>OZ026547.1:4975508-5055508 GCA_964020155.1 Chondrilla cf. caribensis
GGCAGCTTGTAAGATGGCTTGAAAAACTAAATTGTTTTGAGCAGATTCAAAACACCAGAACTTATACATACTGAATTTGTCTCTGTTGTCACAGGTATATATATATGAGTGTGCAAGCGAAGAGGGCCAATAGCCATTGTTATCAAAATGTTCAGAATGTATAAAAACAGCCAAATGAAACATAATTTTCAGTTTTCGTTTTATGCAATCAAATTGCTTATATTGTGATAAAGTATAAGTTCTGCAAGCATCATTTCGATACGATTTGTACTTTTCGAGAACGAAGCATTTTCGACAAACATTCAAAGCTGCCATTTTAAAACATACAGAGTTATGCAGTACCATCTTGAATGCAGATTCACCTTGAATGATGTCATAAATTCCCATTGGTCAGTATGCTATTACAACTTCTGTATACGGATCCAGTGCCAAAAACAGAAAATGAGCCTGTTATCCGTTATTACGTTGCGCGGTGGACTAAAAAAAGACCTGAAGCACATAAGTAGTCGCTCCTATGATCTAAATGATAGCGCAATCGTTTGAAGTATGGAATAGACTATCGAATAATACCAAAAACGCGCATTCAACAAAAAAATCACTAAGGGCCCTTTTCACTTGCATATGCACATATTCAATATAAAATACAGTACTCTGTGCTTATCTATGTATGGTTTTATTTCTAGAACAGGATATTATTAATATAGAATTGTTGTTTTATAAACAGGTAAACTCCTGGAAAGAACTAGAAGACAAGTTGGTTGTACTTGTCCACCTGGACTAAAAGGTGCTAGAGGAACATCTGGCCAAAATGGGATAAATGGAACAAAAGGTGAAAAGGGAGACCCAGGGCCACATGGGGAGAAGGGTGTAAAAGGAGAGCAAGGACTGCCAGGATCTCCAGGACCCCAAGGACTACAAGGACTTAATGGAACTAAAGGTGAACGAGGAAAAGCAGGACAGCCAGGGACTTTAGGACAGAAAGGTGAACCAGGGGTGAAAGGAGACACAGGAATACCAGGACTTAATGGAACAAAAGGTGAACAAGGAATTAAAGGACAACCAGGAAATGTTGGAATGAAAGGTGAACCAGGAGTGTCTGGAGTTAATGGAACAAAAGGTGAACAAGGGGAAACAGGACAACCAGGGAATGTTGGACAGAAAGGTGAACTGGGACCAAAAGGAGACGTAGGACCCCAAGGACGGCAGGGAGAGAAAGGGCCACTAGGTCCCAAAGGATCAAACGGAGATACAGGACAAAAAGGACCCCTAGGACCCCAAGGACCAGAAGGAGATAGAGGATCAGTAGGACCCCAAGGACCAAAAGGAGATAGAGGACAAAGAGGACTTCAAGGACCAAAAGGATATAAAGGATCACAAGGACCAAAAGGATCTGGAGGCATTGGACCAAAAGGACCAAAAGGAGCCATTGGACCAATAGGACCAAATGGAACATGTATATGCGGAACCTCCTAACAGCCAAACCAAGGGAGAGGGAGGGTTGCCCTATCTACAACCACAGGGAATATAATAATTATCAACAAATATTCAAACATCAGATCTAAAGTTAATGAAAAAATATACAATTTAAAAACTTTTACCACAGTCAGTACTGGATTGTAATTGGTTTAAGAATTGGTGATGGCAGGTATATGACATTTATTATGACTATAGCGGGTAACCAATAAGTTGTAGGCATAGTAACACTGTACAATATCTAACTTGATAAATTAGTGAAGTAAACTGTCCCATTATCTTCAAACCATATAATTGATTGGAGTTTTTCATTAGACATGCAACTATGCATGCATGTCTAAATCAATTACAAGGGACATAAGGATGTCATTTAAGCATGTTGAAGTTATAAGTAGGGAGGTCACTGTGACTATGAATAGTACCCCATGAACAGTCTACAAATTTAGTATGTATGGTGACCATCTACTAGCTAGCTATGTATACTTTCACCAGGCTCCAAAAGTCACTAAGACGATAAGACTACGATGTTCAAGATGATATCCTACACTTATGAGTTGAAGGCAAGTTCTAACTCAACTTAAGTACATTCTGTGAGCCAAAATATCAATCACTATACTTCCCAACTACTAAGGTCAAATTCTGCTGCACTGTACAGATATTAGTGGACATTCACTCTCTCACTCACACACACACACACACACACACACACACACACACACACACACACACACACACACACAAACACACACAAACACACACAAACACACACACACACACAAACACACACTAAAATGCTTCCCCTACACACTTGAATCAACCTGTGTGTGCATCCGTGTGTGTGTGTGTGTGTGTGTGTGTGTGTGTGTGTGTGTGTGTGTGTGTGTGTGTGTGTGTGTGTTTGTGTGTGTTTGTGTGCGTGTGCGTGTGTGTGTGTGGTATGGGGTTCGTTCAATTCCCTTTATCTGTCCATACTAATAGAAAGTACCATACAAATAACTATTCATTGAGCATCCCTAGAAATACACAATGAATTTCATTAAAGTGACAAAGAAACCACAAAATATCAGTGATATTGATTGGAGGAATAGCTCCAAGCATTCACGTTTTTCTTCAAGTGGCTCTTTGTGTGGTGACTACCAGAATGGGGGGTATCACTGATTGGCCAAAGTTACTTTCACAACATGAGAACAAAGTGAATGCGAAACCAACAAAAATCAAGTCACTCCACCATATGGTAGAACAGTTGGAGAGAAACTAGAACCACTTAAAGAGAAAGGTGAGTTTAATTGATGAAAAGACTACCTACAGCCCATAGTGTTCATACCTGTTAGTCAGGACTATACCTGTTGACTATAGACCTAATGGCTTACCTTCATTGTATGATGTCACTGAGTAGCAAGAAAATACACTCTAAAAGAGAGAATATCAAATTCAGCAAATGCATTGATGGATAAACGCATACCAAGAATTTATTCATTGAATGTGAATTTAAGTTGAATGTACAGGTTTGAGTTACTTGGTGCAGTCATAAAAAGGAATTAGGACTTGTGGAACTGCCCTCCACTTGTCAGAAGAAATATATTGTCATTTTCATTTTCCTTTTTAACTGAAATATTACAAGACTCTGCACTCAAATCCCTTCTATTATTCCATTCTCACCATTGAGGTGAATATTAAATTTCCATTAGGTATCTCCTAATTGTAGTAGGATTTCAGAAAAGGGGTAATGTCTCGTTAAAAATGGAATCGGAGTTATATCTACCAAGTTAAAACATATGTACTAATCTACATAATGCAGCTTTAATTTTCCATATAGCTACTTCGTGGTTCCAAAGATACAAGCAAATTATGAATGATTATTATTCAAACAAACCAAGTACTGTTTACTCAATATAATAGTATAATATTGTTATAGTTATACTTTATTAATTGTACAATGTTACGCAATTGCTTGGGCACTCAAAGCAGGGCATTCATGGCTGACTTTGGTTGGTCTTTTGTTGGAAGATCTAGCCCCATGGATGCACACCACAGCAGACTCGATCAGAGGGAAGGAAAGCCTACATCGTATGCTGTTAATCATCACTGAGTAGGGAATCTGTGTCTTCTCTGCCAGGAGTGATACCAGTCTTTTGATGGTAATAACAGCTGCTGACCAAATTCCACCACTCAAGGACATGAAAAAGGGTAGAAATGTCCCATGCTCACGTTCTAATACCCGTTGTTCATATTTCCTCCTCTTGTCCATTTCATGTTTGTGGTAGAATGAGGAATAATAGGTAGTGCAATTTGATGGGGCATTGGCATTGAATACTTTCACGTCGAAGAATGTCGTCGTCTTAGATTTGTTCCAGAATTCTCAAGCACACACATCAAGCCTCACATTGTCTTCTGTGGTGGTTACACCCAACGGAACCCTGATTGTGAGAAAAGGCAATTATATGCTTATGTCCGAACATTTCATATATCTCAAAAAATTGGTGACATCATCTGGTATTATTATTTTGTTATTACTTATGTGTTAAAGGAGAAATTAAAGTATTTGAAATTCAGTCATGGCTATCGACTAGCTATCTTTAGGTCTTTACAATTAAGTAAATCTAACAAAAACATTACTTTTCTTCACATAGACGGTGGTAACTGCATAACTGCTTTTCCGATTCGAAAAAAATGGCGATTTTCTGTAGACAATCAGCCATCCTTCCAAAATGCAAGTTTGAATAGTCTCCGTGCTTTCAGGGAGCCTTGTACTGAATATTCAGATTTATATATTATATTATTTATATTTTAACATTTTGAACATGAAAACATGTTTTGACCCATATATTTGCTAAGTACAAAACCATGAAAAATCAATTCGAACGTGCTGGTAGAGGATCCATTCCATGATTCTGGTTGGTCTTTGTCATCTGTATTCACGGGGAAGAATATTACCGTGTATATCGAGCGAACGGTATATTTCCTGAGTTAATCGACAACCATATTCACGGGACATACCGTGATACAATATGCCAATACGATAACACACGTGCCCGTATACCATACGGGACCCCATGTAAATCTCGTCCTATGCGTATTAACGGGAACGGTTTCGACGTGTAAAAGAGCCCATGCACAACACACGTTTCCCTGTGCACACACACACACACACACACACACACACACACACACACACACACACACACACACACACACACACTCACCTCAACCCACATACACACCACTGATTCAAGCTGTTACACCATAGAAGAGAATTACTAAGGATTCCACATTTTTATGGTGTAGGGGTATGCGATTCTCAAATAATCCCATTCTCTGACTCTCATGCACCATGAATATCATTATAAGTGGGCCTGTTCTCCAAAAAATCCGCTTGTCCCATTTTGGTCACCTCAAACTAGCAATGAGAAACTTCGAATAATGACTGGAGCTACAGTTATGGCTCCAAGAATAGAAGTCTTTGTACAAGTGGCTCTTTAGTTTTGTGTGGTTACTACCAGTATGGGGGTATTACTGATTTTTAAAAGGCATTTGCACAAATTGAAACAAAGGAGAGATGTCACAAAAGAGTTGAAGTCACTTCATCAGATGATAGAACAATTTGAGAAGAGACTAGTCTAAAAAACAACTTGAAGCAAAATGTGAGTTTGATGAATTTGAAATACAACCTGCAGTCCCTATGAACTCTTCATGCCTGCTAGTTTGGATCATCCTCCTTGTTATTGTTAGCCTATACATCTTTGTATGGCATCCCTTGGGGTTGTTAGTAACAACCATAATATATATATTATATTATATTCTAAGATTGGTATGATACATACTTGTGTCAGTTACAGGTTGAAAAGGGATGTTATTCTGAAAATTGACACTTCAAGATATTGTCAACTCAATTCTGCTTATAAGCTGTAATTGCTCTTAATACAACTCTATGCGATATAAATTCTTGTATGATTTAATTTCCGGATGCATAGTATACCACCATCCTGCACAATACTGGGTTGGCTCAACAACTTCATATAACTTCTAGGGATTGATACCTATGATACTTAATGCTTCATAAGATAGTTAAACTTTTGAAACACAGTCTTGTCTATCTGTCTCAGTGGTATAGTGGTACATTTCAAGGACTACCGTGTGCAAATGACTTGTGTACAGCTATCATTGTGTTTTAGATCAATCTAGTAGTCATGTTGATAGGTATCCCAGTCTCTGAAACAAAGAAGGGAGCAGTTGTGGACAGGATTCTGGCTAGTAGTCTCCTCAGTTTTCGTCGTATCCATAGCGCAATCATGCATGAACTGGCTAACATCACCTTACTCATACCAGTTCAAAACTACCAAAAACTATTCAAAACAGGTTATTTTATATGCTGTCCAATTATCATTTATCTGTTATACAGATTTGCAGCTGTGTTATCACATTATCAGATAGAAACAGTAAACATTGCTTGTTTTTGTCAATTCTCAAGTGATGAATCTAGTTATTGGCCTAAACTGGCTCAAAATGAGGAAGCCAATAACATGTTGACTTATAATTTGACTGAATTCCAGCTGATATCTTATTATGGACATATCAACAATTGACCACTTTACAGTCAACACAGACTCATGTCTGCACAATGTCCTGAAATGTTACAAATTATGCTCAATTGTTTTGTTTGGTGGGCATGTAAGGGTCACTAAATAGTTGACTCCACCTGGGTAGGGTCCACAAATTTGGTGACCCTACCTGGAGTTGTGCTTGTTTACTGTAAATTTATGAAGCAGCTGATAGAAATGCATAACAAATCACACAAAATCCAGTACTGTTAAATAATAATTGGAAGGTATATAAAATAACATGTTTCAAGACTATTGCAACAACTGCATACTAATGCAATCACAAGCAATACATGTACACAATACAAATTTTCCACTTGTCATGACTAGTTGCAGCTATACAACATTACATCTATAAGCTATATTTTTTTAAACATAATGATAAGGACATAATGAGGTAACATTGACTATTGCAGTCTACACACAACTGTATTACATAGGTTAAATTGATAGAATAGTTTCAAGCCTAATGAAGGTAATTGAGGGACAACTAATGGAGTACCTCATTTGCGAGATGATGGTGTTTCTATGCAAGTGTCTACGTGTAATATGTGATAAAGGAAGGCCACCTTAGATATTGGTGCGGTTCTTAAAATATACACCTTTTGACTCTACTACGAACAGGAATTCCTCATCTTGATGAGGAAATTGCAGCTTTTGGATATATACTGGATCACCTAGAACCACAAGGAAATTCTGTACATCAGGAGCATTATGTGATATTGAAGACACACAAGTGAGTGGTTTTCGAAGTGAAACCTGCCAAGTAGCAAATTACATTATGGGAAGACATATAGTAATCTCATTAGTAGTGCAACTATGCAAGCATTGCTAAATGAATTACAATGGACATGAGAAAGTCTTGCAAGCCAAATTACTCACTGCTCACTGTGACTGCATATGTACAAAGAGTAGTAACACATAAACAGTCTATAATTCAGGATGTTTAGTGACTCAATTTTTAGACAAAATATTTTTACAGTACTCTCCAATCACTAATGTATGTATTAATGTCCAACATGATTATGATATTAAGGTTAAAAGCAACTCCTAACCCAACTTATGACAGAGAATTCTGTGAGTGGTGATGTCAAGAATGCTAATTTATTGCTTCATATATGAACTATAAACCTACTACTGACATATGTCATTCTAATTCATATTTTTACTATAATAAATACACTTCAACTCTTTACACTTGAGTAAATCGCAATGCATGAATTTATCAATATTTTACACCTCAACTACTACATGCTGTAGCATACATAACTAAGTGGAAAGATTATGCATTGCATAATATATTGCTATGCCCCTGTTGTCATATTTCTATGCAAAAGATGAGCACACTGGAATGACAATTTGGGATCAGATAAATTGTCCACTGTAGAGGTTGTCAACTCTTCAGAGGTGGAAAATACATTAGAAATGTAGGAAAATCTATTCGTGGTCCCTTACAAAGTGTTGTAGTGATGTAATTATGGTGGTGTCACACACACACACACACACACACACACACACACACACACACACACACACACACACACACACACACACACAAGAAATCTAAACCCCCATGCACACTTGAATTAAAGTGTTAGCAGAATTACTAAGGATTCCTTATCAATGTTGTGTTGGGTATGCGTTTCTCATTCAATTCCCGTTCTCTGTCCATATGAACACCATACAATTAAATATTCATTGGGCATCCTTAGGAATACTCAATGAATGTCATTAATATCAGGCCTGGTTTCCAGGGTATCAACACAGCCTGTTCTATTGCGGTGACCACAAACAGAACTGAGAAATCTATCCTATTGACTGGAGCTACAGTTATGGCTCCAAGTATTCAGGTATTTGTACAAGTTACTCTTTTTCTTTGTATGGTGATTACCAGTATGGGGGGCATCACAGATTTTGAAGAGAAAATTTCACAACTTGAAAACAAAGTGATTGTGTCTCAAGAGGAAATCAAGTCACTTCACTGGATGATACAACAGCTGGAGAAGAGACTACAACAGCTTGAAGGAAAAGGTGATTGTGTGAGGTTCAAATTCAACCTGCAGTCCCTACTCTTCATGCCTGTGGACTTTCCTTAAGTAACTATGGAATTCATTGTTTTACAACATTATAATATGATATCACCCCACGTTGGTGAGTGGGAAGAAAGTACACCATTGATAATGCCAAATTCAAAGATCAATCGATGGAAAAATCAATCATTCTAGAAATTAGCAGGAATTGAAAGTTGATAATACATACAGGCATAAATTACTTGATGTCGCCAGTGAACTAATTTGGATACAGATAAAAGATAATGACCAATATTTATAGTTGTCACGTTCAGGTTCAGAAGAAGCATTAAATAATATAGTATGCCCAGTGAATCGTTTGCGTTCAAATTTTACTGTGATTATTATTCTCAACATTCTCAAATCAGCAATATTTTTGGATGCAATAGTGTGCATGCACTTATACTGGTTTGGCAAAATCCAAAGCTTGAGATCAGCAATTTTGGTGCAGCAAAACAATGTTACCTGCAGTAGCTTCAACTAATTTCTATTAGTAATCCTGTTTTCAAATATGGTTTTCCACCACTTTATATGCATTTCAGGCACATTCATTAGCTGCATGAGCTGGAGTTCTATATAAGGTATAGCAAATTAAGCAGGGGAAGGATCGAAAATAATCAACCATAGTTTCTCTTGTTGATTTTTGAAATACTGGGATATTCTTTCATTCTATGAGATTGCTTAAATTCTCACATATCACCAGTATTTCTGTTCAGTACCGTCCCTAGCGTTTGTTATTTAGAAGACTAGAGAACCTAACAAGTACACAATGGCGACATAACCAAAATATAACTCAAATTATGCATGCCTATGAGCAAATGTGCTTTGAATAATATTTTGGAATGACCAGGTGGTGTGAGAAATCTCAAACCTTGGCATCTGCCAAACTTGTTCACACTGATGCAATAATTATAATTAATCGATACTTACAATATTCAAGGATTCTTCAGACACTGAATAAGTAATTATGTCCAACAATCGCTCATTATTATACTAGACACAATGGATACTGATGGAAACATAGATAGATCAAATAATGATGTAACACATAGTACAGACAGGTTCATGCAATAACACTTGTGCCTCCTAGAGGTCATAATGTTAAAGCTAAAGTTACTACATTTTCTAACTCATAAGATAAATATAATATTATACACATCCCTGAAGGTATTGTGTTAATTAATGTTGATCAGTTCCGTTATTTACTGAGGAATGGAATGAAACAAAATTGTAGGGACATCTAAAATAAAGACAAAAACTGGTTGTTTTGTACAAAATGAATGTAAACATAATATTTTTCAATAACATCTTACATCGTACAAAATCAATGCCATGCTCTATCTTTACCATTTTATATTGAAGTCAGTCAAACCTCTTCGCAACTATGTCTGAATAAGGAAAAACTAACATACTACATCATACCAACAAGTGATTTGAAATTTCGATATATAAAATGCAACTAAATCCTGTTTTAAGTACCTTTCATCAAAAAATAAATCTATTTTACATATTAACTTCCGCCAATGAATACTTGATTTGGCATTTAGCAAAGTACATTATGATGCTATGAAACTTAGATCTGCATTGTTGTCACCTCCTGGTTAGTCACTATTAATTTATATTTACAATTTACCATTCAATAATTCACCATTAATTGGAAAAAAATCTTAGGTCTAAGGGCCATTTTGGATTATAAAGACCAATGGTTATTATTATTATATTATTATTATTATATAAAATATATTCATTGAGCATTACATACTGTCAAGACAAAATGAAACAATTATAGAGGCTGCCTGTGGTCTAAAATTGATTCAGTTATATATACCTACAGCACTATTCAGCTACCACGGGGATATTCATGAAATCATATCCCACTTTGAATGCACTATAATATTTTAAACTACATATGTGAGCGTCTCTGACAAAAGGGTTCACTTGACTTGGTTCACAACATGTTTTCTGACATCATTCGATAGCTACGTCACAGGGGAACTTGTTTCCATTGAAAGCGCTCAAATATTGTACTCTGTTCACGAGTTATGGATCGTTTTTCAGACACCCCTGTCTACATCATAACTTTGAGAACGAGTCGCTTCCGGTCCATTTATTTCAGTCCGTATATTCATGATGTCACGAATACGCGACCTTGTAAAGAAGGGTAATAGAGGGCGGTTTGTGATTTCTGCAGAGAATTAGCAATCGTCGATTAGTTACCCTTAACTTCAGATAACCTTGCAAGTTTTCAAAGAAGAAAGCTGGAATCACTCGCTCTACATATACTTCTTTCATACGCGCGAAGATTCCGCCGAACTCTGTATAACAAAATGGCCTATTTCCGAGTGCTGGATTCAGTAGCATATCTCAAGATGTAATAGTCAATAGACAATTTCACTTTCATAGAACATTGTACAAATGATTCAGAGTCGAATTTCGCACAAAACTAAAAATTGTTATTTCGAAAATTAATAGATATTTAGTCGCCATAACCACAGTTTATACTTTCCACCAAGTGGACCCTTTTGTCAGAGATGCTAACATATAGTGTTTAAATGGGTTACTTAGACTTTTTGTTTTCAAACAGGTAAACTTGGGGAAAGAACTAGACGACAAGATGATTGCAGTTGTCCACAAGGACCAAAAGGGAATAGAGGAACACCGGGAGTGAATGGGATGAATGGAACAAAGGGTGAAAAGGGAGACCCAGGGCCACATGGAGAGAAGGGTAAAAAGGGTGAGCTAGGACTGCAAGGACAACATGGACTTAATGGAACAAAAGGTGAACAAGGGAATGATGGGCAGAAAGGTGAACCAGGAATGAAAGGAGATGCAGGTTTGCCAGGACATAATGGAACACAAGGTGAACCTGGAGAAAAAGGACAACCAGGGAATGATGGAGAGAAAGGTGAAGCTGGACTGAAAGGAGAACATGGACCAAAGGGAAAAAAGGGTGTGCGAGGAATGCCAGGATCACGGGGGCTTAATGGAACGAAGGGAGAAAAGGGTGAACTTGGAGATCAAGGAGTTAATGGAACAAAAGGTAGGCAGGGAGAAACAGGACTACAGGGAAGTCAGGGAAAGAAAGGCGAACAAGGACTAAAAGGAGAGACAGGAATAACAGGACCACAGGGACTTAGAGGAATGAAAGGGGAACGTGGAGAGAAAGGACAGAAAGGTGAACCACGACTGAAAGAAGACACAGGAGGGCCAGGACTAAATGAAACACACTGTGAATGTGGAGGGAAAGGACAAGTAGAAAAGCCAGTACAGAATATTGTACGAGGAGGAAATTTTTCAAACCAAAATGACAATGATAAGAAGAAGTAAGGATTATATTATATCAACCAAGGTAAAAACATTGCATCTCAAATTAAAGAAAACACTGAAACAAAACTGATTAGCATGAAAAAAAATTCTACTATCAGTGCAAAATTGTTGTAAACAGATTAAGAATTAATGAGAGTGGGTATAAAGGTATTTATAATGTTACTAGTAGATAAGGGACACAGCATAATATATGTAAGTTGAACTTTAGTGAATAAACTATTACACAAAATTGAGTTTTTATGTAATAACTCTCAGCATAAATCAGTTGGAGATTCAAAGATAACATATCACATCAAAGGCAAGAATAAAGAATAATAAAACATACCTATAACTGATTATGTGCCAATGACACCAATTGGCATCATAAAAATAAGTAGCAGATAATCCAGCATATCTTACCCGAAGCTTCTATGGATCCTAAACCATCATTAACTATTATTAATAGCTCTATTGCCGAACTACTACCTATTGATAGACTGACTGTCTTGAGAAAAAGAAGGAACAAATTTGATTGAATCAAAGCGAGCGACTCATTCTCTATCAAATAGTGACCAGTATATCCTCACGGATATCT
Source organism: Chondrilla cf. caribensis (assembly GCA_964020155.1). Lineage (NCBI taxonomy): Eukaryota > Metazoa > Porifera > Demospongiae > Chondrillida > Chondrillidae > Chondrilla > Chondrilla cf. caribensis. Next base: position 4,987,550 of record OZ026547.1, read on the forward strand.
CGACCTTTATTGACAAGAAGCCATTGTCGACCGTAGCTCTAATACTGAACTACTACCTAGTAAGAGAATCATGTTTGTCTTGAGAAAAAGAATGAAGGTATTCTATGGAACACAAGAGGGTTATCATCGAAGCACACCAAACTTTTTCGAAAGTTCAGCTGCAATGCAAATCATTTCATTCAGGTACAATATTGATTTCGTCTAGGCTAAAATGTGAAGGAAAGTAAAAATTACTAACACTCTGTTTATACAAGCCCAGTTAAAGTGAGCTAGCCCAGTTATGACATCATCAGCCCTGTTTGGCGCTGTTATAATGTCAACCATCAACAGTGCTGGGTCAACTGCAACTGGTCTGGCCACCTTGCCCTGGCCACCTCACCCTCTCCACTGGTTTTCCCGCCAAGTTGCAGTTGGCCCAGTTGCGCAATGTTCGTTTAAAGTTTTATGTTTATTTGTCAGTAATCTTCTTCGATTGGTCAAAAGCGATACAAAGAATTCCATGAATGTTATGTGCTGATTTGGTAAAAGTGGCCAGTTGGTATTGCAAAGAAACCGTTTCACCTTAAAACTTGTGAATCTGAACTACAGTCAAGTGAATTTTAATGCTAAAACGATTCTCTTATATCATCCGCATCTTAACAGCTCGTTATCTACACAAGATATCTCAGACTCTTGAGCAAGTGTTCTGCTTGATCAGTTTATGGTCCAATGAGAAGATTCAGTTGTTTGAGAGTTCAAGGGGGAATCAGGCCATATTTTATAGCATTTCCATGGAGCTGGGAGAGGCTGGACATACACAATCATGTAAACAATGCAAAAAGAAACTGAAGAAATTTTAGGCCAGGTACAAACAATTGAAGGACAGGCACGATGTACATTTGAAGAAAATCAAATAAAATAAGCTTTTAAATGAAGGGTATTTTCTACATTTAATGATATTCATCATGTGAATATTATTATACAGCAAAGAAATCATCGAAATTAGTCCGTAACCTACTTTACAGGAAGATCAAAAATTGTGATGTAAACAGAGCCAGCCAAACCAAAAGCCCAGGTCATCAGCCCTGGGTTTCACACTTAACTGGGCACGTGTAAACGGGTTATAAGAATGTAAGACTACTATGTCCAAGACAATATCCTGTTGAAGGCAAGTTCTAACCCAACTTGAGACAATTCTGTGAGTGCTGACCTAAAGAATATTGAGAATATTACATACCAATATAATAATCCAAAATCCAATTTTCCTCTTACATAGATCAAATCCTTCTTCACTGTACAGATATTAGTGGACACTCATTCACTCACACACACACACACACACACACACACACACACACACACACACACACACACACACACACATACACACACACACTAATATGCCTCGTCACACATACACTTGAATCACCTTGTTCACAGCAAATCAGAATTTCTAAGGATTCCTCATTAATTGATGTGTGGGTGTTATGAGTTCCTATACCAATTCCCTTTCTCTGTCAATATCAATAGAAAGCACCATACATATAACATAAAATGACCATAAACACAAGCTTGATACACACATCAGTATCAGAGAATTCCCTTCACTTGCAGCTACCGTTCATTGCATAAAATGATGAAACATAGTACTATTGACACAGACATTGAGTGAGGCTCACCGGAGACAATTAATGAAGTTCTGAGAATTATAAATGGTCCTATAGGTTCACCACTTACTGTTCACTGTTTTCAGTTGAAGTTATTTAGTTAGCTAGTTAGCAACACTGTGGCTCATTGAATAATATTCACTCAAGTTTGCTGATTGATATTTCGTAAATGAAACACTAAGATACCACAAATATTCACTGTGAAATATTTATGCTTTAGATCTTTGCAATCACATCTGCAGATATTGTCTATATACTTATGCTAATGTAATTTGGATCACCAGATTGTGTGTTTATCACACACTCGTCAGAAACAGAAATGTACTATATAGGAATCCGTTCAAAAACAAAGCCTTACTTTTGACTGGTTCTCAAAAAGTTAAAATCACAAATAAACAAATGAATATGAGACTATACTAGACAAAAAAATAAATTTGAAGATTACACTTTGCACAAACAAGATGTGTGAAAGATTTTGAACTATGTTTGGTGAGTACAGCTGCACACATCAGTCTTTTCCCGATGTTTTCTGATCAGCAAAACATCTCCCCTGCAATGAGAGCACGACAAACATAATAAAGTAGACAGTGAATATTTTTGTTAGGGGATGAAGTGACTATCTTTGTTACAATTACTTCAAGTAATCAGAAGACATGTAGGATCCCCAAATGGAGCACTTCAAGCAATGACATGGTGGAGAAAAATGGCTCTGCAAGACAAACCATCAATATCCCTTAGCATATTCCCCACCAATCTGGAGTCTAATACATATTATGTTTCAAATCAACTGTGTCCAAGCGACTAGAACAATACAGACAGCATCCAATTGAGCAATGGTGACTTCAAAGGAGCACAACTATCCACAATCTCAAGAATACACTTACGGAGTTGAGGCATTGCCACTTGAAAAACTTTTAGAATATTAGGGTAACTGACCACAAGTTTGTGTCAGATGTAGTGAAATGGAAAGTGTGGGCAGCCTGTAGAGGGATGCAGGGACAGAGAAAATTCAGAAATTTGTGATGCTTAGCCTGCCTAAATGCAAATTCATAAATTAGGGCTGCACATGTTATGATATAGCTATCATGCATGCAGGATAGTGTAATTAATATGCATGTACATGTATACATAGTAGTCTCCTCAGTTTTCATCGTATCCATAGCACACACATGCATGAATAGATTAACGTCACTTTACTGATACCATTTCAAAACTTCCAAAAACCATTAAGACAAATGGATGCACAATGTAATGTCTAAGGCTATCGTCACACGAGGCCAGTTCTGGATCATGCTTCAAGGCCTTGGTTAACAACAACAACTGCATACTAATGCCATTACAAGCAATACACATACGCAATACACATACACATACACTTGTCATGACTAGTTGTAGCTATATAACATTACATAATACTAGATCTATAAGCTAAACAAGGACATAATGAGGTCACATTGACTGTTGCAGCCTACATACTACTATATTACACAGCTTTAATTGATAGAATAGATTCCAGCCTAATGAAGGTAATTGAGGGACAACTGATGGAGCACCTCATTTGAGAGATGATGGTGTTTCTATGCGAGTGTCTACGGGAGACCATCTTAGCTATTGGTGTGGTTCTTAAAAAATTAAACTTTTGGACTCTACTACAAAGAAGAACTCACAAGGAATTTCTGTACATCAGGAGTATAATGTGATATTGAAGATACACAAGTGAGTGTTTTTGAAGGATTCAGTCAAACCTGCCAAGTAGCAAATTACATTATGGGAAGACATACAGTAATTTCATAAGTAGTGCAACTATGCAAGCATCGCTAAATAAATTACAATAGACATCAGAAAGTATTGCAAGTACAGATCAGATTGGTGTCACTGTGACTGTATATGTCCATGAGTAGTCATCCATCATCAGTACATATTTCAGGATGCTAAGTGATCCAGTACTTAAAAAGTGTATGAAGGCAACTCCTAGCCCAACCTATGAGAATCCTGTTAGTGGCAATGTCAAGAAAGCCAAAATATTGCCTTATCTATGAACTATAAACCTTCATTCTGTCACATGTTATTAAGATTCATACACTTGTACTTGAATAAACCTATTTTAACTGTTTACTCTGGGAAACGTTTCAATGTATAAATCACTATTACGTACCTGCCTAGTACAAACCCAGTCATGCTACAGTGTACATGTAACTAAGTAGGAAGATCTTACATTGCACAATTTATATCACTATGTCATTGTTGCCGGATTTCTATGCAAAAAATGAGTAGAGTTGAACCTCTCTACAATGACAAATTGGGACCAGGTAAATTGTCCACTGTAGAGAGGTTGTCCACTCTTCAGCGACGAAAAATGTATTAGAAATATAGAAAAATCTATTTTTGATCCCTTACAGCATGTCCTTTGTAGGGAGTTAATTTTGGGGGCGTCCATTATTGAGATAGTCCTTTGATAGAGGTTCCACTGTAGTCAGATGCTATCCCGAAAGTTATTAGACCTAAGAGAATTGCCGCTAATTAATGAGTGGCAATACATGCTGTTACAATGCAATACATTGCTATTTTGTATTTTTAATTATATATTTTTTTATCAAAGCTCACATAACTCCTCAAATTCACACACTCACACAAGCACACACACACACACACACACACATATATTATATAAAACATCCCCCCCCCCATCACTTGAATTAACTTGTTAGCTCCATTACTAAGGATTCATCACAAATGTGGTGTGGGGTATGGGATTCACATTCCCATTATCAATGAATGGCACCAACATTCAGCTATTCATAGGGCATCCTTAGGAATGCACAATGAATATCTTTAAAAGTGGGCCTGGTCACCAGGGTAACAAAACAGCCAGTTCCGTTGTGGTGACCACAAACAGCACCGAGAACTCTACACTATTGACTGGAGATACAGTTATGGCTCCAAGGATTCAAGTCTTTGTTCAAGTTACTATTTTGTTTTGTGTGGTGTCTGCCAGTTTTGGTGGCATCACAGATTTTGAAAAGAAAATTTCACAACTTGAAATCCAAGTGAAGGAGTCTCAAGAACAAATCAAGTCACTTTACTGGGTGATAGAACATCTGGAGAAGAGACTACAACAGCTTGAAGCAAAAGGTGAGTGTGCTGAGGTTCTAATTCGACCTGCAGTCCTTTTTCTTCATGCCTGTTAGTTAGGACTATCCTAAAGTAACTATAGAGTTCATGGTTCATTATAATATGATGTCACCCCACATTGGTGAGTGGGGATCAAGAACACTGTTGAAAATGATATTCAAAATTTATCAATTGAAAAAAAATCGATCATTCCAAAAACCACTTGGATTGAAATTTGAAAATATGTAGAAGTACAGACATGAATTACTTGACATGGTCATTCAACTAAGAATTGAATAAAGATAAAAGATAGTGACCAGAATTTCATTTTGTCGTGTTCAGGTATAGATGAAACATTAATGAAGATATATAGTATGGTTGGTGAATCATTTGTGCTCAGGTTTTACTGTTATTTTCATTCTCAGCATAATAAAATCAGCCATATTTGTGATGCAATAGTGTACATGCACTTAATGGCTTGGCGAGATCCAAAATAAAAAATCAGCAATTTTGGTACACTACTTGTAAAGTTTGTCAAATGGTCCATCGCGAAGTTGCCTTTACACCATTATATACTACCCCTGCTGCAAAAGAATGTTACCTGTAGTAGCTAAAACTAATTTCTAATGTCAATCAAATTTGCTTGTCTTCATTCTTCCACCCATGTTGTTATGTGTGAGTGATATTGTGTCCTATCTGTTCTTCAAATGCACTTTATCACCACTTTGTATGCACGTCAAGCACATAATTTATTAGGTGGGTCACTTTGCCAGAACAAGATCCACCATTCTAAAATGTATACCAATAAAAGTAGAAAAGGATCAAAAAACCAAAAGTTGCCATAGCTCCACTTGTTGAAATAAGAAATAGAATAATCTTTTATCCTATGAGATAGTTTACCTTCAGTGCTCCTCTGTACGAAAAAGAAAACATCTTACATTGCACAAAATCGATGTCATACTCTATCTGCACCATTTCATATCAAAGTCAGGTACACCACTTCACAACTATGTCTGAATAAGTACGAACTAACAGAATCTTCTGAAATGTGTCGTTAAATTCTGTTTTAACAGTTCTCAACTATTTACTGTTTCACTATTTCGTAACAGTAAACACACAACTCTTGTAGTGGTTCAAAAGAGACATCCCTGTCAAATACAACTGCCTGTGTAAAACTCAAATACACTTACCTGACAGTGTGTAAAGCCAGTGAAAACAACAATATGTAGGGTCCCCAATAGTCACTATCAATTTCAACTGAATGTGCATGGGTATACATGAAAACCCAAACTCGGGCCGTTAACAAAAACCCAAAATTCGGCTATTGTTCCAGGCATAAGAAAATAAACAACTTCTTTATGTTAGGTCAGATGATTCCCTGAGATTATGTGGGACACAAGATGATATTGTTTATCAACAAGTTGTTATTCACATAGCTAGGAACTGGAATTTATTCAACACATGCCTGAATACAGTTATCACCTCCCTGCATTTTGGCTGCTTCAAGGGATTATTTGGGTTAATACTCTGAGAATTGACAGGTTTCAACTGTTACAGTAAATAGTTAATATGTTCACTGTCCAAAACCAGATAAATGTGATGAAACACCTGAATGTATAGATTCAGACTTAATCAGATTTTAACCATCTAGTTCAGAACATGTTTAATCAATTTCATCATAGGAACGAGTAATTGGAATTTATAAAATTACGAGGCTACCACCTTCCCCACTCAAATTTCTCCATCAGGTTTTAATTTAAAGAACTTTTGATGAAGTTAATATGTTCATTGCAGCAGGTGGGCTTGAATTCTACGTATTCTCAAGCTATATGATGTATAATATATAAATTCATTGATGTGGTTGAATGTAGGAAGACATATTTGTCAGTTATATCCTATAAATGAAGTTCAAATGACTGGATGGATTAGGCACGATTAGATTTTGCTAAGGGTCTGCTATTATTCCCAGTCAATCGACCAAGTATACTTACCAGGTCGGAGAGCTTAAAAGTCTATCCTTTATATTTAGTACTGGATGTCAGGCACATTGAAAAGGACCCCACCCACTTTCTTTCATCAGGCATTACCATGGTAGCTGCGTGGGTCATTTGCATCTTTTTCTGTAGAGATCACAACCTAAGCAGAATCTGATGCTGCCTTACAGGCTCAATTTACTGCTAATGCTCTGTTGCCCAGAAACATTTATATGAATTCCCTCAAATGGTTACTTTGGTTGAGACACCTATCAGCAACAAAGATAATTATAAGGCTAGAATAATGAAAATTTAGTAATAACATAATAATATTAAAATAATCTAGGTGCAAAGAATATTTATTTCATTCTTAGTTATCGAACAAATTATAATAAAATTAAAATTGTAATTATAAGTATAATATATATACCCTTTCCCAGCCCTGCAAATACCTCAGCACAGTTAGTCCTTATAATACAGAATGCCGCATCTATACAGTAGATGCATTAGATGACAAATATTTTTGTGATATAAGGTTGACGTGAGAATTAGGTTACGGGTTACTTTATAAGGAGATGTTAACACACAAACATATATGCATAATATACTATAATATATATTATGTATATATAATATTCATTGAGCATTACATACTGGAAATCAAAATGAAACAAGTATGCACTGCCTGTGGGCTAAAAATGAACTCATTTATATATACAGACAACACTATTTAGTTATCACAAGGATATTTACGAACTCATATCCCACTTTGAATGCAGTATGTGGTAATCCTTATGTAGTCATGGTGCTGATGAGGATTATATAGACTTTTTGCTTCCAAACAGATATACTTTTGAAAAGAACTAGAAGACAAGATGTTTGCAATTGTTCACTTGGGCCAAAAGGGGATAGAGGAACACCAGGACTGGATGGGATGAATGGAACAAAGGGTGAAAAGGGAGACCCAGGTCCTCAGGGGGAGAGGGGTGAAAAAGGAGAACTAGGACTGTCAGGACAACATGGGCTTAATGGAACAAAAGGTGAACAAGGAGACACTGGACAGAAAGGTGAACCTGGACTAAAAGGAGACAATGGATTGCCAGGACGTAATGGAACAAAAGGTGAACAGGGAGAAAAAGGACAGCCAGGGAATAATGGACAGAAAGGTCAACCAGGACAGAAAGGAGACACAGGAGTGCAAGGAAATATGGGAAAGCGAGGGCAAAAGGGAGTGCCAGGAATGCCAGGATCAAAGGGATTAAATGGAACAAAGGGAGAAAAGGGTGAAAATGGAGACAAAGGAGTTAATGGAACGAAAGGCAAGCGTGGAGAAAAAGGACAGCAGGGAATGCATGGACAGAATGGTGAACCAGGACTGCAAGGAAGGCAAGGACTAAAAGGAGACCCAGGAATACCAGGACCACAGGGACTTAATGGAATGAAATGTGATTGTGGAGAGAAAGGAAAACAAGGAAGGAATTTTCACAAAGGTGAACAGGGGCAGAAAGGAGACCCAGGAGTTCCTGGACAAAATGGGACACCCGGTAAATTTGGGGGGAAAGGAGATGTGGAATAGCCAGAAGAGGAAAATGGAGATAATTTTTGAAAGGATATAGATGAGGAGATGTAAGGATTATTTATCAACAAAGGTACAAACATCGCATTTCTTATTGAAAAAAAATTTGAAATGAAACTAATTAACATAAAAAATTCTACTACTAGGCCAAATTATTGTAATCAGCTGAAGGATTGGTGCAAGTGTGTATAAAGTAATTATAATGTTACTCATTTAACTAGTAGAGTGGGGACATTGTATAATGTAATTTGAACTTTAGTGAATAAACTGTTACAGAAATTGAGTTTGGATATAATATCTCTCAGCAATAATCAATTAGAGTGTCAAAGATAACATATCACATCAAAGGCAAGAATAATAAGAAGTGACACGCATACCTATAACTGATTATATACCAATGACAGAATAAAAATAGGTAGCTGAAAATCCCATATATCTTAGCCGAAGAAGCTTCTATTGACCCCAAAATAGTCATTAACTATAGCTCTATTACCGATAAGCTACCTTGTGATAGACTGTCTTGAGAATGCAATGAACAAATTCAATTGAATCAAAGCGAAGGAGTTATTCTGTAACAAATAGTGAGCAGAAAATCCCATAATGTATCTCAGATGAGGAAACTTTCATTGACACAAAGCCATTGTCGACTGTAGCTTTATTACTGATCTACTTCCTAGTAAGAGAATGATTGTCTTGAGAAAAAGAATGAAGGTATTCCATAGCATTCTTTATTTTTAATGGTCAATTTTGATCACAAGCATGTATGTAACAATGTAATGTACATAATATTTATCATAATAGCTTTAATGTCAATGACACATAAGTCAATTGCATTATGCAGCTAAAATGTATCATATGACTTGGTTCGTAATGAATACATACAATTAGACTAAGTAGAGAAACTTTATATTGCAATGCATGTGATGTAAATTAATAACATTAATAAATCATGAATATCTTTATTAATTAATCAATTAAGACATTTGTACTTAATAATAACAATTAAATTATACCATGTTTGTCAGAGCGTGCATGTTTAAATATTCACTATTATAATCATACAAGTGTGGGACATAATGTGAAGTGGTGAGTTTGACATAAAATTGAATATAAACACGCTTATTGTGTAGACCACTGATTTTCCACATAACAAAATGAGCAAGCAACTTCTGAAGAAATGGGTTGCTCCGCTCTAATGCTCTGGATTGAAATGATCAATAACAAAAAATACAAAAGCATGAAAATGAAGAAGTACGCATGTTGGCTTACATCATAATCTCGTCGATATCAAGTGTTAGTGTTAGATCACCTTTTTAGCTCAATCGATTGTTTATTTTGAAGTTTTAATATTTATAATGATAGAATTGATAATAATTTTTGATCGTATTGGGAACAAAGGCAAGTGTGAGCTGAAGCGAGGCACGGAAGACAATCGAGGTACACACCGATATATGATGGAATTATGATCTTATACCTTCTTTTTATCATCTTTTGCACTTCTAATGCATACAATAACTGAAAATGCTCCATTACAATTGTATCTTATTTCGATAGCTGCGCTCTATCTCCCAAATTGTCAGAAACGGAATACGCAGTTGAAAATAATTTCTATTTTTTATCTAAACCTCTTGAAAGGGTTTAAACCATTGGCAAAGAAAATAACTATTAAAGTGGTGAAGAAACACTGAACATATATTATCCTTGCTACATATTTCCGAACTTTGACCGATTATCTTGCGTAATCACCAGACTAAATCACAAGATAGTCATGTGATAACTCGATCTCGGGCTGCACTAAGGCGTTAATAGCATTCTACCAACGCCTAGTGAGACGACTGGACATGTTCCACATGCGTACCCCTTTTCTTATATCGGCACATATATAAGGCCTGCAAAATGCAGGCCTTATAGTATCATTTTCATTTGATAATCGAATAATAATACATTATTATTGCTCCCTCACAAACATCAACTCACACACACACACACACACACACACACACACACACACACACACACACACACACGTGCGAATGATGTTGTTTTCAATAAGGCAGAAGTACTAAGGATTCCACATTAATGTGATTATATATAGAGGTATGAGATTCTCTAATCATGCCATTCTCTGACAATTACAAGGGAACACCACACACACAACTATCATACACCATGAATATCATTGGTAATAGCCTCTTCTGTCAGTGGCTATAAAAACTGTCTGTTATATTATGGTTACCACAAATCAGCGCTATGATACTTAGCATTGACTGGAGGTACAGTTATGCCTCTAATCATTCATATGTTTGTATTCATTACTTTTAATATATTTCCGTCTTTGTAGCATTTGTGTTTTTGATCAATCTAGTAGTCCTGTTGATAGGTAGTCCCAGTCCCTAAAGGAGGATTCTTCTTATATAATAAATCAACCTCATATTATTTCTATAACATTTAACATGGAGTTGAGAAATCCTCTTTCAGTTATGGCTAAATCATAAACTATCACTGACCTCATGCTTAAAGGTTTAAGGCTGAAGGTGAGTACATCCTTTACTACCCATTGTAAGTACTGAATTAAATAAGCTCTTATATAAAACAACCCCCTCATAAGGTAAAATAATCGATTCATATCAATTATGTTATGAACACAACAGAGAATAACTTAGAAATTGAGAGAATGGGACTTGATAATAGTTTACCACTTAATCAAGTCTGGAGGTCAATATTGTAATCTGTTTCAATGACATTGAAATTAAACTATATTCATGATGCCAATTGGTATCAGTACAGTAAATGACCAATGACACCAATTAGCAACAGTACAGAAAATGGGCAATTTCGTCAATTGGCATCAGTGCGGTGAATGGGCAATGACGCCAATTTGCGTCATAAAAATAGTGAGCACAAAATCCCATTCATCTCAGTAGAAGAAGCTTCTACTGACATGCCCAGAGCAAGCAGTTTCCGGGTGGTCCGGCAAAATTTATATGCTGATAAGTGTTTTGGTCCGTGAGGAGAAAGGAAAATGCCATTTGCGAATCTGCAACTCCATGGAGAACAGACCGAACTAACTGAAAATAATGCTTGAACAATAAAGCGTGTGCATTTGTCGGCGAGACAAATAGGGAATTTTGATGTGTGTGCAAAACCTGTAGATTTCTTCAATAGCATCTGGCGCAAATTTGTCCATTTACGGTGAAAAGCTTCTCATAGCTTCAAATTTTTGCCACATATCGAGCTTTTCATAACGAATTGGGGGTCCATCAAATCATTCATTGACATTGCATCCGGCAGTTGTGCAATACATGTATTGCATGTGTAGCTCCCAAGATAGCACTTCTAGACAGCTGTCGATAATCATTTTCCCTGAACGTCTTAGAAATCAATTCTTACCTTATAATATACTTGTGTTTATTGACAATTTTAGTTCTATCAGATTCTCACAGGTGATTTGCGCACATCACATTTGGTGAAAGCCAATATTGTAAGTATTTAAGGGTTGGGGGTTGGCCTGAAAAGTGAATTGCCCGAATTGCCAGACCATTTGCGCTGGACTTTATTGACTTGAAATAGTCGTTGACTAAAGCTATACAACCAACTACTGCTTGTCTTCAGAAAACAAAAGAAGGAATTTCATTTGAAGCGAGGGATCTATTATGTAAATTTGGGGACATTTAGAATCAATGCAATGCATGGAACAGGTAAATAAACATTGATAATAACTGATATATGGACGAGTCTAGTAGCAGTATTCTAAGTGGTCTGTGAGGATTTCAGATAACATAATTAACACTAGTATATACTATCATAGTGATGAACCTCATGAATGCAATAGAAATGATTATGATTCTTCAGAGAAGGATACGCTCTGTATTCGTGCATACATGTCCCAGGACCTGGGACCTGCAGGGTACATTAGATCGTTGGTTTGTCTTAATATTACTCCTTGTTCCTGCTGAAGTAGAGAACTAAAAGACACTTAGATCTACAGATGTCTCTATCCTTCTGACAGGACAACAAGAGAAGAGATTGATTCTATCTGAGATAACTAGTCTGGCATAGATGTATCAGGACCACACCTGTGTGTCAGATCATTCTCTTTGCCTCTGTACAGCAGACTTGTTCTCTGTCCGACAACAGCACAGGTATCATATGTCAACATTGTTGCTGTGGACAAAAAAACGCCAATTTTTAGGATGATTATAACATGCTATTCTTATCTGCAGGTGACCCTTCAAGCGCAATAACTATACCTGGACTCTTCATGAATGCTTGTGCTATTAATTCAATATCAGCATATCAGCAATTCAGCAAAGATAAAATTGCTGCTCCAATGAACCACATTAAATTGGCTAATATTCCAATTTTGGTTGTTTTTGTTACTGGGATGCATTTAGCATGAAAAGATAGATAAAGTTAATATCTAAAATTTCACCAATATAGATGTTTATATCTAGATATATCACTGCATTCGTTATATAGGTAGGAGAAAAAATGGATTTCCATTATGACATCTCACAACAACAATAGATCAGTAAAAATTTAGGTTTATTTATTAAGAACATTTTAATCTTTTCATATTTAATGCTACCAACTGGAATGCCAGAAGTATCTACTACACTAGAAACTCGACCTCTATATAAACATTTCACATACATAACACGGTTGATACTCGAAAATATCCCGGTACGGTTGGTTACACGATAAATACCCAATGTTCATTCCTATCCTATATGTACCTATTGGCGCAATTGAGAAGAGAACATCAATTCTTTAACATCGACTTTTACAAAATAGAAGAGTGAATATCATGTCACGGCTCATGACCAGCCTCAAGTTAGGTGATTCCGTTGTTTACATAACTTAAATACTACAAGTAACTGGTTTCTGTATTTGATGCTGACATGTCCTGATGTGTGGTGAGCATACAAAGCCACCTTCGTAATTACTAGGTTGTTGTTATACCAATGGTAACTTTGACTGATGACTGACCCAATTAATCTCACAAATAGTTACAGTTGAAAATATTTATTTGCAAACTGCACCACATGATATTTATTGGTGTACTCCCTGAATTTGCATAGCAAATTTGGAAGATCTGTACCTGCATTGAAGTCTGTTCTTGGCATCTACAGTGATTATCATTAGATCATAATACTGTAAAAGACAAGATAATATAGGCTACAGTGTTGGGTACACAGAAACCACTTCCTGTTCAGGGCACATATGACTTAAGGTACAAGGTTTGCTGAGCTACTGAAAAGGTTAATATTTGTGATTCCATCTAGCTACATTAATACACAAGAGGTTTCGTATGTATTATGACTTAGTACAGGAAGGCTTAAGTCATAGAAAAGCAATTATAGAGCACAATATCATTGCAGTCGACATGAATTGCACATTGTGTGGTACATTATTTATACTGTTTGGCCATTGTCTATGTGTCTATATCTGTAGACATTATCATTGAATTTATTCACCAATGATGAGTTCTTGCAGTTCAGCTATATACTATGATATGTTGAACATATTTAAATATAATACTGTACTATGTAGTTTGCTAACATTGCAATATTTGCACCATGCTTACATAATTATGCTATCAGTGTTTAAACTAGTACTCAATTACTAGATTACACCATAATTATCACATTTCAATATAAATGTCGCATCATCTTGCATAAGAGACTGCATAACCACTAGAATCAGGAAGGTTACCACGGCTCGGTGGCATCAATGTCAGACACTAAAAAACGCCCTATCTGGAAGCTATATGTTAGCTACAATATATGTAAAAATTCTATTTGGTTATGGAAAGCAAAACAACCTCCTTAAGAAAAAATGGGCAAAAGGACTACAAGAACCTCCTGGACATGACAAAAACCATGAGCTGTTGATGATATTGGATGCACTCGGTCCACAATAAATTAATGGATATCTGTGAGTATTAGGAGATGTTGAGGATACATAAGTGGGTTTGTAGTAAGAATTAAGTGAAGCAGTACAAATAGTAAATTATATTATGGAAGACATAGTGTTATCATTCCATTAGTAGTGCACTTATGCATACATGGCTAAATCAATTACAATGGACATAAAAAGGTCATCCAAGTATAATTCTTTCATAAGGTAAGTCAAGGTCAATGGAAAATGGAAATTTGCCGGTAAGGCTTGGCAATACATACTTATGTGTAATAATCATAAATTATCATCTTTCATCTGCATTATTTCAACTTAGCACACTTACATCCCAAAGTTACACACACACGCACAAACACACACACACACACACACACACACACACACACACACACACACACATATACACACACAGACGCACAACACAAGACGCATCAAATCTCACTCCTGAATAAACTTGTTTACGCCAAAGCAGAATTCCTAAGGATTCCTTATTCATGTCGTGTGTGGTTAAGGGTTTCTCATATCAATATTCATCATTAAAAATCACCATACTCACTGATATTCATTGAGCACCCCTAAAAATACAAAATGAATATCATTAAATGTGGTTCCGTTCTCACAGTGCCTCTTCTCCTGTGGTTACCACAATATCCTGACAATGTCCAAGGGAAGCTCCACACACACTGCTGTATATTGAGCACAATGTCATCTACAAAATCACTATGAATATCATTCAAAGTGGGCCTGTTCTCCCACTGCCATTCTGTTGTGGTTACCACAAACCAGCTCTGAGAAGTTTAAGTATAGACTGGAGTTACAGTTATGGCTCCATGCACTCAGGTCTTTCTACAAGTGGCTCTTTTGTTCTGTGTGGTGACTACCAGCATAGGCGTAGGAACCAGGGGTGCTGGGGGTGCTATAGCACCCCCACATTTTAAAGTTGTAGTTTAAAAAAGGAGAAAGGCTTAACTAAAAAGCCTCAGGCTCAGCTCGAGTTGATTTCTTTTTTTTCTAAATCAAAGAACCACATTCCACAACAGTAACAATATATTCTCTAATATCTGCTGCTAATAATTACCTTCTCAACTTGACAAGAGACCAAAGGAAGCAAAAAAATTAAAAAACGAAATTATTGGCACTGGTAGATGCCATTTTAGTTATGAAGTCATGTGATTAGGTGCCATGATTTTAAGTTTAAATGGCTGCCAAACGTTCTAGTGTTAGTCGCCAGAGTTTGTTGAATTAATTTTGTTGCAAAGAAAGTGAATACAGACAGGCTGAATCATATCTTATTACTTAACACCTACAAATCTAGATTAGATGATTTGAATCTATGCGAAATAGCTTCTTCATTCATTTCTGTCAATGAAAGAAAACAACACTATTTTGGTAGTATGAAATAACTAATGATTTGTTTTTCATTTGTGTGAATGATTTGTACATACAAATGCATATCGGTATATTGTAAGCTGAATTATTGTTCATGATTATGCATATATCTACAGTTACTACTAGTACTGTGTGCACATGTGTCAAAGTTATGTACGGCCAACATACTACGTGTATATACAATGTGCATGTGGTCACATGTTCCAGCACCCCCACTA
Organism: Chondrilla cf. caribensis; assembly: GCA_964020155.1. Taxonomy (NCBI): domain Eukaryota; kingdom Metazoa; phylum Porifera; class Demospongiae; order Chondrillida; family Chondrillidae; genus Chondrilla; species Chondrilla cf. caribensis. The sequence continues at coordinate 5,003,382 of OZ026547.1, forward strand.
CAAAATTGCTTCCTACACCTATGACCAGTATTGGGCATATCACTGATTGGCAAAAGGCATTTTCACAACTCGAAAACCTAGTGCATGTGCAACAAGAAGAAATCATGTCACTTCACCAAATGATAGAACAGCTGGAGAAGAGACTAGAACCACTTGAGGCAAAAGGTGAGTTATGTGATGTTAACATACAACCTGTAGTCCTATCTCTTCAAATCCATTAGTCATATAGTTTATGATTACACATCATTGTATGACATCCTTCAAATTCAAGAGTGGCAAAGAAGTACAATTGTGTGATGAATACCATACTACATGCTGAACATATATGTGGTTAAGTGAGAAATAATGCATTCTGACAAATGAAAATGTGAAGATGAACACAGTGCAACTGCCCTTTTAAATGCCCCCATCAACAGCTCAACAATCACTATACTTTGTTGACAGAAATCCAAAAAATGAAATTTGGGAACTGTTGCTTAGAGTATGAATTATTGGATTTTGCTGAAAAATTGCATTGAATCATATTGTGCCAGTTACACATAACCAATCACCATAGTTGCCAAAACATAGTTTGGTACTACATTTGGATCCCATTTACTGAGATCATCCATCATGCAGTGAATAATTTGCCATATATGACCTCAAAGTGACAGAAATAATGTTATGTCAAACCGCAAACAATGAAGCACATGATTATTCTTATCACAACTATAAACCAATTGCCATACATGAAACCCATTGTACCTTAACTTATAACCCGTAAGAAGTTTTCAGAATTGTTGGCTGGATACATTAATTGTGCATAGCCATGAATAATCCAAGGATTGAATAATTGAATTTGAAGCATTACTCACGCTATGAGCACTATATTGCTGCATTTACCAGGATTCTGATTTTGGCTCCATAGTGATTATGCTTTGTTTCATTGGTGTACTCCTGCATTTCACATATTGAGGTAGCAATATCTATATGTATATGAATGATACTTGGCCTATCCTTTGATGTAACAAGAGAGGGGAATGTGTAAGCACATACAAAACAAGGCGTGGAGTACAGATTTACTTCTGTATAAGGGTGCTCCTGATTCAATGTACAAGTTTATTAATTAAACTATTTGTTGTGATCTAGCAATCACTTGTCACATTCCCATGAATTACTTTAATAAAATTCTCTCACAACAGATCATTATCACTATCTACCATTAACATTACTACAATATAAACATGACACCACACCGAAAATAGAGTTGGTTGTCTAAGGGATCTTCACTAAGTATGTAACATTAATTTTCTACTGAATACAATAATTGCCAATACAATAAAATCATCCTGGTATTTTGGATCACACAGACCTCTTTTTTCAGATAAACTTATAGAAAGAACTAAACGACAAGATAAATGCAATTGTCCACAAGGACTAAAAGGGGCTAGAGGAACACCAGGACTCAATGGGATGAATGGAACAAAGGGTGAAAAGGGAGACCCAGGGTCACGTGGGAAGAGGGGTGAAAGAGGAGAACTAGGACTGCCAGGAACTCCAGGACCCCAAGGATTAAATGGAACAAAAGGTGAACAAGGAGAAACAGGACAGCCGGGGAATGGTGCACAGAAAGGTGAACCAGGGTTGAAAGGAGACACAGGAGTGCCCGGACCACCAGGACTTAATGGTACAAAGGGAGAAAAAGGCAACTTAGGGAAACAAGGAGTTAATGGAACAAATGGTGAGCAAGGAGAGAAAGGACAACCAGGTAATGTTGGACAGAAAGGTGAACCAGGACTGAATGGAGACACAGGAGTGCCAGGACTTAATGGAACAAAAGGTGAACAAGGAGAAAAGGGACACACAGGAAGTGATGGGCAGAAAGGTGAACCAGGACTCAAAGGAGACTTAGGAGTTCCTGGACACAACGGGACAGATGGTATAAGAGGAATACCTGGAATGAAGGGTAATAGAGGAGAGCCAGCACTATGCCCTGAATATTGCGGAAATGGTTAATCAGAACAAAATAGCAATAGGAACAACTCCATTATAAGACTATACTGGATAATTGATTGATTATCTAACTAGTGATATGCTGATGTTGCATCTAAGTTGAATTGAAAAATAAATTGTTACAATAATTGGAATTGCCAAAGATAACACACCCCATTGAAAGGCAAGAATAATGTCTGACACATAAACCTAAAAATGTAGACATAGAATTAGTCTAAACTACTGAACATTTAATATAAAATTATCATATAATTATTTTACAAAATTATTATGTTTCATATAATCAATGGCATAAGCATGCCAACCTAATAAAGTATAGGGTTTTACCAAACCCTGAAGTCAATGATATGTAGGTTTATTGTATTATAATTTTTGTGCTGTACATTAGTATTAACAACGATCCCATGTACTACATAGACATGCAAGAAATTAGATTATCACTATGTGCTGTTTGACCCATTATTACAAATTTAAAATAATAATTACATAACTATATACAGTGTGTGTACATATTATACATATGAATATGCGTGATTCTGTGTGCCTGTGGCTATTACATGTTGCAAGACCAGTGTATGGATGTGTTGTGGGCATGCATGTTTAAATTTGTCAGCAGCATGACATTGTGTGCTAAACTGGAAAATTCATATTCAAAAACGTGATAGGATATGTGAAAGATCAAAATTGCTCAGTTACATAAAAATTAGTCATGCAAAAAATATTGAAAATGACAAGTCTTTGCATCTTATTCATAGCAGCAAAGAGTATAATGAAAACATTGGATAGGAGACAAGATTGGATCAAGTGATATATTAATATCAGGACACAACAGACGTAGAGATACATTATTTTGGTGAATGGGATATTTTAAGTTTAATGCTAATATAGAGCAACCAGACTGCAACTGATGGTGATCATGAGTAATTCAAAAAAGTTGGATTTAAGGCTCACGATGCATCGAATAATTTTAACAAAATTTCAATTTTGCATGTTTACTACGTATATTTGAAGCAAACAATCCAATATTATATTATTGTAGTGTAGACCTAGTTGTAGTAGTAGGGGTATCACTTCAATCTGCTGGTCACACATGGCCACAGTACGCAGTACTCATTGACTACAGTGACTGCTACCTTCTTACTTTTTCACAACAATCTAAAGTGCTGGAAATTAGGAAGTGTCATGTTTATATAACCATGCATGTCTGTCTGTTGTGGGTAAATTGCAGTTCACGACTCATTTTATTTTAATGTGATTGTACACTCAAAACAAATCCATTTGTGGAAGGCAGAAGAAAATAACTTGTGTTTCTGAAGTTATGTAAACAATGAAATCGTCTATTTTGGGGACGGGTCACGAGCAGTCACATGATATTCACGTTTCTACAAGAACCGTCATAACAAAATTTGCGAAATTCCCGGTTAAAGAAACAACATTCTCTTCTAAATCGCGCCAATAGGTAGATATAAGGAAGTGCATCGCCTCGAAGAAGTACTTTTGGCACTTATCGTGAGACTAGCTGTACAGAGATATCGTTGCGTAACAATGACATAAGGCTTAACTCGTGACATGCATGTGAATTGGATATATTGTATGTATCATTTCGAAATAAATGTACAAACTAATGAACAGTGTAATGCGTCAATTTGTTTCAACTATACTATATACATGTATACAGTGTCCTTTAGTTAATCTGATATGGGGGCAATTATAGGTCAACTGTACCATACAATGGTGAAACTTTGAATAAAATGGCAAATTCTTGTTCCACCACCTGGAGAGAGTAACTCCTCTACTGAAACATCAGTACTCTTCGCAAAGTTTGTACAGTGAGTCATTTATTTGTATATTTTGTAATGTTACATATGTACAGAGTTTGGGCTTATGTATAACGCCCATTATGTATGTACATGTGCATTATGAAAATCCACATAGGGCACTCTTTTTGCACAAACATAATATTATGCATTACCTAGATTGAATCTTGCTCTTTCTTTCATTTGACTAGGAAAGATGAAGCAGTATTATGCTCCTTATTAGGAATAGCTTCCGTGACTTCAAATTCAATAGCAGGAGAGTTAGAACATTTCGGATTGACTTTTATTTTGATGTAACATTGAATCAAGAGGAAATTTATATTGTCGCTTGCATAGAGTGAAGCTTCACGAGCTTCTCTATAGGATAAAATTGACATAATCAGAACTCTAAAATAGTCAGAATATTGTACAACTGCTGAAGTTATAATAATAGGGTACGGTTATGGTATTCGTGACAGTTTAAGGCATGGTTTTTGGGGTGATTTCTTTCTTGTGTTCCACACCTAGTATTGGACCCAATATTTTCCCTCTGCTTTCATTCACTTCACCAGTAGTATACATCCACAACAAATAGTCTTTGAGGTCAATGAACGTAGGGTTTGTCGATTGTATCCTGCATCATCTACTGTCCTTGCAACTCTAGCTTGCCTTATTAAGCTTATTGGCTGTATTTTTACTATTGCATAATCTTGTCCTACTGCCTGTCTCAATATTGTAAAATTGTACAATAAATGTAATATTCATATGTTCCAATTACCATTGATGCTACTGCATGACACCTTGTAATGTTTGGAACCATTTTCTCCGCTGAGAGCAACAGTCTACTTATATTATTATTATAACTCCATTGCAATGGGAACGTAATATGTTCCCAAATGCCAAGAGTACAAGGTCAATGCAAATAATATGGTCAGTTGTACAACCACACATTCCGAGGTACAATATGTATGTCATCTGAAACAGTTTATGGCTAGGTACCCTGCAAATATATGTACTCCTGTTACAGATTGTGTTTATTAAATTTAAATTTGGTGAATGTAATAGTTATCGGACAATAAACAAACTTCAACTTGCTAATATAATGCTTATGTAATATAGTCTACATTCAATTATTGCTTCATTTGCTTGCATATATTAATAATGATTTTATAAATAGTATTACATTACAGCAGTCTGGCTAATGGTTGTGATGAGTCATTAATTGTTATTTATATCATCCATCATGGAATGCAGAATACAGAATACAGCAACATGCATACGAAATAAATAACAATGTACATATTTCGTTAGGGTCTGGTGTGTGTGGCATACTGGCAGTCAAAATAAACATTGCTAATTATTAATTGTTACTAGAGATAGATCTTTAATATTATGGTTGTGTTGAATGCTATCCTTTACGGTGTTATTATTCCTGTGACAATGGTTCTTTGTTGTACACATGTGAATTATTATTATTGAGATCTGAACAGCGAAGTGAACTCGTTTCGAACAATATAGTACAGTGTGTGTGCTTCGTGGTATGTATAAGTGCATGTACACATACAAACATGTACACCTGGTAAGTGAATGGTGTTTGCATACTTGCCAGACCGCATGTACGAGTGTAAAAACAAAAGGATACAAAATGACTCCTATCTATGTAAGACACTCATAAAAGTCTTATCTACACTACATGTGCTTAGATCTTGTAGCATGGAACGAAAAAAATGTACAGATGCAGAAACTGCAATACATAAATAATTATTAAAGACAACTTTTATATTATGTTGACATCACCATATAGAATTGGCTATTAGAAGAGAAAGCAGGTCCACAAGAACCTCCTGCAAAATATATTTAAGCAAAAGGACCACAAGAACCTCGTCCACTTGATTGATAACTAGGTGCTGTTGAAGTTAACGGAACTACTAGAATCAACATCCAGGAGAACTAGGAGATGTGGAGACATTGGATTATTGCTTTGTATGGGTGAAGCCATATAATAAGTTAATCAAATTGTGGGAAGACATACAGTTATTAAATTAGTAAAGCATGCCTACATAGCTAAATCAATTATAATGGACAATAGTAAGTCATGCAAGTATAACACGTTCATAAGGTAAGTCAGAAGGTCACTGGAAAATGGAGAAATGCAGGTGAGGCAGGCAATACAATTGTAATAAACACCAAGATAAACACATATATTAACACATAGATCCCTGAATGTACACATGCACAGAGGCACACACACACACACACACACACACACACACACACACACACACACACACACACACACACACACACACACACACACACACACACACACACACACATACACCCACTACACAAACACACACTCACACAAGCACACACACATGGTGCACACACACACACACACACACACACACACACACACACACACACACACACACACACACACACATACACCCACTACACAAACACACACTCACACATGCACACACACATGGTGCACACACACACACACACACACACACACACACACACACACACACACACACACACACACACACACCTAGACACCTCAATTGAATCTACTTGTTTATTCTATAGCAAAATTTCTAAGGATTCAAGTATGGGGTCCTCATATCCATTCCCATTCTCTGTCCCACATACTAGATATTCATGGAGCATAGCATAGATATACACAATGAATATCATTGAAAATGGGCCTGTCCTACCATGTCTTACATAACACATTTAGCTGATTGTTCTATTGTGGTCACCACAAACTAGCACTGGCATTGACCGGAGCTACAGTTATGTCTCAAAGCATTCAGGTCTTAGTACATGTGGCTGTTTTGGTTTGTGTGGTGTCCACCAGTATTGGGGGTATCACTGATTTTGAAGAGAAAATTTCACAACTTGAAAACAAAGTGAAAGTGTCTCAAGAAGAACTCAAGTCACTTCACCAGATGATTAAACAGCTGGAGAAGAGACTAGAACCACTTGAAGCACAAGGTGAGTTTGAAGAAATACAAAATGAATAACAAATACAACCTGCATTTCCTAACCCTAAGCATTTCTTACTCTTCATGTCCACTAGTCAGGCATACCTCCTTTTGACTACCACGAGAGTTAACGCATGTTGTCACTCTATGTTGCAAGTGGTAAAAAGGTACACTACTAAAATGACCATCTTATGTGTACTACTGCCTGAAAAACTAGGGCTTTGTGGTTTGACAGGCATATAGTGATTCCATACGGTTCATTTGGCATCTCTTCCTCTGTTTTTTGGATTGTTGTTCAGATGGTCTTATCCAAAAAATATTGGACCTCGGTTGCAGGCTCTCCTTCTAATGAATTTTGTTGCTTTCCCTTTGTGGAAAACCTGTAGGCTTCGGTACCACTCTCACCATGTAGAGTTTAAACAAATATTGACAAAAATTCCACCCTGTCCAAACCTTATTTTTGGAGTGGTTTGCTCATCATCTTGCAGTCCTTTTCATGTAATCAGTGGATATCATTTTTTGCAATTGATTCAAACTTGAACCATGATAGTTAAAACATTTCTCGAGCTATAAGAACTTGTTTGGTTACATCTACCAATAATTCCTTATCTGACTGCAAAATGCATTTTATTAGTAGACTTTCTCACCAACTACCTATAGTATACTCCCGAAATTTGTATATCAAGGTAGCAATTCCTATACATACACGGACGTCTTTTCTAATTCTATGTAACATCTAGTCCCAGTATATACAAGGCGATTAGAAGCGCATACGAAACTACAGAGTATATAATAGCAGTAGGATACATAGGAGGTACTTTTGACTCAGAGTGCATATAGCATTAAATACTAGATGTGTTTAGCAAGGAATTAGAAAGAGATTAATGTCGTGGGCCTGCCATTCACCATCCAGATTCAATTAGCTACCATTTTGAGGTACTCCACAAATTCCTTCTTATACTATTCATTGAAAATGTTTGTATCATCCACCTTTTGCATGCAAGAGATAATTAAGTTACATAGGTGTGTATTTTGGGCAGATCTCCCGCTAAATAATATCATGTGTGTAGTCTTGAAAATAAAATAACATAATCATTATTATTTTCTCATAATTGTAATTGATTGTGAAAATCGACATAGCATTGCTGCCCATTTAGGTGTCCCCAACAACTAAGCAGTTGGAAAATTTATAAAATTCTTGGAAATATTTACGTGGGTTCGTTGAGGCCAATCCATGCATCTAACAAGATAGAAACTCCCAATTTTCTTCCTATGGAACACATCATTGAATTATCTCACAGAAAGTTGCAATATGACGACATAAATAGGCTGATCATGTCCAAAGCATTAATCTACGTTTCGATGTCCAAATTTCAACAGTGAACTGGGATACATTCATTTTACATCAAGTGCAGTATAATAGTAAACCCTTTAGCAGTCACAAGCCACGCAAGGACGCTCGCTCAGATAACCCAGTCACCTGCACTATAATACATTTTCATTTAATAGGGTGAATATTATAAATAGCTTATACCACGTATATAAAGGTATTTGCACAGCTTGATGAAAATGTGATTTATATGAAGTGGTTTTTAGCAGAGAAAAATTGCATTTTGCAAAAGAAAAATATGTGGGAATACACGGAAAATATGACAAAAGCACAAAATTGGCAGATACTTGAAACTTATCAAATTATACCAAAATTCTGCTTGATACGGACCTCTCATATTACACCATAAATGCTTCAATCAATAATAAAGTAGGACGAATAAGCTCGATTTTCATCATTCAAACATACCAAATAGAAAAAAAATCGCCTTAAATGTCCAATATATCCTTATACATATAAACCGTTCCATAAACAGGATAAACAGCATTTTGTCAAAGCCCTTCCAACACAGAAGGGAGTACCAGCTTCATTAAGGATGAAACACTATTGCAACATTGTTGAAAGGCCCCGTTTCAATGCATTTTATGTTAAACAGAGCCTTTGAACAATGATTCAATATTGTATACTACTTGATGAAAGCAGGATATTCCCCTTGTGCAATTTGCCGCTCGAGGTACAAGTTTCAAAATGTCTCAGGGATATGTGGAAACTAATATTCTATATTGAACAAACTATATGCCATAATCAATAATTATTAAAATACTATAACCATGACGCTAATGGAAATTATTATAGACTTATTATTGTTTCCCGACAGATAAACTTTTGGAAAGAACTAGACGACAAGATATGTGCACTTGTCCGGCTGGACTAAAAGGGAATAGAGGAACACCAGGACTAAATGGGATAAATGGAACAAAGGGTGAAATAGGAGACCCCGGGCCACATGGGGAGAGGGGTGAAAAAGGAGAGCTAGGACTGCCAGGACCTCCAGGACCCCAAGGACTGCAAGGCATTAACGGAACAAAAGGTGAAAAGGGAGGAAAAGGACAACAAGGGGATGTTGGACAGAAAGGTGAACCAGGACTGAAAGGGGTCACAGGAGTGAAAGGACTTAATGGAACAGAAGGTGAACGTGGGGAAATAGGACAACCAGGGAAAGATGGACAGAAAGGTGAACCAGGATTGAAAGGGTACACAGGCATGCCAGGACTTAATGGAACAAAAGGTGAACGAGGGGAAATAGGACAACCAGGGAAAGATGGACAGAAAGGTGAACCAGGATTGAAAGGGTACACAGGCATGCCAGGACTTAATGGAACAAAAGGTGAACGAGGGGAAATAGGACAACCAGGGAATGTTGGAAAGAGAGGTGAACCAGGACCAAAAGGAGCGCAAGGTCCAAGAGGATACAAAGGAAAGCGAGGGAGTAAGGGGGAGCCAGGACTTAAGGGAACTCAAGGAGAAAAGTGTGACAGAGATGCACAACGGACACAATGTTCTGAGCAACCAGGATTTGGTAGTGGTTAAAACGTAACAAATGTATGGATTATCAACAAATGCATGAAAATCACATTTCCAATAAATACAATGAATGAAAAAGAACATCAATCTCTACTACTGGAAAAAATATTAGAATGTTTGTAATAGGTCGTATAATAAGTATTAAATTATGCATAAGATATTCATACATTTATTATGTGGATACCCATAAGTAATGAAGTGGTAAACTGAAAAGCTGTACAATAATTGAGTTCGGTAATGTATTTTCTTTCAGCAATAATTGAATGGAGTTCATAGTAGCTAATAATAATAATAATAATAATATGCGACACACATACTTAAAATCACGCAGAGATACAAAACATATTATTAGTCTGTTCAAAGAAAATTTACATTCTTATAGCATTATAATTATCTTTTATGATCATAATATAAGCATGCCAATGTACATCATCCACTGCAAGTTGATCTATAGCAGCTATGAACTAAATGACATGTTGCTAGTATACAATAACTGAAGAATCTATGGGTTGGGTTCAAACTATAAACAGTTAAACAGAACATGACTATCTCTTTCAATGAATTACACTCTTTATACTGATCATAATTTATAATTCCACTTACTATCCTATAGACAATAATACTGTATGACTTATAGAGTTCTTGTTTTGCCATGAAATTTTACTTAATTTAACATGATATTTTATTCTCACTATTTAAAACATACGAGCAATGAATACAACATTAAAGCAAAAAATTGACAATGAAGTGGTGAGTTTTACATGAAATCAAATGTGAGTGCGTCTGTGCGAGAGTTGAAAGATGCATATGAAAAATTGAATTAGTACATGCAAATATATTTGGGTAAATGTACAGTACTTTCAGTAAAAAACTGAACGTACTACGGGTATACCCGTACCTGTTTTTTAACCATACGTACAATGATACGTCATAATTCTTGCACAATGTCGGTGTAAATAGATCCCACGAGACAAAAAAATGGCTTATTCGATCGAGTGCTAAGCTTTCAGAAAAGGAGGATTAGCACGGAATATTCGAAATTAGATGGTTTTCTAACAAAGCTCGTCTCTACCTTACCGAGTGGTTTTCTGATGGGTAGGATGTTTCCAATGGACTTCACTCTTATCACAAAAGAAGGTTTCTGGATTTCAAAAGGGCACTTGAGGTCTGCATTTCTTTCGATTATTGCTTTATCTAAAAATTAAACTAGCTGTATGTAGCACGTAGATATCAACACGTAGGTAAGCTGTACTTTACATGTCCATTCATCCGTTGGCAACCCGTAGTACGTTCACTTTTTTACTGAAAGTACCGTACATTGTACATAATATGCCCTTGCTTTCTATACTTAAGACAACCTATATACTTCAAATGCTCCAACAACAGTGTGAACCCAAAGCACCGGGGTATAAAGACTCACCAGTATTCACTAGTATTTAGTATAACATGTTATTTTATATACCTTCCAATTATTATTTAACAGTACTGGATTTTGTGTGATTTGTTATGCATTTCTATCAGCTGCTTCATAAATTTACAGTAAACAAGCACAACTCCAATTAGGGTCACCAAATTTGGTAACCCTACCCAGGTAGAGTCAACTATTTAGTGACCCTTACATGCCCACTTAACAAACAATTGAGCATAATTTGTAACATTTTAGGACATTGTGCAGACATGAGTCTGTGTTGACTGTAAAGTGGTCAATTGTTGATATGTCCATAATAAGATATCAGCTGGAATTCAGTCAAATTATGTGTCAACATGTTATTGGCTTCCTCATTTTGAGCCAGTTTAGGCCAATAACTAGATTCATCACTTGAGAATTGACATAAACAAGCAATGTTTACTGTTTCTATCTGATAATGTCATAACACAGCTGCAAATCTGTATAACAGTTAAATAATAATTGGACAGCATATAAAATAACCTGTTGTATATAAAATACAAAGGAATGAACGTTGTAATGTATTAATATCTTGTCCACTACTCGTGTATAGTGTCCCTGTGTTTTCCTGATAAAAGGGCATTGCAACTGGGGGTACTGTACAACACTGAATCCTTGAAATGAATGTACAAACTAATGAACAGTGTAATGCATTGATTTCTTGTCCACTATTATATACATGTGTATAGTGTCCTTTATGTATCCTCTATAGGAGCACTTTGCCCGACTGTAACAATGTAACCTTAAGTTAATAGGCACAGTCTTGTTCTGTCTTGCCACTGTGGGAATCCATATGTCAAGTGTCCTGGATACAGAGACTCATCAACAACAAAGCGAACTGGCAGGTCCTCGTGCAAAAGATTTTGGCGTATTTGCATAAGCATCATCGATTCAACAGTTTCTGTGAGATTGTTAGCAGACTATTCGCATTCTGTTTCTGAATCGTGGAGTAGCCTTCTTCTGGATTACTGCCATAGGATGATAAAACTGGATTCAGCCACTTTAGTAGGATATCGAGAGCAGTACTATTGAAGCCGGGTACAGGTGCAAATCATTGCTATTCAATAAACAAACATCCAATTTTTTTGAGGCTGCATTAAAAGAAGCTTCGCCTGTTGTTGCAAGTGTTAATTCAGATTGTGTGAAGATGCATTCATCTGTACCAACTGCGTTATTTCTGAATCAACATTGGGGGTTGAATATGATGCTTCACTTTGATAGGTGCTACATCCTGGCATATCTTCAAAGTCGAATCGAGACTTAATATCTACTTTTCTAGCTTGGTGTGGCTTCTTCAAGAATGGTCCTCTGTGATACTCTAAGCTTTTTGGAGACATTACTAAAGATGTTCGAGTGAAGTACTTGGAGTTTCTGTTAAGTGTCTTCCTGTTTAGACCGACAAAGTTGGTTTAGTTTACAACAGTCTCCAGTTGGCTTCCACAGTTTTCCACCCTCCGCTAATGGTGACATATTGATCCTGGAAATCGTCTTCTTCTTGATATCTTCAACCATTAATACGATGCTGTGTAATGCAAGAATGTTGGCCAATTTAGGGCAATCTGTAAAACAAAAATTGCTACATCCACAGACTAACATAGCATCCATGTCCTGGGGACATCTACCCTTATGATTAGAGCAACTCCAAAAGCAGCACTGTCATTTAGACTTTGTGAATGGCAATAAAACAAAATCTTCGCTTTACTTTGCCAAATAATAAAGGAGGAAGAATGTTGACAGTGATGGTGATGGTGGTGATGAAAGTGATAAAAGTATACGTACAAGTTTGGGAGAGAATATTTCAGGCACTGCATGTCATTGCTAGTAATGCTTGGCATTACATATTTATGTGTACTGATCACACATTATCATCATTAATAATGTGTAGAATTGCAAATTAGCAGACATAGATCTCCAAATGTACACATGCATGCACACACGCAAGCATGCACACACACACACACACACACACACACACACACACACACACACACACACACACACACACAAACACGCACAACACACACAAACACACACACACACAAACAACAAGACACATCAAAACCCACACATGTGAATTAACTTGTTTACACAGAAGTACTAAGGATTCCTCATTCATGCCGTGTCGGGGTAAGGGCATCTCTTATCAATATTCATCATTGGAAATCACCATACTCACAGCTATTCATTGAGCACCCCTAAAAATACAACATGAATATCATTAAATATGGTTCAGTTCTCACACTGCCCCTTCTCCTGTGGTTACCACAATATCCTTACATGGGGAAAGGAAGCTCCACACACATTGCCATACATTTAGCATGTCTCCCAAAACACAATGAATATCATTAAAAGTGCGCATGCTCCCCCACTGCCCATTCTGTTGTGGTTACCACAAACCAGCTCTGAGAAGTTTGAGTATAGACGGGAGTTACAGTTATGGCTCCACGCAATCAGGTCTTTTTACAGGTGGCACTTTTGTTCTGTGTGGTGACTACCAGTATGGGGCATATCACTGATTGGCAAAAGGCATTTTCACAACTCAAAAACCTAGTGCATGTGCAACAAGAAGAAATCATGTCACTTCACCAAATGATAGAACAGCTGGAGAAGAGATTAGAACCACTTGAGGCAAAAGGTGAGTTATGTGATGTTAACATACAAACTGTAGTCATATCTCTTCAAATCCATTAGTCATATAGTTTATGATTACACATCATTGTATGACATCCTTCAAATTCAAGAGTGGCAAAGAAGTACAAGTGTGTGATGAATACCATACTACATGCTGAACATATATGTGGTTAAGTGAGAAATAATGGATTGCTGACAAATGAAAATGTGAAGATGAACACAGTGCAACTGCCCTTTTAAATGCCCCCATCAACAGATCAACAATCACTATACTTTGTTGACAGAAATCCAAAAAATGAAATTTGGGAACTGTTGCTTAGAGTATGAATTATTGGATTTTGCTGAAAAATTGCATTCATATTGGATCATGTGCCAGTTACACATAACCAATCACCATAGTTGCCAAAACATAGTTTGGTACTACATTTGGATCCCATTTACTGAGATCATCCATCATGCAGCAAATAATTTGCCATATATGACCTCAAAGTGACAGAAATAATGTTATATCAAACCGCAAACAATGAAGCACATGATTATTCTTATCACAACTATAAACCAATTGCCATACATGAAACCCATTGTACCTTAACTTATAACCCGTAAGAAGTTTTCAGAATTGTTGGCTGGATACATTAAGTGTGCATAGCCATGAATAATCCAAGGATTGAATAATTGAATTTGAAGCATTACTCATGCTATGCGCACTATATTGCTGCATTTACAGGGCTGGAGCCAGCTCTTTTTAAGTGGGGAGGCCACTGAGGCTTTTGGTGCTATACCCTCACTCAATTGTGTAGTAGTGCTGTATGACCTTCAAATTAAACCGCTTATGCGACTTATGAGCAATCACACACAATACATACAGCTGCCCAAAAACATAAAGCTTGAGTAAATACATAGCTTCTACAAAAAGTGTATAGGTGAGCCTGAAATTGAGAATTAAATTCCGCGTCAATCCGCACCGAAACGCCCAAGATTCCGAGAAAATTAAGGCGTGTCTGTTAACGTGTACACTACCGAGCAACTATGACGTCATAACAAAATGGAGGCAGTACGGTGGTACCTGGTCGTGGCAGTCAGACAACTACAGCGTTGACTGCAACAATGATTGAGCGGTTCGAGGTATTAATTCAAACTAGTCTTGAAGGCAAAAAGTGGGGCGGCTATGGCCGCCCCGGCCGCCCCTATGGCACCGGCCCTGATTTACCAGGATTCTGATTTTGGCTCCATAGTGATTATGCTGTGTTTCATTGGTGTACTCCTGCATTTCACATATTGAGGTAGCAATATCTATATGTATATGAATGATACTTGGCCTATCCTTTGATGTAACAAGAGAGGGGAATGTGTAAGCACATACAAAACAAGGCGTAGAGTACACAGATTTACTTCTGTATAAGGGTGCTCCTGATTCAATGTACAAGTTTATTAATTAATAAACTATTTGTTGTGATCTAGCAATCACTTGTCACATTCCTATGAATTACTTTAATAAAATTCTCTCACAACAGATCATTATCACTATCTACCATTAACATTACTACAATATAAACATGACACCACACCGAAAATAGAGTTGGTTGTCTAAGGGATCTTCACTAAGTATGTAACATTAATTTTCTTCTGAATACAATAATTGCCAATACAATGCAATCATCCTGGTATTTTGGATCACACAGACCTCTTTTTTCAGATAAACTTATAGAAAGAACTAAACGACAAGATAAATGCAATTGTCCACAAGGACTAAAAGGGGCTAGAGGAACACCAGGACTCAATGGGATGAATGGAACAAAGGGTGAAAAGAGAGACCCAGGGTCACGTGGGAAGAGGGGTGAAAGAGGAGAACTAGGACTGCCAGGAACTCCAGGACCCCAAGGATTAAATGGAACAAAAGGTGAACAAGGAGAAACAGGACAGCCGGGGAATGGTGGACAGAAAGGTGAACCAGGGTTGAAAGGAGACACAGGAGTGCCCGGACCACCAGGACTTAATGGTACAAAGGGAGAAAAAGGCAACTTAGGGAAACAAGGAGTTAATGGAACAAATGGTGAGCAAGGAGAGAAAGGACAACCAGGTAATGTTGGACAGAAAGGTGAACCAGGACTGAATGGAGACACAGGAGTGCCAGGACTTAATGGAACAAAAGGTGAACAAGGAGAAAAGGGACACACAGGAAGTGATGGGCAGAAAGGTGAACCAGGACTCAAAGGAGACTTAGGAGTTCCTGGACACAACGGGACAGATGGTATAAGAGGAATACCTGGAATGAAGGGTAATAGAGGAGAGCCAGCACTATGCCCTGAATATTGCGGAAATGGTTAATCAGAACAAAATAGCAATAGGAACAACTCCATTATAAGACTATACTGGATAATTGATTGATTATCTAACTAGTGATATGCTGATGTTGCATCTAAGTTGAATTGAAAAATAAATTGTTACAATAATTGGAATTGCCAAAGATAACACACCCCATTGAAAGGCAAGAATAATGTCTGACACATAAACCTAAAAATGTAGACATAGAATTAGTCTAAACTACTGAACATTTAATATAAAATTATCATATAATTATTTTACAAAATTATATGTTTCATATAATCAATGGCATAAGCATGCCAACCTAATAAAGTATAGGGTTTTACCAAACCCTGAAGTCAATGATATGTAGGTTTATTGTATTATAATTTTTGTGCTGTACATTAGTATTAACAGCGATCCCATGCACTACATAGACATGCAAGAAATTAGATTATCACTATGTGCTGTTTGACCCATTATTACAAATTTAAAATAATAATTACATAACTATATACAGTGTGTGTACATATTATACATATGAATATGCGTGATTCTGTGTGCCTGTGGCTATTACATGTTGCAAGACCAGTGTATGGATGTGTTGTGGGCATGCATGTTTAAATTTGTCAGCAGCATGACATTGTGTGCTAAACTGGAAAATTCATATTCAAAAAGGTGATAGGATCTGTGAAAGATCAAAATTGCTCAGTTACACAAAAGTTAGTCATGCAAATATTGAAAATGACAAGTCTTTGCATATTATGCATAGCAGCAAAGAGTATAATGAAAACATTGGATAGGAGAAAAGATTGGATCAAGTGATATATTAATATCAGGACACAACAGATGCAGAGATACATTATTTTGTTGAATGGGATATATTAAGTTTAATGCTAATATAGAGCAACCAGACTGCAACTGATGGTGATCATGAGGAATTCAAAAAAGTTGGATTTAAGGCTCACGATACATCGATAATTTTAACAAAATTTCAATTTTGCATGTTTACTATATTTGAAGCAAACAATCCAATATTATTGTAGTGTAGACCTAGTTGTAGTAGTAGAGGTATCACTTCAGTCTGCTGGTCACACATGGCCACAGTACGCAGTACTCATTGACTACAGTGACTGCTACCTTCTTACTTTTTTCACAACATTCTAAAGTGCAGGAAATTAGGAAGTGTCATGTTCATATAACCATGCATGTCTGTCTGTTGTGGGTAAATTGCAGTTCACGACCAATTTTATTTTAATGTGATAGTACACTCAAAACAAATCCATTTGTGGAACGCAGGTAGGACATGTAGTCATCGAAGGCGGAAGAAAGTAACTTGTGTTTTTGAAGTTATGTGAACAATGGAATCGTCTATTTTGGGGACGGGTCACGAGCAGTCACATGATATTCGCGTTTCTACAAGAACCATCATAACAAAATTTGCGAAATTCCCGGTTAAAGAAATAACATTCTCTTCTAAATCGCGCCAATAGGTAGATATAAGAAAGTGCATCGCCTCGAAGAAGTACGTTTGGCACTTATCGTGAGACTAGCTGTACAGAGATATCGTTGCGTAACAATGACGTAATGCTTAACTCGTGACATGCACATGAATTGGATATATTGTATGTATCATTTCGAAATAAATGTACAAACTAATGAACAGTGTAATGCGTCAATTTGTTTCAACTATACTATATACATGTATACAGTGTCCTTTAGTTAATCTGATATGGGGGCAATTTGGTCAACTGTACCATACAATGGTGAAACTTTGAATAAAATGGCAAATTCTTGTTCCACCACCTGGAGAGAGTAACTCCTCTACTGAAACATCAGTACTCTTCGCAAAGTTTGTGCAGTGAGTCATTTATTTGTATATTTTGTAATGTTACATATATGTACAGACTTTGGGCATATGTATAACGTCCATTATGTATGTACATGTACATTATGAAAATCCACATAGGGCACTCTTTTTGCACAAACATAATATTATGCATTACCTAGATTGAATCTTGCCCTTTCTTTCATTTGACTAGGAAAGATGAAGCAGTATTATGCTCCTTATTAGGAATAGCTTCCGTGACTTCAAATTCAATAGCAGGAGAGTTAGAACATTTCGGATTGCCTTTAATTTTGATGTAACATTGAATCAAGAGGAAATTTATATTGTCGCTTGCATAGAGTGAAGCTTCACGAGCTTCTCTATAGGATAAAATTGACATAATCAGAACTCTAAAATAGTCAGAATATTGTACAACTGCTGAAGTTATAATAATAGGGTACGGTTATGGTATTCGTGACAGTTTAAGGCATGGTTTTTGGGGTGATTTCTTTCTTGTGTTCCACACCTAGTATTGGACCCAATATTTTCCCTCTGCTTTCATTCACTTCACCAGTAGTATACATCCACAACAAATAGTCTTTGAGGTCAATGAACGTAGGGTTTGTCGATTGTATCCTGCATCATCTACCGTCCTTGCAACTCTAGCTTATTGGCTGTATTTTTACTGTTGCATAATCTTGTCCTACTGCCTGTCTCAATATTGTAAAATTGTACAATAAATGTAATATTCATATGTTCCAATTACCATTGATGCTACTGCATGACACCTTGTAATGTTTGGAACCATTATCTCCGCTGAGAGCAACAGTCTACTTATATTATTATTATAACTCCATTGCAATGGGATCGTAATATGTTCCCAAATGCCAAGAGTACAAGGTCAATGCAAATAATATGGTCAGTTGTACAACCACACATTCAAGGTGTATGGCTAGGTACCCTACAAATATATGTACTCCTGTTACAGATTGTGTTTATTAAATTTAAATTTGGTGAATGTAATAGTTATCTGACAATAAACAAACTTCAACTTGCTAATATAATGCTTATGTAATATAGTCTACATTCAATTATTGCTTCATTTGCTTGCATATATTAATAATGATTTTATAAATGGTATTATATTACATCAGTCTGGCTAATGGTTGTGATGAGTCATTAATTGTTATTTATATCATCCATCATGGAATGCAGAATACAGAATACAGCAACATGCATACAAAATAAATAACAATGTACATATTTTGTTAGGGTCTGATGTGTGTGGCATACTGGAAGTCAATATAAACATTGCTAATTATTAATTGTTACTAGAGATAGATCTTTAATATTATGGTTGTGTTGAATGCTATCCTTTACGGTGTTATTATTCCTGTGACAATGGTTCTTTGTTGTACACATGTGAATTATTATTATTGAGATTTGAACAGCGAAGTGAACTCGTTTCGAACAATAATATTATAGTACAGTGTGTGTGCTTCGTGGTATGTATAAGTGCATGTACACATACAAACATGTACACCTGGTAAGTGAATGGTGTTTGCATACTTGCCAGACCGCATGTACGAGTGTAAAAACAAAAGGATACTGGTGATAAAATGACTCCTATCTATGTAAGACACTCATAAAAGTCTTATCTACACTACATGTGCTTAGATCTTGTAGCATGGAACGAAAAAAATGTACAGATGCAGAAACTGCAACACATAAATAATTATTAAAGACAACTTTTATATTATGTTGCCATCACCATATAGAATTGGCTATTAGAAGAGAAAGCAGGTCCACAAGAACCTCCTGCAAAATATATTCAAGCAAAAGGATCACAAGAACCTCGTCCACTTGATTGATAACTAGGTGCTGTTGAAGTTAACGGAACTACTAGAATCAACATCCAGGAGAACTAGGAGATGTGGAGACATTGGATTATTGCTTTGTATGGGTGAAGCCATATAATAAGTTAATCAAATTGTGGGAAGACATACAGTTATTAAATTAGTAAAGCATGCCTACGTAGCTAAATCAATTATAATGGACAATAGTAAGTCATGCGAGAATAACACGTTCATAAGGTAAGTCAGAAGGTCACTGGAAAATGGAGAAATGCAGGTAAGGCAGGCAATACAATTGTAATAAACACCAAGATAAACACATATATTAACACATAGATCCCTGAATGTACACATGCACAGAGGCACACACACACACACACACACACACACACACACACACACACACACACACACACACACACACACACACACATACACCCACTACACGAACACACACTCACACAAGCACACACACATGGTGCACACACACACACACACACACACACACACACACACACACACACACACACACACACACACACACACACACACACACACACACACATACACCCACTACACAAACACACACTCACACAAGCACACACACATGGTGCACACACACACACACACACACACACACACACACACACACACACACACACACACACACACACACACACACACACACATACACCCACTACACAAACACACACTCACACAAGCACACACACATGGTGCACACACACACACACACACACACACACACACACACACACACACACACACACACACATACACCCACTACACAAACACACACTCACACAAGCACACACACATGGTGCACACACACACACACACACACACACACACACACACACACACACACACACACACACACACACACACACACATACACCCACTACACAAACACACACTCACACAAGCACACACACATGGTGCACACACACACACACACACACACACACACACACACACACACACACACACACACACACACACACACACACACACACACACACACACACACACTACACAAACACACACTCACACAAACACACACTCACACAAGCACACACACATGGTGCACACACACACACACACACGGTGCACACACACACACACACACACACACACACACACACACACACACACACACACACACACACACACACACACACACATACACACACACCTAGCACCTCAATTGAATCTACTTGTTTATTCTATAGCAAAATTTCTAAGGATTCAAGTATGGGATCCTCATATCCATTCCCATTCTCTGTCAAATATCAATGGTAAGCACCACATACTAGATATTCATGGAGCATAGCATAGATATACACAATGAATATCATTGAAAATGGGCCTGTCCTACCATGTCTTACATAACACATTTAGCTGATTGTTCTATTGTGGTCACCACAAACTAGCACTGGCATTGACCGGAGCTACAGTTATGACTCAAAGCATTCAGGTCTTAGTACATGTGGCTGTTTTGGTTTGTGTGGTGTCCACCAGTATTGGGGGTATCACTGATTTTGAAGAGAAAATTTCACAACTTGAAAACAAAGTGAAAGTGTCTCAAGAAGAACTCAAGTCACTTCACCAGATGATTAAACAGCTGGAGAAGAGACTAGAACCACTTGAAGCACAAGGTGAGTTTGAAGAAATACAAAATGAATAACAAATACAACCTGCATTTCCTAACCCTAAGCATTTCTTACTCTTCATGTCCACTAGTCAGGCATACCTCCTTTTGACTACCACGAGAGTTAACGCATGTTGTCACTCTATGTTGCAAGTGGTAAAAAATACACTACTAAAATGACCATCTTATGTGTACTACTGCCTGAAAAAAATAGGGCTTTGTGGTTTGACAGGCATATAGTGATTCCATACGGTTCATTTGGCATCTCTTCCTCTGTTTTTTGGATTGTTGTTCAGATGGTCTTATCCAAAAAATATTGGACCTCGGTTGCAGGCTCTCCTTCTAATGAATTTTGTTGCTTTCCCTTTGTGGAAAACCTGTAGGCTTCGGTACCACTCTCACCATGTAGAGTTTAAACAAATATTGACAAAAATTCCACCCTGTCCAAACCTTATTTTTGGAGTGGTTTGCTCATCATCTTGCAGTCCTTTTCATGTAATCAGTGGATATCATTTTTTGCAATTGATTCAAACTTGAACCATGATAGTTAAAACATTTCTCGAGCTATAAGAACTTGTTTGGTTACATCTACCAATAATTCCTTATCTGACTGCAAAATGCATTTTATTAGTAGACTTTCTCACCAACTACCTATAGTATACTCCCGAAATTTGTATATCAAGGTAGCAATTCCTATACATACACGGACGTCTTTTCTAATTCTATGTAACATCTAGTCCCAGTATATACAAGGCGATTAGAAGCGCATACGAAACTACAGAGTATATAATAGCAGTAGGATACATAGGAGGTACTTTTGACTCAGAGTGCATATAGCATTAAATACTAGATGTGTTTAGCAAGGAATTAGAAAGAGATTAATGTCGTGGGCCTGCCATTCACCATCCAGATTCAATTAGCTACCATTTTGAGGTACTCCACAAATTCCTTCTTATACTATTCATTGAAAATGTTTGTATCATCCACCTTTTGCATGCAAGAGATAATTAAGTTACATAGGTGTGTATTTTGGGCAGATCTCCCGCTAAATAATATCATGTGTGTAGTCTTGAAAATAAAATAACATAATCATTATTATTTTCTCATAATTGTAATTGATTGTGAAAATCGACATAGCATTGCTGCCCATTTAGGTGTCCCCAACAACTAAGCAGTTGAAAAATTTATAAAATTCTTGGAAATATTTACGTGGGTTCGTTGAGGCCAATCCATGCATCTAACAAGATAGAAACTCCCAATTTTCTTCCTATGGAACACATCATTGAATTATCTCACAGAAAGTTGCAATATGACGACATAAATTGGCTGATCATGTCCAAAGCATTAATCTACGTTTCGATGTCCAAATTTCAACAGTGAACTGGGATACATTCATTTTACATCAAGTGCAGTATAATAGTAAACCCTTTAGCAGTCACAAGCCACGCAAGGACGCTCGCTCAGATAACCCAGTCACCTGCACTATAATACATTTTCATTTAATAGGGTGAATATTATAAATAGCTTATACCATATATACAAAGGTATTTGCACAGCTTGATGAAAATGTGATTTATATGAAGTGGTTTTGAGCAGAGAAAAATTGCATTTTGCAAAAGAAAAATATGTGGGAATACACGGAAAATATTACAAAAGCACAAAATAAATTGGCAGATACTTGAAACTTATCAAATTATACCAAAATTCTGCTTGATATGGACCTCTCATATTACACCATAAATGCTTCAATCAATAATAAAGTAGGACGAATAAGCTCGATTTTCATCATTTAAACATACCAAATAGAAAAAAAATCGCTTTTAATGTCCAATATATCCTTATACATATATACCGTTCCATAAACAGGATAAACAGCATTTTGTCAAAGCCCTTCCAACACAGAAGGGAGTACCAGCTTCATTAAGGATGAAACACTATTGAAACATTGTTGAAAGGCCCCGTTTCAATGCATTTTATGTGAAACAGAGCCTTTGAACAATGATTCAATAGTGTATACTACTTGATGGAAGCAGGATTTCCCCCCTGTGCAATTTGCCGCTCGAGGTACAAGTTTCAAAATGACTCAGGGATATGTGGAAACTAATATTCGATATTGAACAAACTATATGCCATAATCAATAATTATTAAAATACTATAACCATGCATATGATGCTAATGGGAATTATTATAGACTTATTATTGTTTCGCGACAGATAAACTATTGGAAAGAACTAGACGACAAGATATGTGCACTTGTCCGCCTGGACTAAAAGGGAATAGAGGGACACCAGGACTGAATGGGATAAATGGAACAAAGGGTGAAATAGGAGACCCCGGGCCACTTGGGGAGGGGGGTGAAAAAGGAGAGCTAGGACTGCCGGGACCTCCAGGACCCCAAGGACTGCAAGGCATTAACGGAACAAAAGGTGAAAAGGGAGGAAAAGGACAACAAGGGGATGTTGGACAGAAAGGTGAACCAGGACTGAAAGGGGTCACAGGAGTGAAAGGACTTAATGGAACAATAGGTGAACGTGGGGAAATAGGGCAACCAGGGTCAGATGGACAGAAAGGTGAACCAGGATTGAAAGGGTACACAGGAATGCCAGGACTTAATGGAACAAAAGGTGAACATGGGGAAATAGGACAACCAGGGAAAGATGGACAGAAAGGTGAACCAGGATTGAAAGGGTACACAGGCATGCCAGGACTTAATGGAACCAAAGGTGAACGTGGGGAAATAGGACAACCAGGGAAAGATGGACAGAAAGGTGAACCAGGACTGAAAGGGGACACAGGAGTGCCAGGACTTAATGGAACAAAAGGTGAACATGGTGAAACAGGTCTACAAGGGAATGTTGGAAAGAGAGGTGAACCAGGACCAAAAGGAGAGCAAGGTCCAAGAGGAAACAAAGGAAAGCGAGGGGGTAAGGGGGAGCCAGGACTTGAAGGAACAAAGGGAGAAAAGGGTGACAGAGATGCACCACAACCAACACCTTGCTGTAAGAAGCCAGGACTTGGTGGCTAAAATGTAATGAGTGTTTGGATTATCATCAAATGCATGAAAATCACATTTCTGATAAATACAATAAATGAAAAAGAACATGAATCTCTACTACTGAGAAACTATTTGAATTTTTGTAATAGGTCATATTATAAGTATAGAATTTTGTATAAGATAATCATACATTTATTATTTGGATACCCATATAAAGTGGTACACTGAAAAGCTGTACAATAATTGAGTTCGGTAATGTATTTTCTTTCAGCAATAATTGAATGGAGTTCATAGTAGCTAATAATAATAATAATATGCGACACACATACTTAAAATCACGCAGAGATACAAAACATATTATTAGTCTGTTCGAAGAAAATTTACATCCTTATAGCATTATAATTATCTTTTATGATCATAATATAAGCATGCCAATGTACATCATGCACTGCAAGTTGACCTATAGCAGCTATGAACTAAATGACATGTTGCTAGTATACAATAACTGAAGAATCTATGGGTTGGGTTCAACCAATAAACAATTAAACAGAACATGACTATCTCTTTCACTGAATTACACTCTTTATACTGATCATAATTTATAATTCCACTTACTATCCTATAGACAATAATAGTGTATGACTTATAGAGTTCTTGTTTTGCCATGAAATTTACTTAATTTAACATGATATTTTATTCTCACTATTTAAAACATACGAGCAATGAATACAACAATAAAGCAAAAAATTGACAATGAAGTGGTGAGTTTTACATGAAATCAAATGTGAGTGCGTCTGTGCGAGAGTTGAAAGATGCATATGAAAAATTGAATTAGTACAGGCAAATACCTTTGGTTAAATGTACAGTACTTTCAGTAAAAGAACTGAACGTACTACGGGTATACCCGTACCTGTTTTTTAACCATACGTACAATGATATGTCATAATTCTTGCACAATGTCGGTGTAAATAGATCCCACGAGACAAAAAAATGGCTTATTCGACCGAGTGCTAAACTTTCGGAAACAGAGGATTAGCACGGAATATTCGAAATTATATGGTTTTCTAACTAAGCTAGTCTCTACCTTACCGAGTGGTTTTCTGATGGGTAGGATGTTTCCAATGGACTTCACTCTTCTCACAAAAGAAGGTTTCTGGATTTTAAAAGGGCACTTGAGGTCTGCATTTCTTTCGATTATTGCTATATCTAGAAATTAAACTAGCCGTATGTAGCACATAGATATCAACACGTAGGTAAGCCGTACTTTACATGTCCATTCATCCGTTGGCAACCCGTAGTACGTTTTTTTACTGAAAGTACCGTACATTATACATAATATGCCCTTGCTTTCTATACTTAAGACAACCTATATACTTCAAATGCTCCAACAACAGTGTGAACCCAATGCACCGGGGTATAAAGACTCACCAGTATTCACTAGTATTTAGTATATAAAATAGAAAGGAATGAACGTTGCAATGTATTCTTGTCCACTACACGTGTAAAGTGTCCCTGTGTTTCCCTGATATAAGGGCATTGCATCTGGGGGGTACTGTACAACACTGAAACCTTGAAATGAATGTACAAACTAATGAACAGTGAAATGCATTGATTTCTTGTCCACTATTATATACATGTGTATAGTGTCCTTTATGTATCCTCATATAGGAGCACTTTGCCCTACTGTAACAATGTAACCTTAAGTTAATAGGCACAGTCTTGTTCTGTCTTGCCACTGTGGGAATCCATATGTCAAGTGTCCTGGATACAGTGACTCATCAACAACAAAGCGAACTGGCAGGTCCTCGTGCAAAAGATTTTGGCGTATTTGCATAAGCATCATCAACAGTTTCTGTGAGATTGTTAGCAGACTATTCGCATTCTGTTTCTGAATCGTGGAGTAGCCTTCTTCTGGATTACTGCCATAGGATGGTAAAACTGGATTCAGCCACTTTAGTAGGATATCGAGAGCAGTACTATTGAAGCCGGGTACAGGTGCAAATCATTGCTATTCAATAAACAAACATCCAATTTTTTTGAAGCTGCATTAAAAGAAGCTTCGCCTGTTGTTGCAAGTGTTAATTCAGATTGTGTGAAGATGCATTCATCTGTACCAACTGCATTATTTCTGAATCAACATCGGGGGTTGAATATGATGCTTCACTTTGATAGGTGCTACATCCTGGCATATCTTCAAAGTCGAACCGAGACTTAATATCTACTTTTCTAGCTTGGTGTGGCTTCTTCAAGAATGGTCCTCTGTGATACTCTAAGCTTTTTGGAGACATTACTAAAGATGTTCGAGTGAAGTACTTGGAGTTTCTGTTAAGTGTCTTCCTGTTTAGACCGACAAAGTTGACAGTCTCCAGTTGGCTTCCACAGTTTTCCACCCTCCGCTAATGGTGACATATTGATCCTGGAAATCGTCTTCTTCTTGATATCTTCAACCATTAATACGATGTTGTGTAATGCAAGAATGTTGGCCAATTTAGGGCAATCTTTAAAACAAAAATTGCTTCATCCACAGACTAACATAGCATCCATGTCCTGGGGACACCTACCCTTATGGTTAGAGCAACTCCAAAAGGAGCACTGTCATTTAGACTTTGTGAATGGCAATAAAACAAAATCTTCGCTTTACTTTGCCAAATAATAAAGGAGGAAGAATGTTGACAGTGATGGAGATAGTGGTGATGAAAGTGATAGAAGTATACGTACAAGTTTGGGAGAGAATATTTCAGGCACTGCATGTCATTGCTGGCAATGCTTGGCATTACGTATTTATGTGTACTGATCACACATTATCATCATTAATAATGTGTGGTATTGCAAATTAGCAGACATAGATCTCCAAATGTACACATGCATGCACACACACAAGCACACACACACACACACACACACACACACACACACACACACACACACACACACAAAAACACACACAAACACGCACAACACACACAAACACACACACACACACACACACACACACACACACACACAAAAACACACACAAACACGCACAACACACACAAACACACACACACACACACACACACACACACACACACACACACACACACACACACACAACAAGACACATCAAAACCCACACATGTGAATTAACTTGTTTACGCCAACGCAGAAGTACTAAGGATTCCTCATTCATGTCATGTTGGGGTAAGGGCTTCTCATATGAATATTCATTATTGGAAATCACCATACTCACAGCTATTCATTGAGCACCCCTAAAAATACAACATGAATATCATTAAATGTCGTTCAGTTCTCACACTGCCCCTTCTCCTGTGGTTACCACAATATCCTTACATGGGGAAAGGAAGCTCCACACACATTGCCATACATTTAGCATGTCCCCCAAAACACAATGAATGTCATTAAAAGTGTGCATGCTCTCCCACTGCCCATTCTGTTGTGGTTACCACAAACCAGCTCTGAGAAGTTTGAGTATAGACGGGAGTTACAGTGATGGCTCCACGCAATCAGGTCTTTTTACAGGTGGCACTTTTGTTCTGTGTGGTGACTACCAGTATGGGGGGTATCACTGATTGGCAAAAGGCATTTTCACAACTTGAAAACATGGTGAATGTGCAACAAAAAGAAATCATGTCACTTCACCAAATGATTGAACAGTTGGAAAAGAGATTAGAACCACTTGAAGCAAAAGGTGAGTTTGGTAAGGCTCAAACACAACCTGCAGTCCCTACACTTGTAGTCACATACCTTATATTTGTCGTCATTATATGGCATCACTTGAATTCACGAGTACAAGGGTGGTATAATGTTATACTACATACTGAACATGTATATGTGGTTAAGCTGCAAATAATATATTCAGACCATTGAGAATGTCTGTAAAAATGGACACAGTGCCCATTGTGCCCATTCTGTTGACAGGGGCATTCAAATGCCCCTGTCAACAGAACGACAATCCCTAAACCTGATTGGGAACTTAATTTTGCTTAGAATATGAATTGTGGGATGTTTGGTGAAAAATTATAATGAATCGCAAGTGCTCCTTTACTGGATCATGCGCCAATGACACATAACCAATCGCTACAGTTGCATAGGGTCATTCTACATTTGTATTGCATTCACTGAGATCAGATATTATGTTGCTTACAATTTGCATTGTAAATTACTTTAAAGTGCCAGAGATAATGTAATATCAAACCCCAAACAATGAAGCACATGATATCCTTTATGATGGCTACAAACCAATAGCCATACTTAACACCAATTGTACCTTAACTTAAACCCATAAGTAGTTTTCGGATATGATGGCTGGATTCCTTAAGAACTGTTATCTGATCCTGCCTTGAGGTGATGATCCTGCTGTCTATTTCAGATAATCAGTGGTGTGCCTAAACATGAATATTCCAAGGATTGAATAATGTAATTGAAATATCACCTGAGCGATTAGTACTCTATTGCTGCATATACCGGGATGTTTTCAGTTTGAACTACATAGTGATTGTGCTCCATTGGTGTACTCCTGTATTTCATATATTAAGGTGGCAAAATCTATATTATGTATGTGTAGGATACTTGGCCTATCTTATGATGTAACAATGGATATTGATGCAACAAACATCAATACAAACAAGCAATTGGAGTTCATAAACTCGTGCATGGGGCTGAAGAACTACTTAGGTATAAGGGTGCTTCTGAAGCAATGTACAAGATGTGTTAAATATCTGTTGAGTAATAGAAATCACTTTTCACATTCTCAGGAATAACTTCACGGATAAAATTCTCTCGCATCAAGTCATTGTCACAATCTACCATTAATACAATAAATACATGAAATCTCACCAAATAATAGTCTCTTTTGTTTCAGGGATATTCACTATCTATGTAACATTTCGACTGGATACACTATTTGATAATCTTTTTTAATCATCCTTCAAATTTGGATTATACAGGCTCATTGTTTCTTTTTAGATAAACTCCCAGAAAGAAATAGACGGCAAGATGTTTGCAGTTGTCCGCCTGCGACAAAAGGGGCTACAGGAACACCAGGACTGAATGGGATAAATGGAACAAAGGGTGAAAAGGGAGACCAAGGGCCACATGGGGAGAGGGGCCAAAAAGGAGAGCTAGGACTGCCAGGATCCCCAGGACCCAAAGGAACACAAGGAGTTAATGGAACAAAAGGTGACCGTGGAGAAATGGGACAACCAGGGAATGTAGGAAAGAAAGGAGGCATAGGATTGCCAGGGGTTAATGGAACAAAAGGTGAAAGAGGAGAGAAAGGAGAGGCAGGTGATGTCGGACAAAAAGGTGAACTAGGACTGAAAGGAGACACAGGAGTGCCGGGACCACAAGGACATAGTGGTACCAAGGGAGAAAAAGGCAACTTAGGGAAACAGGGAGATAAAGGAATAAAAGGTGAACGAGGAAGAAAAGGCCAACCAGGAAGTAAAGGACAGAAAGGTGAACCAGGACTGAAAGGAGAGACAGGAGTGCCAGGATGCAATGGAACTATGTATCCAAACTTTCATGCTGGTTAATTAAAATATAAAAAAGGAAGACTAACAACTAACGCTCCATTTTCATGACTATACTGGATAATTAATTGCTTATCTATTACCCTTTTCACATGGACGCCGTAAAGCGGGTCGAACCCGAGTCGAACTCGGTTTAAAGCGAGTTAGTGCATTCACATGACGTCACGAAACCGGGTCGAACCCGGGTTAAAATTCCGGGTCGAACCCTTGTAAAAAGTAGGGTTCGACCCGGTTGCAAGCGAGTTGGAAGCGAGTTAAAAATGGCGGACTAGTAGGACGAACGTGGAGTGACGATGAGATCCAAGCCTTGCTTATTATAAATAGTAGTTCGACTCGGTTTATTATTTTCCTCAGCAACAACATGCTGCCTTTGGAGAAAACCCTTTAGTTCCCGGGATAAAAGTTAACAGTGGCCCTGCCGACACGAAAATTCTGCTTCAATTCCCTATCGGACCAGTTCCTGGTAATTTCGGTCAAAAACGAAGGGCTTCTGGGCTTCATCCAGATAGTTCTGCTGGCCTGACACGCACTTGAACGCCGAGCGATCAAGAAAGCCAAAAATGAGCAGTTTGCAAAGTCTGTACTCCCGCAAACGGTTCATAACTGCTCTTCTTGTCCTATACCTGACCCTTAGTTGCCGTCTACGAGCTCTACACCTCAGACGATGCCACAACTAAAGCAAAACGAGCAGAACGCCCAACATCGCCGATTTCTTGAATTAAATATTTACACAATATGCGAATCTTGTTATCCTCATGTGAACGGAAATCGGGTCGAAAGCGGGTCGAACCCGAGTTAAATCGACCCGGGTTCGACCCGCTTACGACGTCCATGTGAAAAGGGTATATGTAGTGATAGGGTGATGCCGCATGGAAGTTGAACTAAAATAAAATTAATAAACTGTTACATTTATTTGAATTGGAATTAATTTCATTCAACAATAATTTTTTGGAGTGTCAAAGACTACACAATGTCATTCAATTGAAAGACAAGAATAATATTCAACACATATACCTATAAATAGGTATAGACGTACACCTAGTATAAACTAAGAAAATATTTAATATAACAACATTTTATAAATGTTCAATTATGATCAATGACAACATGGAAACTTGTAGTATAGTGCTTTTACCAAACTACCAAGTGAATGACATGTAGGCATATTGCATTCTAATTATTTTGTGGTCTAAAGTACTATGACAATCCCATGTATATACATTGACACACAACATATCAGGTTTCCGCTATGTGTTGTTTAACCCATTATCACAATTATGTAACTAATAGTATATGCACTATGTGCCTACCTGCATATATTAATATGCATGATTCTGTGTGCCTGTGACTATTATATGGGATCTGAGAAAAGTGGTGCACAGTAGTGAACTGGAATACATTCATTTTACATCAAAAACAGTATGATATTTGAACCTTTGTCAGTAACAAGCCACGCAAGTGGTTCAGGTAACTCCAGGTCGCATGCAAAAGACAGTAGCAACTATCACAAAATCGCTCAACAGAAGATTTTGTTCAGCACAAATCAATCGATCGTAAAGACTGCTACCCTTGCTGTATAAAGGTTGATTGTTTCAGCTGAAAACATATTGTTAACACAAAAAGGAAGCATCATATACAATTACATGCATATTAATATGTAATAATGTCATCAGCAATACCGGTGTAACCTTGTTTCAGGAAGATGGCAGCTGGTAAGAAGCAACCCTTTTATTCAATCTATTTCAAACTCAAGATTTTTGAAGAAATAGACTCGAAGAAGTTTTCAAAAATGGATATTTGCAAGAAGCATTGCATTCCAAATTCTAGGCTATGGACATTTCTAAAGAATCAACAGAAGATTGAGAAGGAGAACACTAAATCTAGGTAGGTAGGAAGCATATTCGGGAATCCGTTCATTGTTCATCATGTTGAAGTTCTTCACAGGTGGTTTCTTTGAGTTGAAAACAGTTAGCACCCAAAGAAACATTGACACTAATATACTATATTCATGATAATTTTACTAATAACATCATTTTAAATATCTTTAGGTCATTACAATAAACATGTCTTGAACTAGATGGTTAATTTCTGATTAAGTCTCAACCTAACTATTCAGCTGTTTCATCACATTTATCAGGTTTTAACAGTGAACATAACTGTTTACTGTTGAAACCTGTCAATTCTCAGGGCATTAATCCAAACAATCCCTTGAAACAGCAGAATTTTAAGGAGGTGACAATTGTGGTCAGGCATGTTTTGAATAAATTCCAGTTGCTAGCTATCTGAATAACAACCTGTTTATAAACAAAGTAAGCTTTGGTCCCACATATTCCCAGAGAATCCTCTGATCTTACATAAATGTAGTGTCTGTAACAATAGCCCAGATTTGGGTTTTCGGTTAATCCCCAAATTTGGGTTTTTATGCATACCCAAGAGTTGTGTGTTTACTTTTAATTTTCTAAACAGTTTACATAAAATTACAGTGAAACAGTAAATAGTTGAGGGCTGTTAAAATAGAATTTAAAGACATACTTCGGAACATGTCAATAAAGTAAATCCAACAATAACGTTATTTTTCTTTGTGCGCTTACACGGCGGCAACCGCATAATAGCTTATGGAATAAAATGGCATATTCTCGATAAACGATAACTCAGTCATAGCTCCATAACGTAAGATCGAATGTTCTCCGTGTTTTCAGGGAGCATTCTACTAAACATTTAGATTGGATTCATTGCAGGAAAAAAATCAAAAAAATTGTATGAAAACATGTTTTGACCCATATCTCTGTTTACAAAACAGTGCGACATTCCCCCTTCTCTCAGATCCTACTACATATAAGCTATACACCAATTAACTACAATTAACACATTGGAGGCATTACCTGGTCCAGTTGATATATAAATTCTGTTATTACTTCTTATTTTTTTTAGAAAGATATGTTACAGCCTAAACATGCCAACTTGAAGTGAATTATAACAGGAATCTAATTATAAATGACTAATGATACTATATATAATATTATAGTGATAGGTTTATTGTACACACCCACAATCACACCCACCCACCCACACACACACATACACACAATAGTTACGTGGTCCTGAGTGCCAAAAGTTGATTTAAATTTGTATACTTCAACATACAGTACTACTGTCCCCATTTACTATTTAATAGAATATCCAAAATAATCATTGATGATAATTAATTTGTACTTGCTCCCACTAATTCTTCAAAGATTACAACAATTATGCACTACTATAGGTAAGGTATGTTGGTCACTCCTCTATGATACTGTAAACGTTTTGTAGCTGCGTCGTAAATCTCGACAATGGTCGTTACTCAGATATTA
Source organism: Chondrilla cf. caribensis (assembly GCA_964020155.1). Lineage (NCBI taxonomy): Eukaryota > Metazoa > Porifera > Demospongiae > Chondrillida > Chondrillidae > Chondrilla > Chondrilla cf. caribensis. The sequence goes on from OZ026547.1 coordinate 5,036,689, forward strand.
GGCTGAAGACTGAAATCTAGCAAAGTGAGGCTACATTTATACAAAAGCTACGCATGATGACCTTATAGATGAAAGGGTGATACAAAACTTTGATGTGAAAGTAATGCCAAAAGCATAAGTGATAATACTTAAATGTGTCTAGGATGTACTTTGAAGAAATGAACTAATAATGACTACATAAAGTACATGATGCAGAACTAATTAAGAACAGGATGCGATATAATATAGGTGGTCACACATGGAAGTTAAAATCAATTATAAAGTAACCACGCTAAACAAACAGAAGCCTCACAAGTATCATGCACATGCACTAAGACTATACTCTACACATGGATCATGCACATAGTCATTCTCATGCTGTTCATCCTGTTACAATACGTTAGCAATGTTTGTAACTTTAAATTTGCTGTTAATCCTGAAATCGTCATCAATAGCCTGAAGGTGTAGGTCTTCGCATTGCTGGTGTTGTTGGTGAATTTGAAACAGGTATTGCTGGATTTGTAGCAGGTTTAGATGAACTTGCAGCAGGTGTTGGTAAACTGGTAGTAGGTGTTGGTGAACTTGCTGCAGGTGTTGGTGAACTTGTAGCAGGTGTTGGTGAATTTGTAGCAGGTTTTTGCGAAATATTATTTTGTTCACCTAATGGTTCACCCTTTTCTCCCTTTGGTCCTTGAAGTCCTTGTGGTCCTGGTCCTCCTTTCACTCCTGGTTCACCTTTCTGTCCAACGTTCCCTGTTTGTCCTGTTTCTCCTCGTTCACCTTTTGTTCCATTAACTCCTCGATCTCCTATCTCACCCTTTTCTCCCTTTGTTCCTTTAAGTCCTTGCGATCCTGCAATTCCTGGCTCTCCCTTATTTCCTTTCTTTCCCTTCTTCCCTTTTGAACCTTGCTTTCCCGGCAGTCCTTGCTCTCCTTTCAGTCCTTGTTCACCTTTTGTTCCATTAAGTCCTTGTGGTCCTGGTGGTCCTAGCTCTCCTTTTTGACCCCTCTCCCCATATGGTCCTGGGTCACCCTTTTCACCCTTTGTTCCATTTATCCCATTCAGTCCCGGTGTTCCTCTAGCCCCTTTAGCTCTGGGTGGACAACTGCAAACATCTTGTCGTCTAGTTCTTTTCACGTGATCATCTGGTTAGAAAGCAATGAGTCTATATAATCCACATGAGCACAGTATTAGATAGAATATGAGTTCCTACATATTCCCCATGCAATAAGGACATGCAGGTTCTCCTTTATGTAAAACTGATTTCATTATTGGTATAATGTTGTGCAGTAATTGTACTTTAATTTCAGACATAGTTGAAAGAGGTATATCTTAGCCTGCTACTTAATGTTATAGATAGAGCATGAAAATATTGTTAATAATATGTGACCGTCCACGCAAAAAGGGTCATATTCGCGCTATGTAAACATTTGAGTACGGAGGTGATAAAGAATTTTCGTGCGCTTTTGTCGAATTTGCGGTTGTTGGTTAATATTGTTCAGAATACATTTTTCTAACCTTTTTTGGTGTGACCGTCACGAATTGGATCGTTTTGTGCGAAAAATTTCAAATTTTCAAAATACATACTACCGGAAATATGCCATTTTTATAGTAGTACGGACCTATGAATGGCATTAGAGTTCGCCTTGACACACTGTTCATGCCATGTGACAGCTAGTATACGGAATCATGCAAGAAAACGGAAGTTGCTTGTTTTCTCCAATGCATAACTCTCGAAGTGTCTCCATTTTAAGTGCCGTAACTTAAGAACGGAAACAGATATGAAGCTGCCGCTTACACTATTTGACGTAGCTATGTCCAAGCTTTCAAATGATATCAAAAACTTGATTTCCGTCAGAATCGCGAATATGACCCTTTTCGCGTGGACGGTCACGTATTATATATATATATATATATATATATATATATATATATATATAATATATATAATTTTACATTAATATTATTTATATGTGCGATCATTATGCACAATATGATATATAGACGCATGCCAGAATTTAAACTTATTATTTGGCATGATCCTATCTGGTTATAGGTTATACATTTTGGTACACGACTATTATTTACAGGTGCAGTGAGATTCGAATCCGGAGAGATTCATGGTGAATTATATTTGGATGTTCAAAGAGGTCAAACAGAGACAAGAAAGTTCCATTCTATTGTGACCCAGCAGTGTTAAAGAATTGGAATCCGCAGAACTGGAACTGCGCAAGACAGCATATACACACTAGAGCAGGCCTGTACATTGAGCTCGATGGTAATATACACTTTATCTCCAACCGGCACAATGCCATACCTAACAGCAAAGGTCAGTTTCCGGTGATAATGGACAAACTAATAACTGTAGTTACTGTAGTACAATGCAGTGGAATAGGTGTTTAAATTGCTACTTTAGTTACAAGAGGGTTAAGTTAATGCTGTGAAAAGAGAGAAAAGAATCCAAACACGATTTATACTAGTGCATAAGACTGTCAGGAGAGATGAGTCCACAAAATTGCTTGTTCTTAGTTGGATATTTGTTCTTTGTGAACCTAAATTCTTGAATTTGAATTGAAGTCACTTACTATATTTAGATGGGGATTTTCTCAAACCAAATGGACAATATTAGAAGAAAATTATTGGTTGTTCAATCTCACTTTTCACTTCAAGTATTTGTAGTCTCCTCTCCAACTGTTGTATGAACAGGTGAAGTGACTTGATTTCTTCTTGTTGCTCCGTCACTTTATTTTCCAGTTGTGAAAATGCCTTTTGCCAATCAATGATTACCCCCATACTGGTAGTCACCACACAAAACAAGAGAGCCACTTGTACAAAGACCTGAATGCTTGGAGCCATAACTGTAGCTCCAGTTGGTACTCAGTACTAGTTTGTGGTCACCACAACAGAACAGGCTGTGTTATATTCATTGAACAACAGGCCCAAATATAATAATATTCATTGTGTATTGTAGGTATGCTCAATGAATATCTATTTGAATGGTGGCTTCCATTTACAGAGAATAGCAGTGACATGAGAACCACATGCCTCTACACCACATAAAACATGGAATACTAAATATTGCTTTGGCATTTCAAATATCTGTCAAGTCACTCTCACCATATAGAGATTAAATATGACAATATTCCACCAAACCTTTTCGAATAGATATGATATGTTTTGCATTTTGTGTGTGAGAGTGTTTGTGCGTGTGTGTGTGTGTGTGTGTGTGTGTGTGTGTGCGTGTGTGTGTGTAGTGTAATATAGCCATTCCTTGGGGGCAGTATGTAAGGTCTAGTAACAATTAAAACAGTGTCCACTAAGACTTGTGTTTTTGCTGTGGAATTGTGACAAAACTGAGATCATAAATTTGTTATTGGTTATGTCTATGGTAACTGATTTAGGGATGCATGATTGCACCACTAATGAAATAACTGTATGTCCTCACATTATTGAATTAGTTACACCATAAAGATAGTGGAGACCAAATACACACCAAAACCTGTGGAAAAAGCCTTCCACAAATGGTGATACTATCTACCTATCCTATGAGGTTGGACGGCACATGATAAAGTGGAAGGTCATTATATGATTCCTATGATGAATATGTTTAATAAGTGATGAATGTAATTATGTGGGTTCCCTGTTATCAGTGAGGAACCTGATTTCAATTTCATTGTATAGTAACCATGACAACAAGAGGACACAATGATCAAGCATACTCATAAGATTCCTTTGCCTTGCGGTGGTGGCCACATGTCAATATGCAGTCTCCCTAGATTTCCATTTCTAAGGATTATTACAGATTTCCTGAATATTGATGAATACATTATTTCCACCACTAAATTGAACTAAACAGCACAAGATAGGGCCCATGTCTTACTTTCTTGTTATTGCAGTAAACTGAAAGCCTTATTTCTAACAGCTAATAATTCCCCCCAATCATAGTTTCAGGGATATAGAGTTATAGAGGAAATTTCAGTTAATAAGTACCTGTACAATCCATATTTTATTTCACTGAGCTTGTTCCTGTTAAGCATAGTATAATAAATAAACACTAATTCAGTTTGTAATTCATATATTTCTACAATTGGCTGGAGTGTCAGTGAAGAAATCAATGCATCAAAACTTGAATAATAGCAGACATAAACGGGTAATCATACAAGTAGTATAATCTATAGGAGAATTTACATGCTTATAATAATATTCTCCTTCACATAACAATTGAAGTATCAGACTGTGTTCAGTCTTGTACCAGAGAGCAGTGGACACAATAAGATTCTGCTTAGTAGATATTAAACTGACACCCGTACTAAAATTACTCAGGCGCCTCTTCTAGATTTGCAAGAACTTTTTTCCAAAGGAATATTGCTTGGCAAATCGGTATCACTTGATTTCTAGCACAGTTCTTATTCTGTGTAAATAGGAAGTATTCACTAAATTCTCTAAACTCATTTCCTGCTAGTATTTATAGCCTTAGGTAAATAAACCACCATGCAAGTTGATTTCAGTCAATAATTGTAAGCGGTACATAGTAATCTGATTCTCTTTGAATGTATGTAACACAAAACTGATCATAATTTATGTTTTCACTCTGGCTCTTGTTTTGGCAAACCAGTTTTACTTAATTTAATAAACTATTTTCTTCCCACTATTCATATATGATCATGAGCAATGAATAGAGCATTAAAGTGAAGGATAAACAATAAACTGCTGAGTACTACATGAATGCGTATGCAAGAATTTTAATGATGCACATTGCATATGTAAAGATGAATTAGTACACACAAATACACATGGTTAAATGTACATACATACATGTACATATATTATAATACTGCATTGTATTAGTATACTGATGACGTTCTACTTCAAAGGCACCAACAACAGTGGAAGGCCAAATGACAGATCGAATTCTGAAAATAACAACATTGTTTGGAATCAATGACTATACACAATTAGTAAAGAATCTGTATAAATCATTTCGCAAGTGTAAGAACCAAAAGAGAAAGAAAATTCTAAAATATAGTAGTAAGTATGACTTAATCATGTCTTGTTAGCCCACATCTTCTTGTAAAACTCTAAAGGTGTGTGTGAGTGTGTGTGTATGTGTGTGTGTGTGTGTGTGTGTGTTTGTGTGTGTGTGTGTGTGAGTGTGTGTGTGTGTGTGTATGTGTAGGGTATCCATGAAAATCTTTATATGTATATTCTTGCTCTGTGGATAGCAGCTTCAACTCCCAACTTTGTACTGAAGCCTAGCTGTCTGGGAGACAAGTAATCCTTCACCCGTGAGATACAGCCAACCTTGGCAACCAGACGGCACATTGTATATCCAATTGCTATAGGTCGAATACCTCCATCATTCTTCTTCAATGCTAGTATGTTGGCCTCGAACAGTATAGGTCTGATCTCATGGTAAACCTTACCGGCAAGCACAAAATTGGTGAAAGAGGTGAGTGCTTGTTTCAGATGTATACCCCCTTCTCCCGCAGATGGGCTGGTCACATCCACAATATGTTGAGTTCTGATAAGGTCTGCATGGGCCTCCAGCCGCACCCTTTGGAAGTGATAATAAGGCATGTATCACTATTTCTTGAGACACTTCCAAATTTTCAACTCCATCAGGGAGTGTAGGGGACGAGGAGGTTGGATGGGGAGGGGGTGCTTGGACTTAAGAGCTTCCACCGTCTCAATGTTGGGTACGGCGAAGGTGTCTTGGGAACAGGCAAGGCGGATGGTTCCTTTATAGTTGCCTTCCTCAAGTTTGGTGGAAATACGTCTGGAGATAACTATACACTATACTGTAGTCAACTTTTCGAGAAAATGTACAATTTCTGAGCTGTAATTCCAATTCATACAAATGTAAATGTTATAAAAATATGCACTAATCTTTTCTAGCTCTATAGTCTTCCTGAGTATGATAAATAATCATGAAAAGGTAGACTTATCATGAGACAGGATGTAAAAAATGGTGGTATTTGAGTGATGGCTGTAAATCGGCATGCTAAACTTCAGATCGACCAGGTGTGAGTTTCATACTTTCACCTTTACTATGCCTGACCAAGTACAGTTCATTGAGAAAAGTCATATCTTAGCATTGACACATGCAGCGACATGCTAACTTTATTGCTGAGTGAAATAGAAGTTCTCTTAGGTTGCCTCAGTCCTTACAAACAAGTTTTGTGCAAAGTGAAGCCATGCATGCAACAATGTATGTGACAAGTGATTCTCGGCGATCTCAAGCCAGTACAAATCTCCAGGATGAGGGCTTGAACAAGTGTCACAGCAAGGTAAGAGTTACGTGACCATGTACACGTTGCTGTGTGCTTATGTTCCTATGCATAACATACCAAAACACTGTCAAATTTGACCTCCATAAGAATACACCTTGGAGACAAAAAACGTTCTCACTTGCATAAAACCCAGATGATACCCATAGGCTTTCATTGATTGTAAAAATCAATATTGACCTTCACACTAATGTTCGATTTCTACCCAGGAGTGCCTTATATATATATATTGACGATAAAAGATGGCTGAAGATGCTTGTTAGATCGAGTGAACGAGTTATTAGTGATTCCAGCCCTGTAAGAATCTACAATGATGCAGACCTTGTCCGAGATCCAGTCCAGGATGCCTCCCCTATTGATCCTTCCTCGAATAATCCGGCGGTTTCCAACAAAACAGTTTCCAACAAAAGAACGTTCGCCATTTGTTCAACGTGCCAGAGGGAAATCCTTCTGAGAAAGGATGGTTTAATTCGAATACACGGCCCAGTGGCAGCTCGTTGTCCGGGTTCTGAACAACTTCCTACAACGGTCCCTTCATCTGACGTTTCTCCCACCCCTAGCTGTATGTCTCCCTCAGGCGATAACACGTACCTGTCGGTATCGAGGCCTGTAGCAGTAAAGGTGATCAAAAAGATTCCCCGTGGCTGTCGGGAGAAGGCAGCTCGCAAATTCGCTGAAGTCCTGGAAGACACCATCTCCTCTAACAGTATTCATTCTTGGTCATGGTTGCTGTATCTACCAGGCAGGTGCCTCAGAGTGCCAAAACGTGGCGGGAGACGATGGAATTTAACATCCCTCATCAATCGTCAAATTGCAGAGGAAAGAGACCCTCCCCGTACTTCTCTAAGCGGGGACTCGGGAGATCATTCCAGAATTAATTCATTACAAGCCATCTCCAGACGTATTTCCACCAAACTTGAGGAGGGTGACTACAAAGGTGCCATCCGCCTTGCTTGCTCCCAAGACACCTTCGCTGTACCCAACACCGAGACGATGGAAGCTCTTAAGTCCAAGCACCCCCCTCCCCATCCAGCCTCCTCCTCCCCTACTCCCCCTGATGGAGTCGAAGCTTTGGAAGTGTCTCACGATATTGTGATGCGTGCCCTGTTGTCTTTTCCAAAGGGTTCAGCTGGAGGCCCGGACCTCCTCAGACCTCAACATCTCGTGGACATGACCAGCCCATCTGCGGGAGAAGGGGGTATACATCTGAAACAAGCACTCACCTCTTTCACCAATTTCGTGCTAGCCGGTAAGGTTAACCATGAGATCAGACCCATACTGTTCGGCGCCAACATACTAGCATTGAAGAAGAATGATGGAGGTATTCGGCCCATAGCAATCGGATCAACTCTGCGCCGTCTGGTTGCCAAGGTTGGCTGTATGAGTGCTATCTCGCAGGTGAAGGACTACTTGTCTCCCAGACAGCTAGGCTTCGGTACAAAGTTGGGAGCTGAAGCTGCTATCCACAGTGCTAGAATCTTCCTTAATGAAATTCCATCTAACTATGTGCTAGTGAAGCTCGATTTCCAAAATGCCTTTAATAGTATCAGGAGAGACAAAGTTTTGGAAGCCACCCTAGAACACATGCCGGACCTCTATCCCCTGGTTCACTGCTGCTATTCCTCTTGTACCCACCTCTTCTATGAGGAGGTCACACTGCTGTCTAGGGAAGGAGTTCAACAAGGTGACCCTCTGGGCCCTTTGCTATTTTGCTTAGCCATCCATCCGCTAATTGAGAAGCTCCGGTCAGATTTGAGGATCTTTTACTTAGACGATGGTTTGATCGGTGGGCACGCCTTCGATGTATCAAATGACATTAGCCTCATTCAAGAAGAAGCATCCCATTTGGGCCTTTGCCTGAATCTCAAAAAATCGGAGCTGATTGCCATTAATCCTCTAGAGTCTCAGGTTCTACTCTCCGCCCCTGATTTGATCCCAGTCCTCCCCAATCATGCATCTTTCTTAGGTGCACCAATAGGTAGCCTCGAATCAATTGACTCAGCTATTTCAAGTAAGTGTGATGCCCTCAAAATCATGGGAGACAGATTGCCCCATTTCAGGAGACATGATTCTTTGGTTCTCCTCCGCAATGCTTTCTCAATTCCTAAGATTCAGTACCTACTGAGAACTTCGCCCTGTTATAGGTCTCACAAGCTGGCTGAATTCGATCTTCTTCTCCGTTCCATCACCAGCACTATACTTAACATCAATCTGTCAGATGATAACGTGTGGCTTCAAGCATCCCTCCCGATCTGGTCTGGAGGTATAGGTGTCCGCAGTGCAGTCCACCTTGCACCTTCTGCCTTTTTGGCCTCAGCTGCTGGCTGCCTTGCGCTCACCAAGAACATTTTACCTCCTCGCCTGCACAATGTACATCCTACAGAGAATATTGAGGCCCTTGCATTATGGAAATCAAGCACAACTACTCCTCCTCCATCCGACCCATCTTCAAGTCAGCAAAAGGAATGGGACCGACCCCAGGTTTTGTCAAGATTTGACTCCCTTTTAAGAAAAGCCCATGACCCCATTTCCCGGGCTAGACTCCTAGGTAGTGCTAGCAAGGAATCCGGTGCTTGGCTCAATGCTCCCCCCGTGTCATCACTGGGGCTCAGGATGGATGACGAAACTATCACCATTTCTGTCGGTCTCCGGTTGGGAGTGGCTTTGTGCTGTCCTCTACTTTGCCGTCAGTGTGGGTTACCAGTAGACAAGTTGGCCTTGCATGGGCTGAGTTGCCTTAGAAGCCAGGGCCACCATCCACGACACAATGCCATAAATGACATCATAGGCAGATCTCTGTCTGCTGCAGGAGTACCATGCCAAACGGAACCCAAAGGCCTCAGTTGATCTGATGGGAAGCGGCCTGATGGGGTAACCCTGCTGCCTTGGAAGAATGGACGCCCCTTAATCTGGGATGCTACTTGCTCTGACACATTCGCTCCATCCTATTCCACCATTGCATCCAACAGAGCAGGCGCAGTGGCAGACCAAGCAGAATCTCGCAAGGCAGCCCAGTACCAACACCTTGATGCCACCCACATTTTTGCTCCTGTTTCTATTGAAACATCTGGTGCTTTTGGGTCAAAAACACTCCATTTTCTCCGGGAGATTTCCCAACGCCTCAGAACTCATACCGGAGAGGCCTTATCCTTTCAATATCTTATTCAAAGGATCTCGGTTGCTGTCCAAAGAGGTAATGCTCTATCTGTTCTGGGCCCAATGCAGCAATTTTCAGAGTCCCATGACATTGTTTTTTCTTAATGTACTTATCATATTAATCATCTTATTCATTATATTTATCTTATTTATTGTATATATATATATTATTTTATTTAATTGTAATATATGTGTACATATGCTTAATTTATGTATATAATTGTAATATATGTGTATATATGCTTAATTTATGTATATCATTACTTATCATTATTTTTTATATCACCATCTACAAATAAAAAAAAATATATATATATATATATATATATATATATATATATATTTATATATATATGTGGGCAAAAGAAATATTTCTTCGAAATCAGGTAATAAGCTAATGACATGGTTATGAATCACTTTGCTCTGCAATCGATACATAATATTATACAATGATTAGCCTAAAGCTATCACAACATGCATTTATACTGTTTGCTCCCGATCCATACAGTTTAACATGAGAGCTTCTTCCCGCATTTGCTTGTATTATTCATTCAGTTGATGACAAACTTGAACATAACATGCTGAACATAACATTGCTGACATCTCTTTCTCCTATGACAACCTACTGCATGTAACCTTCATTGTGATTTTGGTGGCACCAGTGGATCACAGTCCTGACACTTTGACAACCAGCACCCACTCCAAATGCAATTGTACACACAAGTATCCTACATGTATGTTATTCTACTTCATGTGTTTCTCCATTTCTTCCATTTTGCAGGGTAGTGACACTAGTGTGTGACACTTGACAGAAATCGGGAGAGGTTTGGTGCACAAATTGGCTCTATGAAGTCCTTCCCTATGATGAACAGATGACTTCAGATATGTTAGCAGAAAAGACTTCTAAGTCCTGTCCAAAACTGAAATTTGTGATTATTGACTTATTAATGCACTATAGAGATTGAAAACAAAGTGTATACAGAGTATTTCTCTGTCATTTGTAATGATAAGACTGTTCGTGCCAATTGATTCCAATACTGATGTCCTGCACCACCATTGTTGCAGTAGCCATTGATTGGACCCATTACCTGGTCCAGTTGATTTGTAAATTCGATTATTTCTTTCCTTTTTTATGGAAAGATGTGGTATAGCCTAAACATGTCTAGTTCAAGCGAATTATAACAGGAATCTAATTATAAATGACTAATGGCAGAACTATATATAATATAATAGTGATAAGTTTTTGTACACACACGCACACACACACACACACACACACACACACACACACAAAATAGCTACATGGTCCTGAGTGCCAAAAGATGAAGAATGAAAGAATTTATTTCATTATATTTCATCATATTTTTCATTTATCAGTTTAAATTTCTGAAAAGGTTGATGTGGTATACTTCGAACATGCAGTACTAGTTTCCCCATTTAATACTTACACTAATAGAGTATTCAAAATAATCACTGATGATAATTAATTTGCACTTGATTCGCTAATTCTTCAACAGATTACAACAGTTATGCACCATGGTTTATTTGTCATTCCTTTATGATGTGATTGCGATGTTTGTAACTTTGCTGTCAATCATGAAATTGTCATTTACCACCTACATTATCATTATTTGTCACTTCCTGTGCTGTTGGTAAATTTGAAGCAGATATTGTTGGACTTGTAGCAGGTTTTGATGAACTTGCAGCAGGTGTTGGTGAGTTTGTAGTAGGTGTTGGTGAACTTGCCGCAGGTGTTGGTGAGTTTGTAGTAGGTGTTGGTGAACTTGTAGCAGGTGTTGGTGAACTTGTAGCAGGTGTTGGTGAACCTGTAGCAGGTGTTGGTGAACTTGTAGCAGGTGTTGGTGAAATTGTTTCTTGCTCACCTCCTGGTTCACCCTTTTCTCCCTTTGGTCCTTGAAGTCCTTGTGGTCCTGGTCGTCCTTTCACTCCTGGTTCACCTTTCTGTCCAACGTTCCCTGTTTGTCCTGTTTTTCCTCGTTCACCTTTTGTTCCATTAACTCCTCGATTTCCTTGCTCACCCTTTTCTCCCTTTGTTCCGTTAAGTCCTTGCGGTCCTAGAATTCCTGGCTCTCCCTTGTTTCCTTGTTTTCCCTTGTTCCCTCTTGGACCTTGGTCTCCCTGCAGTCCTAGCTCTCCTTTCTCACCCCGTTCCCCATGTCGCCCTGGGTCTCCCTTTTCACCCTTTGTTCCATTTACTCCATTCAGTCCCGGTGGTCCTCTAACCCCTTTTGATCCAGGTGGACAATTGCAAATATTTTGACGTCTAGTTCTTTCCACTTGCTTATCTGGTTAGAAAACAATGAGTCTATATAATCCATATGAGCATAGTATTAGATAGAATATGAGTTCCTACATATTCCCTGGACAATAAGGACATGCATGTTATTCTTTATGTAAATCTGATTTCATTATTGGCACAACGTTATGCATTAGTTGCATTGCATTATAGTTGAAAGAGATATATCTTAGCATGTTATTAGATAAAGTATTAAAATATTGATATTATTTATAGGTGTTATCATTATAGATGATATGATATATAGATGCATGTCGGAATTTGAACTTATTATTTGGCATGATCTCATCTATAGGTATGTAGCAAGGTATCTGCATGATGTGCACCTTCTATAATATTCTACACAGTGAGCGTAGTTTAGCATGGGTGTACATTTCCGCACACAATCATTATTTACAGGTGCAGTGAGATTTGAATATGGAAAGATTCATAGTGAATCATATTTGGATGCTCAAAGAGATCAAACAGAGACAAGGAAGTTTCATTCTGTTATGATCCAGCAGTGTTAAAGAATTGGAATCTGCAGAACTGGAACTGTGCAAGACAGCATATACACACTAGAGCAGGCCTGTACATTGAGCTTGATGGTAATATACACTTTATCTACAACCGGCACAATGCCATACCTAACAGCAAAGGTCAGTTTCCGGTGATAATGGACAAACTAATAACTGTAGTTACTGTAGTACAATGCAGTGGAATAGGTGCTTAAATTGCTACTTTAAATTACGAGAGGGTTAAGTTAATGCTGTGAAAAGAGAGAAAAGAATCCAAACACGATTTATACTAGTGCATAGGACTGTCAGGAGAGATGAGTCCACCAAATTGCTTGTTCTTTGTTGGATATTTGTTCTTTGTGAACCTGAATTCTTCAATTTGAATTGAAGTTAATTACTATATTTAAGTAGGGATTTGCTCAACACAAAAGGACATATTAGAAGAACTTCATAGGTTGTTCACAAAATGGCCTATTTCCAGTTTTCGGGTTTCATGAATTCCATAAGTGCACAAGCTAAATTCCATCAAGTAACATGTCAGATTTCTACCTGCTAACAATGAAAATTGTGATGGAATTGGAGCATAAGAGATTTGCCTGAGATAAGAAAACTTTGAAGGTTATTACTTTCAATTTGAAAAGAAAAAGGGTTGGCAAGAACTTCTGTTGTATGGCACAGTCAACAGGAGGATAGTCCCAGCAAACAGGCATGAAGAGTAGGGATTTCAGTTATTATTTGCATCTCAACAATCTCACCTTTCATTTCAAGTATTTGTAGTCTCATCTCCAGCTGTTGTATAATTTGGTGAAGTGACTTGATTTCTTCTTGTTGCTCCATCACTTTATCTTCCAGTTGTGAAAAATCCTTTTGCCAATCAATGATTACCCCCATACTGGTAGTCACCACGCAAAACAGGAGAGTCACTTGTACAAAGACCTGAATGCTTGGAGCCATAACTGTAGCTCCAGTTGGTACTCAGTGCTAGTTTGTGGTCACCACAACAGAACAGGCTGTGTTATATTCATTGGACAACAGGCCCAAATTTAATGATATTCATTGTGTATTGTAGGTATGCTCGATGAATATTTATTTGAATGGTGGTTTCCAGTTACAGACAATAGCAAGTGACATGAGAACCACATGCCTCTACACCACATAAAACATGGAATACTAAATAATGCTTTGGCATTGAACAACTTCTCTGATACTGTGCTAGAAGGTTTCGAATGTCTGTCAAGTCACTCTCACCATATAGAGATTAAATATGACAATACTCCACTAAACCGTTTCGAATAGATATGATATGTTTTGCACTTTGTGTGTGAGTGTTTGTGTGTGTGTGTGTGTGTGTGTGTGTGTGTGTGTGTGTGTGTGTGTGTGTGTGTGGGTGTGTGTAGTGTAATGTAGCCATTCCTCGGGGGCAGTATGTAAGGTCTAGTAACAATTGAAACAGTGTTCACTAAGACTCATGTTTTGGCTGCGGAATTGAGACAAACTGAGATCATAAATTTGTTATTGGTTATGTCTGTGGTAACTGATTTAGGGATGCATGATTGCACCACTAATGAAATAACTGTATGTCTTCCCATTATTGAATTAGTTACACTATAAAGATAGTGGAGACCAAATACACACCAAAACCTGTGGAAAAAGCCTTCCACAAATGGTGATACTAGCTACCTATCCTATGAGGTTGGACGGCACATGATAAAGTGGAAAGTCATTATATGATTCCTATGATGAATATGTTTAATAAGTGATGAATGTAATTATGTGGGTTCCCTGTTATCAGTGAGGAACCTGATAACAATTTCATTGTATAGTAACCATGACAACAAGAGGACACAACTGATCAAGCATACTCATAAGATTCCTTTGCCTTGCGGTGGTGGCCACATGTCAGTATGCAGTCTCCCAAGATTTCCATTTCTAAGGATCATTACAGATTGCCTGAATATTGATGAATACATTATTTCCACCTCTAAATTGAACTAAACAGCACAAGATAAGGCCCATGTCTTACTTTCTTGTAATTGCAGTATACTGAAAGCCTTATTACTAACAGCTAATAATTCCCCCCAATCCTAGTTTATGGGATATAGAGTTATAGAGGAAATTTCAGTTAATAAGTACCTGTACAATCCATAATATTTTATTTCACTGAGCTTGTTCCTGTTAAGCATATCCTACTATAATGCAGGAATTCTCTGTTTGTTTGTTCGCAAACTCCTCCTTCAGTTCGCATGCAATCCACATCAAACTCTCCAATCCTCCACAGTGGCACCTGTGGAGTGTCCTAAGGGGGTTGGTGCTTAGTTTTAGGCCTTCCTTCTAGAATTCGAACAGAACCGTACCATCTGCCGTACTTGAAAGGCGCTATTTTCATGACACGTTTACGGACGAATACGACCGTAGGGCGGATTATTCAGCTTTATAATAAATAAACACTAATTCAGTTTGTAATTGATATATTTCTACAATTGGCTGGAGTGTGAGTGAAGAAATCAATGCATCAAAACTTGAATAATAGCAGACATAAACGGGTAATCATACAAGTAGTATAATCTATAGGAGAATTTACATGCATATAATAATATTCTCCTTCACATAACAATTGAAGTATCAGACTTGCTTTCAGTCTTGTACCAGAGAGCAGTGGACACAATAAGATTCTGCTTAGTAGATATTAAACTGACACCCGTACTAAAATTACTCAGGCGCCTCTTCTAGATTTGGAAGAACTTTTGCCAAAGGAATATTGCTTGGCAAATCGGTATCACTTGATTTCTAGCACAGTTTTTATTCTGTGTAAATAGGAAGTTATTCACTAAATTCTCTAAACTCATTTTCTGCTAGTATTTATAGCCTTAGGTAAATAAACCACCATGCAAGTTGATTTCAGTCAATAATTGTAAGCGGTACATAGTAATCAGATTCTCTTTGAATGTATGTAACACAAAACTGACCATAATTTATGTTTTCACTCTGGCTCTTGTTTTGGCAAACCAGTTTTACTTAATTTAATAAACTATTTTCTTCCCACTATTCATATAATATGATCATGAGCAATGAATAGAGCATTAAAGTGAAGGATAAACAATAAACTGCTGAGTTCTACATGAATGTGTATGCAAGAATTTTAATGATGCACATTGCATATGTAGAGATGAATTAGTACACACAAATACACATGGTTAAATGTACATACATACATGTACATATATTATAATACTGCATTGTATTAGTATACTGACAACATTCTACTTCAAAGGCACCAACAACAGTGGAAGGCCAAATGACAGATCGAATTCTAAAAATAACAACATTGTTTGGAATCGGTGACTATACACAATTAGTAAAGAATCTGTATAAATCATTTCGCAAGTGTAAGAACCAAAAGAGAAAGATGGTGTGTATGTGTGTGTGTATGTGTGTGTGTGTGTGTGTATGTGTGTGTGTGTGTGGTGTGTGAGTGAGTGTGTGTGTGTGTGTGTGTGTGTGTGTGTGTGTGTGTGTGTGTGTGTGTGTGTGTGTGTGTGTGTGTAGGGTATCCATGAAAATCTTTATATGTATATTCTTGCTCTGTGGATAGCAGCTTCAACTCCCAACTTTGTACTGAAGCCTAGCTGTCTGGGAGACAAGTAATCCTTCACCCTTGAGATACAGCCAACCTTGGCAACCAGACGGCACATTGTATATCCAATTGCTATAGGTCGAATACCTCCATCATTCTTCTTCAATGCTAGTATGTTGGCCTCTAACAGTATAGGTCTGATCTCATGGTAAACCTTACCGGCAAGCACAAAATTGGTGAAAGAGGTGAATGCTCGTTTCAGATGTATACCCCCTTCTCCCGCAGATGGGCTGGTCACATCCACGATATGTTGAGTTCTGAGAAGGTCTGGGCCTCCAGCCGCACCCTTTGGAAGTGATAATAAGGCATGTATCACTATTTCTTGAGACACTTCCAAATTTTCAACTCCACCAGGGAGTGTAGGGGAAGAGGAGGTTGAATGGGGAGGGGGTGCCTGGACTTAAGAGTTTCCACCGTCTCAATGTTGGGTACGGCGAAGGTGTCTTGGGAACAGGCAAGGTGGATGGCTCCTTTGTAGTCACCCTCCTCAAGTTTGGTGGAAATATGTCTGGAGATAAGTATACACTATCCTGTAGTCGACTTTTCGAAAAAATGTCAACTCAACATTGTTTTTAAATTTCTGAGCTGTAATTCCCATTAATACAACTGTAAATGTTATAAAAAATATGCACCAGTCTTTTCTGGCTCTATAGTCTACCGGAGTATGATAAATAATTATGAAAAGGTAGACTTATCATGAGACAGGATGTAAAAATGGTGGTATTTGAGTGATGGCTGTAAATCAGCATGCTAAACTTCAGATCGACCAGGTGTGGGTTTAATACTTTCACCTTTACTATGCCTGACCAAGTACAGTTTATTGGGAAACATCATATCTTAAAATTGACACTTGCAGCGACATGCCAACTTTATCGCGGATTCCTTCCTTTTTGTTCCTATGTTTCTATATTATGTGTTTCTCCATTTCTTCCATTTTACAGGGTAGTGACACTACCGTGGGACACTTGGCAGAAATTGGGAGAGGTTTGGTGCAACATTCAGATCTATGAAGTCCTTCCCAAAGATGAACAGATGACTTCAGATATGTTAGCACAATGTGAAAAAAATAGGAAAGACTTCTAAGTACTGTCCAAAATTGCAATTTGTGATTTTTGACTTAATAGCGCATTATAGAGATTGAAATCATTGATAACAGAGTATGATTTCTTTGTCATTTGTAATAATAAGACTGTTCATGCCAATTGATTCCTATACTGATGTGCTACACTATCATTGTAGCAGTAGCCATTGATTGGACCCATTACCTGGTCCAGTTGATTTGTAAATTCAATTATTACTTTCTATTTTATAGAAGATATGGTACAGCCTAAACATGTCCAGTTAAAGTGAATTATGAATTATAACAGGAATCTAATTATAAATGACTAATGACAGAACTATTTATAATATTATAGTGATAAATTTTTGTACGCACACACACACACACACAAAATAGTTATATGGTCCTGAGTGCCAAAAAATAAAGACAGAAGAAATTATTTCATTATATTTCATCATATTTTTCATTGAACAGTTTCTCTAAAAGGTTGATGTGGTATACTTCGAACATGCAGTGCTAGTTTCTCCATTTAATACCAAATAATGTATCCAAAATAATGATTGATGATAATTATTTCGCACTTGCTTCCACTAATTCTTCAACAGATTACAATAATTATGCACTACGGTTTATTAGTCGTTCATTTATGATTTGATTGCAATGTTTGTAACTTTGCTGCCAATCCTGAATCGTTATTTAACGTCTTCAGTTGTACTATTTGTCATTACCTGTACTGTGGGCATATTGAAGGAGGTGTTGCTGGACTTGTAGCAGATTTTGAAGAACTTGTAGTAGGTGTTGGTGAACTTGCCGCGGATGTTGGTGAATTTGTAGCAGGTGTTGGTGAATTTGTAGCATGTGTTTGTGAATTTGTAGTAGGTGTTGGTGAACTTGTATAAGGTATTTGCGAAATAGTATCTTGTTCACCTCCTGGTCCACCCTGTTCTCCCTTTGGTCCTTGAAGTCCTTGTGGTCCTGGTCCTCCTTTCACTCCTGGTTCACCTTTCTGTCCAACGTTCCCTGTTTGTCCTGTTTCTCCTCGTTCACCTTTTGTCCCATTAACTCCTCGATCTCCTATCTCACCCTTTTCTCCCTTTGTTCCTTTAAGTCCTTGCGATCCTGGAATTCCTGGCTCTCCCTTATTTCCTTTCTTTCCCTTGTTCCCTTTTGAACCTTGCTCTCCCGACAGTCCTTGCTCTCCTTTCAGTCCTCGTTCACCTTTTGTTCCATTAAGTCCTTGTGGTCCTGGTGGTCCTAGCTCTCCTTTTTGACCCCTCTCCCCATATGGTCCTGGGTCACCCTTTTCACCCTTTGTTCCATTTATCCCATTCAGTCCCGGTGTTCCTCTATCCCCTTTAGCTCCGGGTGGACAATTGCAAACATCTTGTCGTCTAGTTCTTTTCACGTGATCATCTGGTTAGAAAACAATGAGTCTATATAATCCACATGAGCTCAGTATTAGATAGAATATGAGTGTCTGCATATTCCCCAGGCAATAAGGACATGCAGGTTCTCCTTTATGTAAAACTTAATTCATTATTGGTATAATGTTATGGATTAGTTGTACTTCAATTTCAGACATAGTTGAAAGAGGTATATCTTAGCTTGCTACTTAATGTTATAGATAGAGCATTAAAATACTATTAATATTATATATATAATTTTATATTAATATTATTTATATGTGCTATCATTATGCACAATATGATATATAGACGCATGCCAGAATTTGAACTTATTATTTGGCATGATCCCATGTGATTATAGGTTATACATTTTGGTACACAACCATTTTTTTACAGGTGCAGTGGGATTCGAATTCGGAGAGATTCATGGTGAATCATATTTGGATGTTCACAGAGGTCAAACAGAGTCAAGAATGTTCCATT
>OZ026547.1:5060508-5075508 GCA_964020155.1 Chondrilla cf. caribensis
AATGTCATGAGACTCTGAAGATTGCTGCATAGAACCCAGAACAGATAGTGCGTTATCTCTTTGAAGAGCAATCGAGATCCTTTGAACAAGATATTGAAAGGATAAGGCCTCTCCAGTACAGGTTCAGAGGCGTTGGGAAAATCAGCTCCGATTTCTTAAGATTCAGGAAAATGCCCAAATAGGATGCTTCTTCTTGAATGAGGCTAATATCATTCAATACTTCCAAGGCATGCCCGCTGATCAAACCATCGTCTAGATAAAAGATCTTCAATTTTGACGGGAGCTTCTCAAGTAACGGATGGATGGCTATGCAGAATATCAAAGGGCCTAAAGGATCACCTTGTTGAACTCCTTCCCCAAACAACAGTGTGACCTCCTCATAGAAGAAGTGGGTACATGAGGAATAGCAGCAGTGAGCCAGGGGATGGAGTTCCAGCAAGTCCTCTAGGGGGCTTCCAAAACTTTGTTTCTCCCGATACTATTGAAAGAATTTTGGAAATTGAGCTTTACTAGCACATAGTCAGATGGAATTTTATTAAGGAAGATTCTTTCTCTGTGGATAGCAGCTTCAACTCCCAACTTTGTACTGAAGCCTAGCTGTCTGGGAGACAAGTAATGCTTCACCCGTGAGATAGCTCTCATACAACCAACCTTGGTAACCAGACGGCGCATTGTTGATCCAATTGCTATAGGTCGAATACCTCCATCATTCTTCTTCAATGTTGGTGTCGAACAGTATAGGTCTGATCTCATGGTTAACCTTACTGGCTAGCACAAAATTGGTAAAACAGGTGAGTGTTTGTTTCAGATGTATACCCCCTTCTCCTGCAGATGGGCTGGTCATATCCACGAGATGTTGAGGTCTGAGACGGTCTGGGTCTCCGGCCAAACCCTTTGGAAGTGACAATAGTACATGCATCACTATATCTTGAGACACTTCCAAACCTTTGACTCCATCAGGGGGTGTAGGGGAAGAGGAGGCTGGATGGGGAGGGGTGCTTGGACTTAAGAGTTTCCACTGTCTCAATGTTGGGTAAGGCGAAGGTGTCTTGGCAAGGCGGATGGCTCCTTTGTAGTCACCCTCCTCAAGTTTAGTGGAAATATGTCTGGAGATAAGTATACACTATCCTGTAGTCGACTTTTCGAAAAATGTCAACTCAACGTTGTTTTTAAATTTCTGAGCTGTAATTCCCATTAATACAACTGTAAATGTTATAAAAAATATGCACCAGTCTTTTCTGGCTCTATAGTCTACCGGAGTATGATAAATAATCATGAAAAGGTAGACTTATCATGAGACAGGATGTAAAAATGGTGGTATTTGAGTGATAGCTGTAAATCAGCATGTTAAACTTCAGATCGACCAGGTGTGGGATTAATACTTTCACCTTTACTATGCCTGACCAAGTACAGTTTATTGGGAAACATCATATCTTAAAATTGACACTTGCAGCGACATGCCAACGTTATCGCGGATTCCTTCCTTTTTGTTCCTATGTTTCTATATTATGTGTTTCTCCATTTCTTCCATTTTACAGGGTAGTGACACTACCGTGGGACACTTGGCAGAAATTGGGAGAGGTTTGGTGCAACATTCAGATCTATGAAGTCCTTCCCAATGATGAACAGATGACTTCAGATATGTTAGCACAATGTGAAAAAAATAGGAAGGGCTTCTAAGTACTGTCCAAAATTGAAATTTGTGATTATTGACTTAATAGCGCATTATAGAGATTGAAATCATTGAGAACAGAGTATGATTTCTTTATCAATTGTAATAATCAGACTGTTCATGCCAATTGATTCCAATGCTGATGTCCTACACTATCATTGTAGCAGTAGCCATTGATTGGACCCATTACCTGGTCCAGTTGATTTGTAAATTCAATTATTACTTTCTATTTTATAGAAGATATGGTACAGCCTAAACATGTCCAGTTGAAGTGAATTATGAATTATAACAGGAATCTAATTATAAATGACTAATGACAGAACTATTTATAATATTATAGTGATATGTTTTTGTACACACACACACACACACACACACACATACACACACACACACACACACACACACACACACACACACACACACACACACACACACACACAAAATAGTTATATGGTCCTGAGTGCCAAAAGATAAAGACAGAAGAAATTATTTCATTATATTTCATCATATTTTTTCATTGAACAGTTTCTGAAAAGGTTTATGTGGTATACTTCGATCATGCAGTACTAGTTTCTCCATTTAATAGCAAATAATGTATCCAAAATAATGATTGATGATAATTATTTTGCACTTGCTTCCACTAATTCTTCAACAGATTACAATAATTATGCACTACGGTTTATTGGTCATTCATTTATGATTTGATTGCAATGTTTGTAACTTTGCTGCCAATCCTGAAATCGTTATTTAAAGCCTTCAGTTATACTATTTGTCATTCCCTGTACTGTTGGCATATTTGAAGGAGGTGTTGCTGGACTTGTAGCAGGTTTTGAAGAGCTTGTAGCAGGTGTTGGTGAACTTGTAGTAGGTGTTGGTGAACTTGCCGCAGGTGTTGGTGAACTTGTAGCATGTGTTTGTGAATTTGTAGCAGGTGTTGGTGAACTTGTATAAGGTATTTGCGAAATAGTATCTTGTTCACCTCCTGGTTCACCCTGTTCTCCCTTTGGTCCTTGAAGTCCTTGTGGTCCTGGTCCTCCTTTCACTCCTGGTTCACCTTTCTGTCCAACGTTACCTGTTTGTCCTGTTTCTCCTCGTTCACCTTTTGTTCCATTAACTCCTCGATATCCTTGCTCACCCTTGTCTCCCTTTGTTCCGTTAAGTCCTTGCGGTCCTAGAATTCCTGGCTCTCCTTTGTTCCCTCGTTTCCCCTTGTTCCCTCTTGGACCTTGGTCTCCCTGCAGTCCTAGCTCTCCTTTCTCACCCCGCTCCCCCTGTCGCCCTGGGTCTCCCTTTTCACCCTTTGTTCCATTTACTCCATTCAGTCCCGGTGGTCCTCTAACCCCTTTTGATCCAGGTGGACAATTGCAATCATCTTGTCGTCTAGTTCTTTTCACGTGATCATCTGGTTAGAAAACAATGAGTCCATATAATCCACATGAGCACAGTATTAGATAGAATATGAGTTCCTATGTATTCCATGGACAATAAGGACATGCAGGTTATCCTTCATGTAAATCTGATTTTATTATTGGCATAACGTTATGCATATAGGATTTGTGTGTTTTGTTCTGCATTTCTATCAGCTGCTTCACACATTAACAGTAAACAAGCATGAATCCAGGTAGGTTCACCAAAAAAATAGTTGACCCTACCCAGGTAGAGTCATCTAATTAGTGACTCTCACAGACCCACAAAACAAACAATTCAGCTTTATTGGTAACATCTCAGGACATTGTGCAGACGTGAGTCTGAGTTGACAATAAGTGGTCAATTGTTGACATGTCCATAATTAGATATCAGCTGGAATGTAACCTAATTATGGGTCAACATGTTATTGGCTTCTTCAGTTTGAGCCAGTTTAAAGCCAGTAATGAGATTTATCATTTAAGAATTGACAAATGCAAGCAATGTTTATTGTTTCTATTTGATAATGTGATAAAAACAGCTGCAAATCAGGATAACAGTTAAATAATGATTGGACAGTATATAAAATAACCTGTTTATTAAAACCCTTGAAAGTTATATTACATTCAATTTGAATGGAAAAAGGACTGGCAAGAAATTCTATTGTATGGCACAGTAAACAGGAGGATAGTCCCAGCAAACAGGCATGAACCCACCAATCCCACCTTTCATTTCAAGTATTTGTAGTCTCATCTCCAGCTGTTGTATGATTAGATAAAGTGACTTGATTTCTTCTTGTTGCTCTGTCACTTTATTTTCCAGCTGTGAAAACTCCTTTTGCCAATCAATGATTACCCCCTTACTGGTAGTCAACACACAAAACAAGAGAGCCACTTGTACAAAGACCTGAATGCTTGGAGCCATAACTGTAGCTCCAGTTGGTACTCAGTGCTAGTTTGTGGTCACCACAACAGAACAGGCTGTGTTATAGTCATTGAACAACAGGCCCAAATAATAATGATATTCATTGTGTATTGTAGGTATGCTCAATGAATATCTATTTGAATGGTGGTTTCCAGTTACAGACTATAGCAAGTGACATGAGAACCACATGCCTCTACACCACATAAAAACATGGAATATTAAATAATGCTTTGGCCTTGAACAACTTCTCTGCTACTGTACTAAAAGGTTTTGAATATCTGTCAAGTCACTCTCACCATATAGAGCTTAAATATGACCATATTCCATCAAACCTTTTCGAATAGATATGATATGTTTTGCATTTTGTGTGTGAGAGTGTTTGTGTTTGTGTGTGTGTGTGTGTGTGTGTGTGTGTGTGTGTGTGTGTGTGTGTTTGCGTGTGTGCATGTGAGTGTGTGTGCATGTGTGTGTGTGTGTGTGTGTGTGTGCATGTGTGTGTGCATGTGTGTGTGTGTGTGTGTGTGTGTGTGTGTGTGTGTGTGTGTGTAGTGTAATGTAGCCATTCCTTGGGGGCAGTATGTAGGGTCTAGTAACAATTGAAACAGTGTCCACTAAGACTTGTGTTTTTGCTGTGAAATTGTAATAAAACTGAGATCATAAATTTGTTATTGGTCTAACTGATTTAGGGATGCATGGTTGCTCCACAAATGAAATAATTGCATGTCTTCCAATAATTGAATTAGCTACACTATACAGATAGTGGACAATTACATAATATACACACCAAAACCTGTGGGCAAAACCTTCCACAACTTGTGATACTATTCTACCTATCCTATGAGGTTTGGTAGTACACGATAAAGTGAAAGGTCATTATATGATTCCTATGATGAAAGTGTTTAATAAGTGATGAATGTAATTATGTGGGTTTCCTGTTATCAGTGAGAAACCTAATTTCAATTTCATTGTATAGTATCCTTGACAACAAGAGTACACAACTGACCAAGCATACCCATACCATTCTTTTACCTTCCCTGGATGACCCCATGGCGATCAGTAAGCAGTCTCCCAAGATTTCCATTTCTAGGAATCATTACAGATTAGCTGAAGATGGATGAATACATTATTTCCACCACAAAATTGAACCAAAAGGCACACTATAACGTTCATGTCCTACTTTGTTGTTATTGTTTTGCAGTAAACTGAAAGATGTGGCCTTATTTCTAACAGCTGTTAATTTCCGCCAATCCTAGTTTCTTGGATATAGTGTTATTGAGGACATTTTAGTTAATAAGTATTTGTACAATCCATATTGTATTTTAATGATTTTGCTCCTCATTCTTTGTTGCTACCTTCATTATTATGACTGCCTTATTGTACATACATTAGTATATTATGTGAGTGGATCTGAGAAAAGGAATGATTTCCCACATTCCTCCAGACTTTCATCACTGAGCTTATGATGAATTTTTGGAAATTCAATAGCATGTAATTATTCATTTCAAGGACATTTTGTATGCACGATAACTCATATGACATTAATGTATACAATGTAATCTAATATGTTGCATAAATATGTATAACACCTTCCATTTAGTAATTCACATTTCCATTATAAAAGGAACCAGGCATGTTTAAAGGCAACGATGTTAGCCTTTAAACAATGTGGTTGGGTGAAGGTTTTAAACCTGGACTGCAAGGTTTTCATCCTATATGCCGGGGTGATTTGTCAGGGCAGTGTTGTGGGTAACGCATTACTCTGGTATTTAGTTACGTAATATTATTACACTATTGGTAATCTAGTAATATAACGAAATATCTGTCTTGTAACGAATAGTATATTACATCTGAAAAGTAACGCACTACTTCATTTACATCCAATACTGATATTGGCTATAAATATAGTAATGAACAAAACAAAAGGCTTATTTTAACGAGAAACATACATTCAATGGCCGTAGACTGACCATCTCGCTCACTAGCTATGATTTCCTAGCTTATGTGCTTACTGAGAGTGACTCAATGTATTGTGCAATCAACCACATGATTTCAACAAACACGAGTTGGCAAGGGTACACGAAAAGATGGGAAACATGCATATGAAAACTACTTTCTTTGGGTGGAAATATTATGTATCATTATGTATGTCAATGTGATATGTAATATTATTACTAATTACATTTGATAATTATCAATATGTAACTGTCAAGAATTACATATAAATGACAATAATCTGTAATAAGTAGTGTGATCACTTTTCAAAGGTAACGACCCCAACACTGGTCAGGGCTTGTTGCACTTGTGGCACATGGCATGAAAAAATGGGCACTTGGGAGGGGTGTGCCCCATCCGATTGCATCCGGAGCAGGGTCATGATATGGATGCTTTGGGGTGAGTTGACGTCGTGGCTTTCAGCTTGTGCACCATAACTGGGAGGGTGTTTCCTTTTTTGGGTGTAACCGTGGTTGTATTTCCAGATTGCTGCAGAACCCGTGTGTTCAGTGCTGCTGATTCCATCCTTTGGGCCATGTCCAAAGCGCCCTTAAAAGTGAGGTCCTAGGTCACCAAAAGAAGTTTTTGGATAGCCTCACTATGAAGTCCACACATAAGACAATCTCTCAAAGCATCTTCAAAAAACACTCCAAACTGACAGTGTTTCGATAGCTATAGATGTCAAAGTTGAGCTACGTAGCTGGTGACTGATTCACCTAGAAGCTGGCAGCAACAGTGAAAATGAAATCTCTCAGTGATAACAATGGAACGTGGTTCAAAATGAGCCTGTAGAACATCGATGGTCACATCCAAGGCGCAATCAAGAGGTTTGCATGGGGCCTCCAAAACCCGTAGGATGCTGTACATGCTAGTGCCCAAAATACTGAGGAACCCTGCTAGTTGTTTTTCTAGTTCGTTGTCATTAGCCAAATAGAGCTTGACATGTTCCACGTAGGAGGCAAAGGACTTGGTCTGTGAGGAGAACTCGGATAACGATCCAATCCATGTAGGAGAGGCCATCCACAACGGTGAAATGATCGATCCAAAAGCAAGCAAAACAAAACAGATGAGATAAATTCTAATCCTCATCGCTACTGTAATATCCATTCAGTGGATTACGTATATCACGTACACTGGTCACTGTAATGTTTGCCAGAACCAACACTATCTGGTCTGCTCATTAAATTGCCAGAATATATGTCTTACAATACAAAGTAGGTATAAGAATAGAAGCATACAAAAGGACTAAGGCTAAAAAGGCAGGCGGTGCCACATGCATACACACTAGCTATATATATGTGACAGGATCTGAGAAAAGTGGTAATATCTCCCTAACAATCGATTCCAAGTTAACCATACGTAGTTGAAACACATATACTAATCTACAGAATGCTGCTTGAAATTTTCCTATAGCTAGTTTGGTTCCAAAGATACACGTAGAAGTATGCTCTATCCCAGGAAAAACATCTGTAGCAAAGCATTTTGTGCCCACCAGTGGTACTCCAGTAAAGTCCCACCTAGGAGGATTCCAGCCAGCTACCAAGCCGAAGTCGATGAGCAGCTCACATCCATGTTGGAAAAAGGCATCATCGAGGAGAGTTGAAGCCCTGAACAAAAAGACCACCAAGGATGCCTACCGTCTGCCCCGCCCAGATGAAGTTCAAGATCGATTGTTTGGCTCCACCATTTACTCCACTCTCGACCTTGCTTGTGGATATTGGCAGCTGCCCCTCCACCGGGAAGACCTGCCAAAAACTACATTCTGCCCTGGCCCTGGCATGGGGCTGTACCAATTTATACAGATGCCATTTGGGCTAACTGGAGCACCTAGTTCCTTTCAACGCTTGATGGACAGTTTTGTCGTGGCCTCACCTGCACACTTACATACCTAGATGATTTCCTCGTTCATTCATCATCACCTGAAGAGCATATCCAGCACCTTTGTGAAGTGTTCACAGACTCCAACAAGCAGGCTTCACCTTGAAGGGCTTCAAGTGCCACTTAGGTCTCTTGTGCGTGACATACTTGGGACATGGCTAGCTATCTTTAGGTCATTACAATAAACAGGAAAAATCTAATTATAAATGACTAATGATACTATATAATATGAGTGTGATAGGTGTATTGTACACACCCACACCCACACCCACCCACACCCACACACAATAGTTATGTGGTCCTGAGTGCCAAAAGTTGACTTAAATTTGTATTATAATACTTCAACATACAGTCTTCTTCAGTGGTATGGAATACAGATTGTGAGTGCGCCTTTTATGCGTGTGGTGACAGGTAATGATAAGATGATGTGTGAATAATAATAAGGCGGGTGGTGAAATGATGTAAGAATAACAATGAAAGTACATACTGGGGGACTGAAATAGTTGTTGGAATGTGGTGGGTATTGTTCCGAGTTCT
This sequence comes from Chondrilla cf. caribensis, assembly GCA_964020155.1. Lineage (NCBI taxonomy): Eukaryota > Metazoa > Porifera > Demospongiae > Chondrillida > Chondrillidae > Chondrilla > Chondrilla cf. caribensis. The sequence goes on from OZ026547.1 coordinate 5,068,919, forward strand.
CTGTTTAATGTGTGTGGTTCATTCTGGACCATCCATGATTCTAATAGGCATCTTCTCGAAGTATTTTGACTCGTTCCTAAAATTTCTGTTATGGACCAGTCTACGGTGTGGCCTGTCTGACATGTATGTTCTGTTAGGGCTGATGTCAATGTATTCTTATCTTTTAGCCCACAACCTCCCGTCCTCACCCTCTGCCATAGATGAAAAAGAAGAAAGAATATCCCAGGCTCTCAGGATAAATGGATACCCTACACCACGCATAAAAGGCACACTCACAATCTGTATTCCAAACCACTGAACAAGACAGCAGTCAGCTGTCGAAACATTTGGTGTAAAAATTATTTGGCTAGTGAATTACATTGAATTTGCGATATATGCAAAACAATCATTGATGATAATGAATTTGTACTTGCTCCCACTAATTCTTCAAAGATTACAACAATTATGCACTACTATAGGTAAGGTATATTGGTCACTCTTCTATGATACGTTTGCAATGTTTGTAACTTTAAATTCACTGTTAATCATGAAATCGTCATCAAGAGCCTGTAGGTGTATTTCGTGTTATTGCTGGTGCTGTTGGTGAATTTGAAACAGGTATTGCTGTATTTGTAGCAGGTTTAGATGAACTTGCAGCAGGTGTTGGTGAACTTGTAGTAGGTGTTGGTGAACTTGCCGAAGGTGTTGGTGAACTTGTAGCAGGTGTTGGTGAACTTGTAGTAGGCATTGGTGAACTTGCGGAAGGTGTTGGTGAACTTGTAGCAGGTGTTGGTGAATTTGTAGCAGGTATTTGCGAAATTGTTTCTTGTTCACCTAATGGTTCACCCTTTTCTCCCTTTGGTCCTTGAAGTCCTTGTGGTCCGGGTCCTCCTTTCACTCCTGGTTCACCTTTCTGTCCAACGTTCCCTGGTTGTCCTGTTTCTCCTCGTTCACCTTTTGTTCCATTAACTCCTCGATTTCCTAGCTCACCCTTTTCTCCCTTTGTTCCTTTAAGTCCTTGCGGTCCTGGAATTCCTGGCTCTCCCTTGTTTCCTTGTTTTCCCTTGTTCCCTCTTGGACCTTTGTCTCCCTGCTGTCCTAGCTCTCCTTTCTCACCCCGCTCCCCATGTGGCCCTGGGTCTCCCTTTTCACCCTTTGTTCCATTTACTCCATTCAGTCCCGGTGGTCCTCTAACCCCTTTTGGTCCAGGTGGACAATTGCAAACATCTTGACGTCTAGTTCTTTCCACGTGTTCATCTGGTTAGAAAACAATGAGTCTATATAATCCACATGAGCACAGTAGTATAGAATATGCATTCCTACATATTCCCTGGACAATAAGGACATGCAGGTTATTCTTTATGTAAAACTGATTTCATTATTGGCATAACGTTATACATTAATTGCATTGCATCATAGTTGAAAGAGATATATCTTAGCATGTTATCAGAGAGTATTAAAATATTGATATTATTTATAGGTGTTATCATTATAGATGATATGATATATAGATGCATGCCGGAATTTGAACTTATTACTTGGTATGATCCCATCTGGCTATAGGTATGTAGCAAGGTATCTGCATGGCGTGCACCTTCTATAATATTCTACACAGAGTGCGTAGTTTGACATGAGTGTAGATTTTCGTACACGACAATTATTTACAGGTGCAGTGATATTTGAATATGGAGAGATTCATAGTGAATCATATTTGGATGCTCAAAGAGATCAAACAGAGACAAGGAAGTTGCATTCTGTTGTGATCCAGCAGTGCTAAAGGATTGGGATCCGCAGAGCTGGGATTGAGCAAGACGACAATATACAATAGAGTAGACCTGTACATAGAGCTTGATGGTAATATATACTTTATCTACAACCCTCACTGTGACAATGTCATACTAAATAGCAACTGTCAGTATCCAGTGAAAATGGATGAAGTAATAACTGTAGTAGTAAAATGCAGCGGAAGAGGTGTTTGAATCAGTACTTTAAATTACAAGAGGGTTAAGTTAACATGCTGTGAAAAGAGAGAAAAGAATCCAGAGTACAAACACGACTTATACTAGTGCATAAAACTGATAGGAGAGATGTGTCCATGAAATTGCTTGTTCTTAGATGGATATTCGTTCTTTGTGAACCTGAATTCTTCAATTTGAATTGAAGTTAATTACTATATTTAAGTAGGGATTTTCTCAAACCAAATGGACAATATTAGAAGAACTTTATAGGTTGTTCACCAAAATGGCCTTTTTCCAGTTTTTGGGTTTTTGTGAATTCCATAAGGGAAAAGGCTCTATTCCATCAAGTAACATGTCAGATTTTTACCTGCTAACAATGAACATTGTGAACGAATTTGAGCACAAGAGATTTGTCTAACATAATATTAACAGACTATTTTATATACCTTCCAATTATTATTTAACAGTAAAGGATGTGTGTGTTTTGTTATGCATTTCTATCAGCTGCTTCACACATTAACAGTAAACAAGCATGAATCCAGGTAGGTTCACCAAATTAGTTGACCCTACCCAGGTAGAGTCATATGCAATGCCATCTAATTAGTGACTCTCACAGACCCACAAAACAAACAATTCAGCTTTATTGGTAACATCTCAGGACATTGTGCAGACGTGAGTCTGAGTTGACAATAAGTGGTCAATTGTTGACATGTCCATAATTAGATATTAGCTGGAATGTAACCTAATTATGGGTCAACATGTTATTGGCTTCTTCGGTTTGAGTCAGTTTAAAGCCAGTAATGAGATTCATCACTTAAGAATTGACAAATGCAAGCAATGTTTATTGTTTCTATTTGATAATGTGATAAAAACAGCTGCAAATCAGGACAACAGTTAAATAATGATTGGACAGTATATAAAAGAACCTGTTTATTAAAATCCTTGAAAGTTATATTACGTTCAATTTGAATGGAAAAAGGGTAAGCAAGAAATTCTGTTGTATGGCACAGTAAACAGGAGGATAGTCCCAGCAAAAGGCATGAACCCACCAATCCCACCTTTCATTTCAAGTATTTGTAGTCTCTTCTCCAACTGTTGGATGATTAAATAAAGTGACTTGATTTCTTCTTGTTGCTCTGTCACTTTATTTTCCAGTTGAGAAAATTCCTTTTGCCAATCAATGATTACCCCCATACTGGTAGTCACCACACAAAACAAGAGAGCCACTTGTACAAAGACCTGAATGCTTGTAGCCATAACTGTAGCTCCAGTTGGTACTCAGTGCTAGTTTGTGGTCACCACAACGGAACAGGCTGTGTTATAGTCATTGGACAACAGGCCCTATTTAACGATATTCATTGTGTATTGTAGGTATGCTCAATGAATATCTATTTGAATGGTGGTTTCCATTTACAGACAATAGCAAGTGACATGAGAACCACATGCCTCTACACCACATAAAACATGGAATACTAAATAATGTTTTGGCCTTGAACAACTTCTCTGATACTGTACTAAAATGTTTTGAATATCTGTCAAGTCACTCTCACCATATAGAGCTTAAATATGACCATATTCCACCAAACCTTTTCGAATAGATATGATATGTTTTGCATTTTGTGTGTGAGAGTGTTTGTGAGTGAGTGTGTGTGTGTGTGTGTGTGTGTGTGTGTGTGTGTGTGTGTGTGTGTGTGTGTTTGTGTGTGTGTGTGTGTGTGTGTGTGTGTGCATGTGTGTGTGTGTGTGTGTGTGTGTGTGTGTGTGTGTGTGTGTGTGTGTGTGTGTGTGTGTTTGCGTGTGTGCATGTGTGTGTGTGTGTGTGTGTGTGTGTGTGTGTGTGTGTGTGTGTGTGTGTGTGTGTGTGTGTGTGGTGTAATGTAGCCATTTCTTGGGGGCAGTATGTAAGGTCTAGTAACAATTAAAACAGTGTCCACTAAGACTTGTGTTTTTGCTGTGGAATTGTGACAAAACTGAGATCATAAATTTGTTATTGGTTATGTCTATGGTAACTGATTTAGGGATGCATGATTGCACTACTAATGAAATAACTGTATGTCTTCCCATTATTGAATTAGTTACACCAAAAAGATAGTGGAGAACAAATACACACCAAAACCTGTGGGAAAAGCCTTCCACAAATGGTGATACTATCACGTATCCTATGAGGTTGGATGGCACATGATAAAGTGGAAGGTCATTATATGATTCCTATGATGAATATGTTTAATAAGTGATGAATGCAATTATGTGGGTTCCCTGTTATCAGTGAGGAACCTGATAACAATGTCATTGTATAGTAACCATGACAACAAGAGGACACAACTGATCAAGCATACTCATAAGATTCCTTTGCCTTGCGGTGGTGGCCACATGTCAGTATGCAGTCTCCCTAGATTTCCATTTCTAAGGATCATTACAGATTGCCTGAATATTGATGAATACATTATTTCACAAGATAAGGCCCATGTCTTGTTATTGCAGTAAAATGAAAGCCTTATTTCTAACAGCTAATTATATTTCATTTCACTGAGCTTGTTCCTGTTAAGCATAGTATAATAAATAAACACTAATTCAGTTTGTAATTGATATATTTTTACAATTGGCTGGAGTGTCAGTTAAGAGATCAATGCATCAAAACTTGAATAATAGCAAACATAAACGGGTAATCATACAAGTAGTATAATCTATAGGAGAATTTACATGCTTATAATAATATTCTCCTTAACATAACAATTGAAGTATCAGACTGTGTTCAGTCTTGTAACAGTGAGCAGCGGACACAATAAGATTCTGCTTAGTAGATATTAAACTGACACCCGTACTAAAATTACTCAGGCGCCTCTTCTAGATTTTCAAGAACTTTTGCCAAAGGAATATTGCTTGGCAAATCGGTATCACTTGATTTCTAGCACAGTTTTTATTCTGTGTAAATAGGAAGTTATTCACTAAATTCTCTAAACTCATTTTCTGCTAGTATTTATAGCCTTAGGTAAATAAACCACCATGCAAGTTGATTTCAGTCAATAATTGTAAGCGGTACATAGTAATCTGATTCTCTTTGAATGTATGTAACACAAAACTGATCATAATTTATGTTTTCACTCTGGCTCTTGTTTTGGCAAACCAGTTTTACTTAATTTAATTCTTCCCACTCTTATATTATGAGCAATGAATAGAGCATTAAAGCGAAGGATACACAATAAACTGCTGAGTTCTACATGAATGTGTATGCAAGAATTTTAATGATGCATTGCATATGTAAAGATGAATTAGTACACACAAATGCACATGGTTAAATGTACATACATACATGTACATATATTATAATACTGCATTGTAGTAGTATACTGATGACGTTCTACTTCAAAGGCACCAACAACAGTGGAAGGCCAAATGACAGATCAAATTCTGAAAATAACAACATTGTTTGGAATCAATGACTATACACAATTAGTAAAGAATCTGTATAAATCATTTCGCAAGTGTAAGAACCAAAAGAGAAAGAAAATTCTAAAATATAGTAGTAAGTATGACTTAATGATATCTTGTTAGCCCACATCTTCTTTGTAAAACTCTAAAGTTGTGTGAGTGTGTGTGTATGTGTGTATATATGTGTGTATATATGTGTGTGTGTGTGTGTGTGTGTGTGTGTGTGTGTGTGTGTGTGTGTGTGTGTGTGTGTATGTGTAGGGTATCAATGAAAAAATCTTTATATGTATATTCTTGCTCTGTGGATAGCAGCTTCAACTCCCAACTTTGTACTGAAGCCTAGCTGTCTGGGAGACAAGTAATCCTTCACCCATGAGATAGCTCTGTATATCCAATTGCTATAGGTAAATACCTCCATCATTCTTCTTCAATGCTAGTATGTTGGCCTTAAACAGTATAGGTCTGATCTCATGGTAAACCTTACCGGCTAGCACAAAATTGGTAAAAGAGGTGAGTGCTCGTTTCAGATATATACCCCCTCCTCCCGCAGATGAGCTGGTCATATCCACAATATGTTGAGTTCTGAGAAGGTCTGGGTCTGGTGACAATAGGGCATGCATCACTATTTCTTGAGACATGTCCAAATTTTCAACTCCATCAGGGAGTGTAGGGGAAGAGGAGGTTGGATGGGGTGGGGGTGCTTGGACTTAAGAGCTTCCACCGTCTTAATGTTGGGTACGGCGAAGGTGTCTTGGGATCAGGCAAGGCGGATGGCTCCTTTATAGTCGCCTTCCTCAAGTTTGGTGGAAATACGTCTGGAGATAACTATACACTATCCCGTAGTCGACTTTTCGAGAAAATGTGCACTCAACGTTTATTCTAATTTTCTGAGCTGTAATTCCAATTCATACAACTGTAAATGTTATATGTAATATGCAACAGTCTTTTCTAGCTCGATAGTCTACCTGAGTATGATAAATAATCATGAAAAGGTAGACTTATCATGAGACAGGATGTAAAAAAATGGTAGTATTTGAGTGATGGCTGTAAATCGGCATGCTAAACTTCAGATCGACCAGGTGTGGGTTTCATACGTTCACATTTACTATGCCGAACAAAGTACAGTTCATTGAGAAACGTCATATCTTAGCATTGACACATGCAGCGACATGCTAACTTTATCGCGGAGCGAAATAGAAGTGCTCTTAGGTTGCCTCAGTTCTC
>OZ026547.1:5080508-5180508 GCA_964020155.1 Chondrilla cf. caribensis
ACTAAAAGGCACACGATAAGGTTTATGTCCTACTTTCTTGTTATTGTTCTGCAGTAAACTGAAAGAAGTAGCATAAATGAATTGCTATAGGTCGAATACCTCCATCATTCTTCAATGCTAGTATGTTGGTGTCGAACAGTATAGGTCTGATCTTATGGTTAACCTTACTGGCTAGCACAAAATTTGTGAAACAGGTGAGTGCTTGTTTCAGATGTATACCCCTTCTCCTGCGGATGGGATGGTCATATCCACGAGATGTTGAGGTCTGAGAAGGTCCGGGTCTCCAGCCGAACCCTTTGGAAGTGACAATAGGGCATGCATCACTATATCTTGAGACACCTCCAAAGCTTTGACTCCATCAGGGGGTGTAGGGGAAGAGGAGGCTGGATGGGGAGGGGGTGCTTGGACATAAGAGTTTCCACCGTCTCGATGTTGGGTACGGCGAAGGTGCCTTGGGAACAGGCAAGGCAGAAGGCACATTTGTATTCGCTCTCCTCAAGTTTGGTGGAAATACGTCTGGAAATGGCTTGTAATGATTAATTTATACATATATATATATATATATATATATATACACTATCCCCTAGTCAACCTTTCGAAAAATGGCAACTCAGCATTGATTCTAACTTTCTGAGCTGTAATTCCCATTAATACAATGGTGAATGCTATAAAAATATACACAAGTCCTTTCTGGTTCTATATTCTACCTGAGTATGAGAAATAATCATGAAAAGGCTTATCATAGAGACAGGATGCAGAAAATGGTGACATTTGACTGATTGCTGTAAATCGGCATGCTAATCTTCAGATAGACCTGGTTTCATACTTTCACCTTTACTGTGCCTGACCAAGTACAGCTCATTGGGAAACGTCTTAGCACTTGGCACTGACAGCGACATGCTAACTTTATCGTTGAGCAAAGCTAGAAGCGCTCATAGGTTGCCTCAGGCCATGGAAACACGTTACAAACTCATCCCCACAAGCTCAAAACTTGTTAAACCCCACATGATGAGGGCTTGAACAAGGGTCACAGTAAGGTAAGAGTTACATGACCATGTACACGTTCCTGTGTGCTTGCGTTCCTATGCATAACATACCAAAACACTGTCAAATTTGACCTCCGTAATAACACACTACAAAAAATGCTCTCACTTGCAGAAAACCCAGATGAAACCCCTAGGCTTTCATTGATTATAAAAATTAATTTCAACCTTCACACTAATGTTCGATTTCTACCCAGGAGTGCCATATATAATATTATTATATGGTCCAAAAAATATTTCTTCAAAATATGGTTATGATTCACTTTGCCCTGCCATCGCTACATAATATTTTACAATGATTAGCCTAAAGCTATCACAACATGCATGTATACTGTTTTCCACCAATCCATAAAGTTTAACATGAGAGCTTCTTCCCGCATTCGCTTGTATTATTGATTCAGCTGACGACAAACTTGAACATAACATGCTGAACATAACATTGCTGTATTTTATCTGTATTTTATCTGACATCCCTTTCTCCTATGACAACCTACTGCATGTAACCTTCATTGCTATTTTGGTGGCACCAGTGGATCACAGTCCTGACAATTTGACAAACAGCACCCACCCACTCCAAATACAGTTGTACACTGTCAAGTATCCTACGTGTATGTTTTTCTATTTCATGTGTCGTTTCTATTTTATGTGTTTCTCCATTTCTTCCTTTTTGCAGAGTAGTGACACTAGTGTGTGACACTTGACAGAAATCGGGAGAGGTTTGGTGCACAAATTGGATCTATAAAATCCTTCCCAATGATGAACAGATGACTTCAGATATGTGAGCACAATGTGAAAAAAACAGGAAAGACTTCTAAGTCCTGTCCAAAACTGAAATTTGTGATTATTGACTTAATAGTGCATTATAGAGATTGAAAACAAAGAGTATACACACAGGTATAACATGTGAGACTAGTGGGCGTCAACTAGAATTTGGTGGTTAAGGTGTTATGTAAACAATTAAATCACAGGTAGTGTGGGCGAGTCACACGCAATCCGCATGATGATCAGCGATATTGAAACGCACGAAATGAAGTACGATCTCATAGCAGCAACCAAACGTTTTTATACCTTTTATAGATTGTTGATTATTAAAATGTTTTCTTTGAGAAAGATTTGCCTCTTCTTATGCTTATTATGTACGAGAGACAGGGTCGTACGAATTACATATTCATGCTTACGTAATCCGAACCTCGTGACAGTAACGTGATCTGGAGGAGCATTCTGGGTTTTGTACATATTCAGAACTTTTCGGAGAATGCGGAATTTTAGAGTGAAGCCCAGAGCTACGTATGCGTCGACATTGGGTAGATGAAGGGTAAAGCCAACTTTTCACCGGGGTGCTTCTTGATATTCGCTTCCGTTGTCAATATGTGACGGTTTATGTTTTTCACCTCTTACCGTAAACCGACAAAAACCGTCATATCTCAGGAATAGAAAAAGAAATCAACAAGCACCGCGGTGAAAGTTTAGGTGTCATTATTGCGAATGTTTCAAACTAGAAAGTTAAACTCGTGCCTTCCATAAAAAATTCCGCACTTCGAAGAAAGCCTTTTTCATAGGTATGACGGCATGCCGAATATCTCCATCAAATGAGCAAAGTACAAACCATCCAAGGGATTGAAACATAGCTATAATGTATTAGAAGTGTTCAAACTATTTGTTTGTGCATAAAACCGGTCCTGGAGGAAGGAAGAGGCAGAAAAAAAGGAGCAATTTTCGGGCGACCATTTTGTTTACGGAAAGGATCTCACATGTTGTACCTGCGCAGAGTATTTCTTTATCATTTGTAATAATAAGACTGTTCATGCCAATTGATTCCCATACTGATGTCCTGCACCACCATTGTAGCAGTAGCCATTGATTGGACCCATTACCTGGTCCACTTGATTTGTAAATTCGACTATTACTTTCTTTTTTTATGGAAAGATGTGGTATAGCCTAAACATGTCCAGTTCAAGCGAATTATAACAGGAATCTAATTATAAATGACTAATGACAGAACTTTATATAATATAATAGTGACACAAGTTTTTGTACACACACACACACACACATACACAAAATAGTTACATGCATATGGTCCTGAGTGCCAAAAGATGAACAATGAAAGAATTTTTTCAATATATTTCATCATATTTTTCATTGAACAGTTTAATTTTCTGAAAAGGTCAATTTGGTATACTTCGAACATGCAGTACTAGTTTCCCCATTTAATACTTACACTAATAGAGTATTCAAAATAATCATTGATGATAATTAATTTGCACTTGATTCTGCTAATTCTTCAACAGATTACAACAATTATGCACTATGGTTTATTTGTCATTCCTTTATGATGTGATTGCGATGTTTGTAACTATGCTGTCAATCATGTAATTGTCATTTACCACGTACATTTTCATTATTTGTCCTTCCCTTTGGGAAATTTGAAGCAGGTGTTGCTGGACTTGCAGCAGGTGTTGGTGAACTTGCAGCAGGTGTTGGTGAGTTTGCAGTAGGTGTTGGTGAACTTGCCGAAGGTGTTGGTGAACTTGTAGCGGGTGTTGGTGAATTTATAGCAGGTATTTGAGAAATTGTTTCTCGTTTACCTCCTGGTTCACCCTTATCTCCCTTTGGTCCTTGATATCCTTGTGGTCCTGGTCTTCCTTTCACTCCTGGTTCACCTTTCTGTCCAGTATTCCCTGGTTGTCCTTTTTCTCCTCGTTCACCTTTTGTTCCATTAACTCCTCGATTTCCTAGCTCACCCTTTTCTCCCTTCATTCCTTTAAGTCCTCGCTCTCCTTTTTCGCCCCTATTCCCACGTGGACCTGGGTCTCCCTTTTCACCTATTGTTCCATTTACCCCATCCAGTCCCGGTGCTCCTTTAATCCCTTTTGGTCCAGGTGGACAATTGCAAACATCTTGTCGTCTAGTTCTTTCCGTGTGCTTATCTGGTTAGAAAACAATGAGTCCATATGAGCATATTATTAGATAGAATATGAGTTCCTACATATTCCCTGGACAATAAGGACATGCAGGTTATCCTTTATGTGAAATGAGTGATTGACGTTGACGTAAAAATTATTATATTAATATTATTTATAGGTAGATTATAGATGATATGATATATAGATGTATGTTGGAATTTGAACTTATTATTAGGCATGATCGCATGTGGCTATGGGTATGAAACAAGGTATCTGCATGGAGTATAAATTCTATAATATTCTACTCAGTGTGCGTAGTTTGGCATGGGTGTACATTTTCGTACACAATTATTTACAGCTGCAGTGATATTTGAATTTGGAGTGCTTCCTAGTGATCATATTTGCATGCTCAAAGAGAAGAAACAGAGACAAGGAAGTGTCATTCTACTGTGACCCAGCAGTACAAAAAGATTGGGATCCACAGAATTGGAACTGAGGAAGACGACAATATATAATCCAGCTGGCTAGTATGTAGAGTTCGCTGGTAATATACACACTATCTACAACCTGCACAATGTCATACCAAATGGAAAAAGTCAGTCTCTGGTGAAAATAGACGAACTAATAACTTTAGTATTAGAATGCAGTGAAAGAGGTTCTGACATCGCTAGTTTAAATTACAAGAGGGTTAAGTTATACGACTACGACTTATACTAGTGCATAAGACTGTCAGGATAGATGAGTCCACGAAATTGCTTGTTCTTAGATGGATATTTGTTCTTTGTGAACCTAAACTCTTGAATTTGAATTGAAGTTAATTACTATATTTAAGTAAGGGATTTTCTCAACACAAATGGACATAATAGAAGAACTTCATAGGTTGTTCACAAAATGGCCTATTTCTAGTTTTCGGGTTTCATGAATTCCATAAGTGCACAAGCTCTATTCCATCAAGTAACATGTCAGATTTTTACCTGCTAACAATGAAAATTGTGATGGAATTTGAGCACAAGAGATTTGCCTAAGATAAGAAATCCTTGAAGGTCATTACTTTCAATTTGAAAGGAAAAGGGGCAGGCAAGAACTTCTGTTGTATGGCACAGTCAACAGGAGGATAGTCCCAGCAAACAGGCATGAAGAGTAGGGATTTCAGTTATTATTTGCATCTCAACAATCTCACCTTTCATTTCAAGTATTTGTAGTCTCATCTCCAGCTGTTGAATGATTTGGTGAAGTGACTTGATTTCGTCTTGTTGCTCCATCACTTTATCTTCCAGTTGTGAAAATTCCTTTTGCCAATCAGTGATACCCCCCATACTGGTAGTCACCACACAAAACAGAAGAGTCACTTGTACAAAGACCTGAATGCTTGGAGCCATAACTTTAGTTCCAGTTGGTACTCAGTGCTAGTTTGTGGTCACCACAACAGAACAGGCTGTGTTATATTCATTGAACAACAGGACCAAATTTAATGATATTCATTGTGTATTGTAGGTATGCTCAATGAATATCTATTTGAATGGTGGTTTCCAGTTACAGACAATAGCAAGTGACATGAGAACCACATGCCTCTACACCACATAAAACATGGAATACTAAATAATGCTTTGGCATTGAACAACTTCTCTGATACTGTACTAGAAGGTTTCGAATGTCTGTCAAGTCACTCTCACCATAATATTAGAGAGATTAAATATGACAATATTACACCAAACCTTTTCAAATAGATATGACATGTTTTGCATTGTGTGTGTGTGTGTGTGTGTGTGTGTGTGTGTGTGTGTGTGTGTGTGTGTGTGTGTGTGTGTGTATGCGTGTGTGTATGCGTGTGTGTGTGTGTGTGTGTGTGTGTGTGTGTGTGTGTTTGTGTGTGTGTGTGTGTGTGTGTGTGTGTGTGTGTGTGTGTGTGTGTGTGTGTGTGTGTGTGTACTGCAATGTAGCCATTCCTTGGGGGCAGTATGTAAGGTATGTTACACCAAACCTTTTCAAATAGATATGACATGTTTTGCATTGTGTGTGTGTGTGTGTGTGTATGCGTGTGTGTATGCGTGTGTGTGTGTGTGTGTGTGTGTGTGTGTGTGTTTGTGTGTGTGTGTGTGTGTGTGTGTGTGTGTGTGTGTGTGTGTGTGTGTGTGTGTGTGTGTACTGCAATGTAGCCATTCCTTGGGGGCAGTATGTAAGGTCTAGTAACAATTGAAACAGTGTCCACTAAGACTTGTGTTTTTGCTGTGGAACTGTGACAAACCTGAGATCAAAAATTTGTTATTGGTTATGTCTGTGGTAACTGATTGAGGGATGCATGATTGCATGACTAATGAAATAACTGTATGTCCTCACATTATTGAATTAGTTACACTCTAAAGATAGTGGAGACCAAATACACACCAAAACCTGTGGGAAAAGTCTTCCACAAATGGTGATACTATCCTACCTATCCTACGAGGTTGGACGGCACATGATAAAGTGGAAGGTCATTATATGATTCTTATGATGAATATGTTTAATAAGTGATGAATGTAATTATGTGGGTTTCCTGTTATCAGTGGGGAACCTGATAACAATTTCATTGTATAGTAACCATGACAACAAGAGGACACAACTGACCAAGCATACCCATAAGATTCCTTTGCCTTGCGATGGTGGCCACATGTCAGTTTGAGGTCTCCCTAGATTTCCATTTCTAAGGATCATTACAGTTTAGCTGAAGATTGATGAATACATTATTTCCACCACTAAATTGAACTAAACAGCACAAGATAAGGCCCATGTCTTACTGTCTTGTTATTGCATTGCAGTAAACTGAAAGAAGTAGTCTTATTTCTAACAGCTGATAATTCTTGCCAATCCTTGTTTCTGGGATGTAGTGTTATAGAGGAGATTGTAGCTGTAGTGAATTTTTACAATCCATATTGTATATATTTAAATGAGCTTGTTCCTCATGCTTTGCTACCTTTATTATTATGACTGCCTTATTGTACACACTTTAGTATATGTGAGTAGATCTGAGAAAAGGAATGATTTCCCACATTCCTCCAAACTTTCATCACTGAGCTTGAATATGATGTTTTGGTAATTCAATAGCTTTTATAATTATTCCATTTCAAGGACACTTTGTATGCATGATAACTCATGCGACATTAATGTATAACATGTTATATAAACATGTATACATAATATGTTGTATATATATAATATATATTATTATAATACTACTACAGAAATATTTTAATTATTGTCATCAGTCGAAGAATACTTATTAAACTACATTATGATATATATATATATATAGTCTTTTATATAATAATAATCGGGTTGGTCAACTTTCAAAAGCTTTCGAGTTATTACAATTTCCTATGTAATGCTTATGCGCTGCATTGTGTTCATGATTCCACCTACATATCCACAACAATTTTGCTTGATCATGCTTCAGGACACAATAGATTTCATAGTATATGCTTCTACGGGCATTTTATAGCAGACTTGAATCATGGAAATTCATAAATATGTGAAGTTCTTCACATAACAAGGGTAAGAAAATGGCTGTGACCTTCAAGTGCACATGGTGTAGTGCAATATACTTCTTGCACTACGTTTACCTGTCCATTAGGAGTGTTAGCACGAGTACTCAACTACTAAATTAAATTAATGCTTATTTTGTCTTCACATGATACGCAACTGCACTACATGTGCTTAGCTCCTGTAACATGGAAGAGACATTATGCGCAGAATGTATTTTTTGTATGGTAGTTTCATCACTACAATATAAAAATGACCTTTAGAAAGAGTAGGCAGGTCCACAAGGAACTCCTTGAAATGGCAAAGAAACTGGTGATGTTGATGATACTTGATCCACTAGTACCACAGACAACGAGGAGCACCATGTGATGTTGAGGTTAAGAGTGAGTATTTTTTCTAGGGATTAAGTGAAGCCTAGAAAATATTAAATAAAATTATGAGAAGACATACAGTTATTTGATTAGTAATCATGCATGACCTACTAATCAAATTGCAATGGACATAACAAGTCATGTATAATTCATTTACAAGGTATATCACTGGAAATTGGAGACCTGCCATTAAGGTATGGCAATACATACTTCCATCCCAAATGTAACCCAAACTAAAGATCTGAAGGTAACACACACACAAACACGTAACACACACATACACACATACACACACACATACACACACACACACACACACACACACACACACACACACACACACACACACACACTGGACAACACACACACACACACACACACACACACACACACACACACACACACACACACACACACACACACACAAACACACACACACACACACACACACACACACACAAGCACACCCACAGACAAACGCACACCCACACACTCACACACACAATTGAATCAACTTGTTTACTACAGAACAGAATTCCTAAGGATTCATATGAAGTATGAAGTTCTCGTATAAATGATTCCCATTCTCAGTTGATATCAATAGAAAGCATCATACCAGGCTCTACAAAAACTGATTGCTTGATTGTGATAACCACAAACTAGCACTGAGAAATTGCCACTATTGACTGGAGATACAGTTATGACTCAAGGTATTCAGGTCTTTGTACAAGTGGCCTTTTTGTCCTGTATGGTGACTACCTGTATGGGGGGAATCACTGAATTGCAAAAGTCATTTTCACTACTTGAAAACAAAGTGAATATGCAACAAGAAGAAATCGAGTCACTTTACCAGATGATAGAACAGTTGGAAAAGAGGCTGGAACCACTTGAATCAAAGGGTGAGTTTTGAAAAATACAAGATACAAATACAACATGCAGTCTCTACTCTTCATGCCTCTTAGTCCAGACCACCCTCCTGTTGAGAGTTAATTGGTTTACTTCATTGTACAATGTCACTCTATGTTGGTAAGTGACATGGAAATACATATGAAATGGAGAAACTCATTCCAAGCATTTATGAACTGGTAATTTGATATACAGGCATAAAACACATGGTGTGGCTATTAACACAATTTACATATGCCGCAAAAAAACGGAAGTGTCTATTGGAATTGCTCACCGTTTATCTCAATGATAATAATTACATGATTGTGCCTCGACGTGATAATCGTTTTAGCATTCTACCAATCTAATCTTCAACCTTGTTAAAATATAATTTTTATTTATTCCCTTATCAAAACACTGCAAATTACTAAAACGAAGACAAATGGGTGATTCTCAACAAACTAACGGAAATTCATAACAATAAGGCTCATTACCAAATGCCATTCCACGAAAAGTTGTCACATTTACTGGCCAACCTGTGTGCACTATGAACTAAAAAAACTGGCACGTTCTGCTGTCGTCTAGTGTGCCCATTTGTATTATTGGGCAGCTCTTTCTTTTTTGTTACTGTTCAAATGGTGTTTTCAGGATACCATCTGAACCACAGTTGCAGGCTCTCTTACTTGAAGTGAATTTCATTAATTTCCCTTCGTGGAATACTCTTAGGTTTGCTGAATAAGATACAGTTCACGTGAATGTCAAACATCTATCCAACCACTCTCATTACTTAGAGCAAATATGACAGCATTCCACCAAAACTTATTGAACAGATATGGAGTACTTAAAATTATCTTTGCTTTTTTTTATTATTATTTCCATTAAACATATACAATGCTATGAACATTAAAGAACTATATCAAGAATTGATTCAAAATGTAACCACAAAGGTTATATTGTTTCTTGCCATAATAACTCTTGCTGCATATAAGCGGGTTTTCTATTTCTGACCTCAAACTTAATGTATTACTTAGTGTACTCAAGAATTTCATACAGTAATGCAGCAACTTCTAAGCATGCATGGGAGGATCATTTCTCATCCTATACATTGATCCAGGTGTAACTATAAGGCCCATTACAATACAAGACAAGAGGATTTAGGCATTTACCTAGGGTGCCTGCGAAAAACTGTGGCACATATTATATGGTGTAGGTTTCATAGATAACACTTCTGATTTCATAGATGTGTTTAAAAAGGAATTAGGATTAGATAAATGTTGCGGGGCTGTCATCCTGCATCCAGAATTAATAGAGGTTATAAAGACCCTTACTGATAATATTATTATTATGTTTGGTAAACTATATGTAATAACTATGCAAATTCCATTCAAATATTTTTGTGAAATATTTAACTACAATACGTGTGTACAATGTGCAGATCCCAGGCTACATAATACATACATGTATGCAATCTTGGAAATGAAAATTTCATTATGACATATTAATTATTGCAAATGACTGTGAAACACAGCAGGGGTGCCAAATTAGATGTCTCCAACAATGAAGCGTCATCATAATCGACAAACAAGCACTTCGATTTATCTAGCTGTTTTACCATTGTTCATTATTCTCTATTAGAATAAATATTCAGCCTGTTCAATTTTCATTCGGCAGTGTGCAGTACTTTGATCAACAATATTGAAACTCCTCAAAAGATTACACGGGTTCTTTGTCTTCAATTCATGAAACTAATGAGGTTAAAACACACAATATAATATCCTAAGGAGCACAACATCGAATTATCCCTCAAAAATTGACCTTAAGATTAGCCCAAACTTTGGAAGCAGATTGCAATATGGGGTCATAAACTGACCCTTTATGTTCATCATACTAATGCAGTTCAATTTGCAATAGTAAACTGCATGTTATATACGTTAAATTTCATTATACAAACATAACAGTGTGATATTTGACAAGGTTCTAGACTACTTTCAGAGCTATTTGTCAAGCATCTACCAAACTTGCATATATATTCGTTGAGCCAAGATAGTACAAGTTTCCCTGAAGATAATATCCAATGGTTGGCTATATTGTGTATGCTATGTTGATATACTTACCAGCAATGTAGATTTTGCCACCATTTATGCATAAAATACTCTCAGAACTCAATGTCAAAATCCACCAAAGAACTACAAAATTTTATAGCAAGCTCAGATGAATCCTTTTCCAAGAATGTATGAACTAGTACATGTATAAAAATCAAATGACATCATATATCAGAAAATGAACCAAATTCCCATGCAGGAAAATCTGTCTCTGTTGTTCCAGAGATATGGGAAAACTAGTATTAATATAGAATACAGTGTGTGCAAGTCCATATATTATCATGTTTGCTAATTGGACTTATTGTTGTTTAAACAGATGAACTCCTGGAAAGAACTAGACGACAAGGTGGTTGCATTTGTCCACCTGGAGAAAAAGGCAATACAGGAACACCGGGAATGAATGGGATAAATGGAACAAAGGGTGAAAAGGGAGGCACAGGTCCACATGGGGAAAGGGGTGAAAAGGGACAGCTAGGACTGCCAGGATCTCCAGGACCACAAGGCATTAATGGAACAAAAGGTGAACGAGGAGAAAAGGGACAACCAGGAAATGTTGGACAGAAAGGTGAACTAGGACCAAAAGGAAACACAGGAGTGCCAGGACTTAATGGAACAAAAGGTGAGCAAGGACAAACAGGACATATGGGGAATAATGGGCAGAAAGGTGAACCTGGACAGAAAGGAGACACAGGAGTGCCAGGTGTTAATGGTACAAAAGGTGGAAGAGGAGAGAAAGGAGAGCCAGGTGCAAAAGGAGACAAGGGAAAGCGAGGGCAAACAGGAAAGCCAGGAATGTCAGGACCACAAGGACTTAATGGAACCAAGGGAGAAAAGGGTGGACCAGGAATGGATGGAAGAAAAGGTGAACTGGGAGAAGAAGGACAACCAGGGAATACTGGGCAGAAAGGTGAACCAGGACTGAAAGGAGGGCAAGGTCCAAGAGGAGACAAGGGAAATCAAGGGCAAAAGGGAGAGCCAGGAATGCCAGGACCACAAGGACTTAATGGAACCAAGGGAGGAAAGGGTGAACCAGGAAGGGACGGAAGAAAAGGTGAACTGGGAGAAGAAGGACAACCAGGGAATACTGGGCAGAAAGGTGAACCAGGACTGAAAGGAGGGCAAGGTCCAAGAGGAGACAAGGGAAATCAAGGGCAAAAGGGAGAGCCAGGAATGCCAGGACCACAAGGACTTAATGGAACCAAGGGAGAAAAGGGTGGACCAGGAATGGATGGAAGAAAAGGTGAACTGGGAGAAAAAGGACAACCAGGGAATGCTGGGCTGAAAGGTGAACCAGGACTGAAAGGAGAGCAAGGTCCAAAAGGAGACAAAGGAAAGAAAGGGGAAAAGTGACAGCCAGGAATAACAAGACAAGAAGGATTTGATGAAAAATGAAGCATACAATGCAACAAACTGACAGGAAATATAGAAATCAAAATAGTAGAAAACTTAATTCCCTAAAACTCAACTAACAGCAAAATTTTGTACGTAATGAGTCTAAGAATTATTGGGAGAGAGATATAATATTATTATGATAATCATTAAGTGTTGAAGTGGACAAAGCATAATATATTTTATATAAAATATATAAATATATTTAAGTTAACTAAATGAAATCAACTGTTACAGTAACTGACTTCGAACTTAATATCTTTCAACAAAATAATTAACTGGAGCGTCAGAAAAATCACATTGGAAGAAAACGTGAATACTACTATTGACACACATTCGTATACACAGGTATACATACAATCCATACTGAAGTTTTTACATGCTTGTTATATAAAACAATGATCTTTTATATATGACCATAATAATAGCATGCCCATCTACTACATGCACAATAAGTTGACCTACTAGTTTTGGACTCAATGTGAATGACATGTAGACCAATTGGAAATATGCTGAATGTAATCAGACTAACATCATAATATAATTAAGTATATAATAGTATCGCATGTTGAACTCTCAAAGTAGACACTGTCCTAAACCTCCAAAGTATTACTAGGTGTAATATGTGATCTACTTCACCTTTACCATGTTTCAGTCTGGTTGAATTGAATTGAATTGAATTGAATTGATTTTATCCATACATACACATAAAGTAAATACATGCATGTACAGAAAGGGTTACACAAAAGGTGAACCTATATACGTGCTCCCCTAAAGATAAGATGATGAGTCATATGATGAGTTGTAACATTGGTGAATGAGGAAGGTATTTACATTACATTACATGAGAGAGTTATGTACATAGTGACAAATAATGATGAAATAACTTAGATTTGAAATTAAATAAATTAAATTTGTATGTATCTACAACATCAAAGTGATAAATAGTGATAAAATAATTTAGATTTGAATAAATTAAAATTGCATGTATCTACAACATCAGTAGGTAACTTATTCCATAAGTGCTGAGCGTTAATAAAAAAGGAGAACCTATATACATTGATACGAGATGCAGGGATGTATAGAACAAAGGGGTGTGATCTAGATGGAATTTTCTTAAAAGTAAAATATCTATCGAAGGGGATACATCCCATGTTATGGACAATTTTGTAGACTTGGCAACATACAGCAATAGTTCTTCTGCATTCTAGAGTAACCCATTGTAGATTCCTGCAGAGCTCAATATAGGCAGTTGACCAACAGCTGGCACTGTGGTTCCATTTGGTATCACAAATCCATCTAGCTGCTCTTTTCTGAATTTTTTCAATGCTGTCAATAGACTTCTGGTGATGCGGAGTCCAAACTGGGGATGCGTATTCAAGATGAGGGCGAAACCTATCTGTGGTCTGGTTTTAGTTGCCTAGAACATACTGGTTGAATCATCCTTGTCTATCTAAGCATTTATCAGTTGCTTGCATTGATCATCTGGTATTGGAGTGCTTTTATAGTCCTGTATAGATGTAGAGTGTATTGCCGGCTGCGTTCGTCACATTCTTTGGTAATTATTGATTGTGAACGCTTGAGTTCCATCACGTGTCAGATCATTTTGCTAAACAATAACTTAACAATCTAAGTACATCCCAATGCAAGTTGAATTAATCAATAGACAACTGCAAACGAAACATAATTCTCTTTCAATCAATTAAACTATACTGATCAAAAATGTTGCTTTCACTTAATATGGACTCATACTACATGTCACTGTATAGCTCTTGCCTTGCTACAGCAATTTTATTTCATTTGACATACTATCATATCGTCACTATTTGAAATATACGAACAATGAATAGAGCATTATAGCAAGGGATATACAATGACATGGTGAGTTTACAGGAAATTATGTGAGTGAGTGTGTATGTAGGCATTTTAAATTATGCTTGATGCTTGTGCACACCTGGTACACTAATAGGTCTTCCAAGATGATTTCATGCCATTATGAAGAAATATAAAGCTTTAATATTAGTTCACACAAACACATGTGGCTCTATTTGAATGCACATATCATATAATATATACCTATATAATATTAATAAGACTTCCTATTTCAAAGGCATCCTCAACAGTGCAAATCCAGTACACCAGGATATAAAACTGCTCAGATACCCATTTTAAAATAATCAATTGCATGTTAACAAATAGGACCTGTGAGAGATCAATTAGGATCAGTTACATGAAATTGTACATTAATTTTAGTCCAATAATTAAACATGGCAATTCTGTTTCTCAATCATTGTTGCAGAGAATTTGATAAACATTGGATGAGAAACTAGATTGGATCAAGCAATAATATAATATAAGGAACACAACAGATGCAAAGAGTTATTTTTCAGTTAAAAGGGATATATAAAAAACATAAAACTGATATAGAGCAACCTCACTGCAACTGACGGTGATTAGGAGAAATTCAAAGGAGTTGGATGTGAGGATCAAGATACAATAGTTTTGACAACCATGTGTGCATGTGACTATCGCAGGCAGGACATGTCAGCGTAAAACGTGGAAACTAATAACTTGCAATTTTAAAATTATGTAAACAATGGAACACCTAATTTGGGAGAGGGTCACGAGCAGTCACATGATAATCACGTTTCTATAAGAACCGTCACAACAGAATGCGCAAAATTTGCTCTTAAAGAACTAATATTCTCTTCTAAATTGCACCAATTGATAGATATATATAGGATAGCAAATAGCCTCAAAAATGAATGTTGAACACTTATCATGAGACTAGCTGCACCGGGATATTGCCGAGTAACAATTACGTAATGCTTAACTTATGACATGCACATGAAAGTGAAATATGCCAGTCAAGGTTTTAGTGTAGTAGATTCTTTTGGTATTCCGGTGGGTTGTTTGAAAGATATAAAGCTGTCATCACCAAGAAAATGTTCTTACAAGGTGAATCAAAATTTTCACTGCTAGCGACGTTCGTATCTATTACCGTTGTCGAGATATCATATTTGAAATCTGTTTCTTCTCCTTCCTATATGAAAAATGCGGTGACATCTCGATAATAGTAATAAATACAAACAACTCTCGGTGAAAATTTAGATATTATCTTTTCATGTTAAATGTATCCCAGTAGCTTTAACAAAACCCACCAGAATGGGAACATTAGCCATTTTCCTATGGTTTATTGGAGCAGCAATTTTACCATTTCTGAATTATAATACCGATATTCAAAATAAGAAATGAAAAGTATAAACGTGCATAAGGAGTTCAGGTATGTTTGTTGAGCTAGAAACGTCACCCGCAGAGAAAAAATAGCTTATTAAAATCATCCAAATATTGGGCGGCCATTTTGTCAATGCCAGCGATGTTGACATACCATACCTGCGATGTTTGAAGCCCACAATCCATTTTCCATTTTATATCGAAAAACTTAATGTTCTTTAAAGCTGCTATGTGTAATATAAATATTACTGACATGTTCACCTGGTTAAATATTTAGCAATGTAATTAATTACTAGCAGAATTAAGTGTCACCATCACGAGCATAATAAAAGTACCATGCATTAATCATGAAATCAATTTAAAATGGATCAGGAAAAAAATCTAATTCTTATATAAAAAATGGTAGCCAAAGGCTAGAGGCGATATGAACTAACTGGTGTATAATGATGCCAATTCAACGGCAATAGTTGCTGAATTGTCATAAAATGTACTGATGTAATTAACATTTCAATTAGTAACCGTCATAGCCTCATCCCTCTTCCACAACATATAGATATGAGCACATTGAACATAGCTGTGCATCACTATAATGTGTGTCTATGTCCCAAGACCTACTAGGTTTTCTGGAATATACTGGATCGTCGGTTTGGTCAAAGAATTTCCTTGTTCCTGTTGAGGTAGAGAAGCTAAAAACCTACAAATTCGCAAATTTGATTCATTGCAGAGGATCAGAGTTAACCTGACTGTAGCTATATCAAACCAGGCCGCAGTCCACAGTGCACATTGACTACAGTGAGTCTAAACTCCACAACAATCCAAAGTGTTAAATTTTAGGAAATGTCATGTTTATGTAACCATCTGCGTTTGTCTGTTAGGGGTAAGCTGTAATTCATATCTCATTGCATTAAAATTTGATTGTACACTCAAAATAACTTCATTTGTGGAATTGAGGAATCAATAAATTACATATGGCCTATTACAGTATTTGTAAAGAATGTCCCACATTAATACAAAATACATGTACAAATGAATAAACGGTGTACTATATTCGCATAGTGTGCACTGTATTCCTTCAGGGATTGTATTCCTGCGGCATCCTGATTTCGGCCGAGGCATTGTGCTTGGAAGTTGTGAACAACAATGAAACTTTGAAAAAATTTGCACCGGCTTGCTCCATCACCTGGAGATTTCAGCTCCTCTAACACAACAACAGTACTCTTTACAAAGGCTGTGTAGAGAAACATATGCAGTGATGGTACATTTCTACACATATATTTAGGGCATATTATAATATACAACATATTCACTATGACTATACATATATATACATATTATTATTCACTATGACTATACATATATATACATATTATCCATTCACATAGGGATCAGTACATGTACATAGGTGTTTTCTTGCTTCTTCTCCCAAGTCACATGAAAAATGTAATGATCATAACTTCCAATCAATATCGATGCTACTGCATGGCACCTGACCTTTTTCTATGATGAGAGCAGCAGTCTGCTTATAATAACCTTCAAGGCCAAACAAGATACTTTAAAGTAAGATTATACTACCGCACATGATACCTGGGTATATATACACATGTAATGTGTCTACAAATGTATGATTAGGTACATATCATGCGAATACACATAATATATTGTAGCACCGTGTCTACAAGTGTATGAGAGTGTATGTCTGGCCACTTGCCCGGGAACGTCATCACAGCTTGGCAACATCATTGAAAGACACTTATAAATGTCCTATGAGGAAGCTAACTGAAACAAATATGCTTCCCTAACATGAAACACACATGAAACATATACAGATGAAGACACTACCATATGAAAATGTATTATGTGTAGGCAGGGGCACAAAAACCTCCTAAGCATGACAGAGTACCTGGAGCAATTGATCATACTTGAAGACATCCAAATACACTGGTATGTGTTGAGTCTATCAGTGATTGTTTTGTAAGGATTAAATTAAGCCGTACAAATAGCAAATTGAATTATGGGAGGACATACAGTTACTTCATTAGTATTATATTCATGCAAGCATTGCTTTGTATTACAATGGACATAAGCCAGTCATCCAAGAATATAATACGAGGTGAGCCAGAAGGTCACTGGAAAATGGAAAATGTGGCAATGCAACCTTTGTAATAAACCAAAAATAACGACATTATCATTATGTATTAGCACAAAAGGGCACACACACACACACACACACACACACAGACACAACCATACACACGCATGCATGCACACATGCACGCACACACATGCACGCACGTAAACACACGTGCACACACACACACACGCATGCATGCATGCACACAAACACACATGCATGCTCGCACGCACACACACACACACGTGCACACACACACACACACACACACACACACACACACACACACACACACACACACACTCAAACACACACACCAAGAATCCTCTACCACTCACAGCAATTGAATTAACTTGTTTACGCCAAGGCAGAATTTCTAAGAATTCATGTGGTGTGATGTATTGGGTTCTCATATCCATTCCCATTCTCTGTTGATGTCAATGGAAAGCACCACATACTATAACATAGCCATTCATGGAGCATAGCTAGGAATACACAATGAATATCATTGAAAGTGGGCCTGTCCTACCATGCCTAATAAAAACTGTCTGTTCTGTTGTGGTCACCACAAACTAGTACTGACCGGCTTACTGTATTGACCGGAGCTACAGTTATGGCTCAAAGCATTCAGGTCTTTGTACAAATGGCTCTACTGCTTTGTGTGGTGACTACCTGTATGGGGGTTATCACTGATTGGCAAAAGGCATTTTTGCTACTTGAGGAAAAAGTGAATGTGCAACAAGAAGAAATCATGACACTTCATAAGACAATAGAACAGTTGGAGAAGAGACTGGAACCACTTGAAGCAAAAGGTGACTTTGAAGATACAAATATTACCGGCAGTCTCTGAACTTCATGCCTCTTACTCAGGACAACGCCCTCCTGTTCAGTATAGAATAAATGGGTTTATTTCATTGTATGATCACACTCTATATATGTTGGTGAGTGGCAAGAAAGTACACTATCAAATAGAGAATGGTCTATTCTAAAAATAGTGTTAATGGAGAAGCTCATTCCAAGCATTTCTGAATTCACCATGAAGAGGTAGTTTGATGTTACAGGCATGTTTTACTTGTTGTGGTTATTAAAACAATTTGTGTATACCTTAAGAAACCAGAAGTAGCAAAAATGGAAGAAGTGCTCTCTAAGTACCTGGAGTAATCTTGCCTCAATAAAATTATACTGTTGAGTTCAACCAAATTTTCTTCATTTTTTTGCACTACAAGTTGTATTTATTCCGTTCCTCAAGTGATACAGAATATTAAAAGGAATTTACAGCTAATTCACGGAATGTTTGAAGAATAAAGGCTTCAATTCCACGAAAAGTTGTCATGTTTACTGACCAACCTGTGTGTGCTACAGTCTTGAAAACTAACACATTGTAATGTCATCTAGGGCACCTGGCAGTGCATGGAATATTGGGCAGCTCTTCCTCTTTTTCATTCATAATCAGATAGCGTTCTCCTAACATCATCGGAAATCACGGTTGCAGGCTTTCTTTCTTTCAGTGATCTCCTCACTTTCCTTTCACAGAACAGTCTTAGGCCCTGCTGATCAGTACAAGTAGGTTGTTGATGCTATCTTAACTCGCTCTGCGTAGAGACAACACACCACCGAGCCTTAAGGAACAGAAATGGAGTGTTTTGCATTATTCCGTGTGTGTGTGTGTGTGTGTGTGTGTGTGTGTGTGTGTGTTTGTGTGCATGTGTGTGTATGAGTGTATGAGTGCTTCATTGTGTGTCATTCATACATAGGATTCATTTGAAAATCTCTATATATATCCCGTGACAGATGTACAGTTGATCAATGAAATTCCAAGTACATGGGGAATAGATCATTGCATACACAGACATTGGCATTCTGCTACTGTCAAGCACATTCCTGACACGAGTCAATTAATTTGGGTGAGGACAAATGAAATTGACAACAATTAGCAAGAAACATTATACAGACACCTATATAAAAATGCATTACTCTGTAACAAATCAATGTCATTAATTTTAATACCAAAATCTAATCAAAATTTAAAATTAAAATCAGTACTTGTAGTATCGCGGGGATATGTGGAAACAAATATTCTGTAAATATTGAAAAAAAATCTCCTTATCAATACATATTCATGTTGCTCATGTGAATTATATTATTATATAGACCTATTTTCGTTTGAACAGAAAAACTCCTGGAAAGAACTAGACGACAAGATGATTGCAGTTGTTCACCTGGACTAAAAGGAGATAGAGGAACACCGGGACTGAATGGGATAAATGGAACAAAGGGTGAAAAGGGAGACCCAGGACCACATGGGGAGAGGGGTGAAAAAGGAGAGCTAGGACTGACAGGACCCCTAGGACTGCAAGGCATTAACGGAACAAAAGGTGAACAGGGAGGAAAAGGACAACAAGGGGATGTTGGACCGAAAGGTGAACCAGGACTGAAAGGAGATAGAGGGGTGGCAGGACATAATGGAACAAAAGGTGAACAAGGTGATTCAGGACTGAAAGGAGAGCGAGGTCCGAAAGGAAGCAAGGGAGAGCGAGGGGAAAAGGGAGAACCAGGAATACCAGGATCGCAGGGACTTAAGGGAACAAAAGGAGAAAAGGGTGAACTTGGAGATCAAGGAGTCAAAGGAACAAAAGGTGAACGAGGAGGAACAGGACAACCAGGGAATGTTGGACAGAAAGGGGAGCAAGGACCAAGAGGAATACCATGTGATGGAAGAAATGACGGAAAACGATAGAGCAGGACTGCCAGAAAGTATAAAAGGAAAGTAAAGAATTTAATTCTCTACTACTATACTTAGTGTTAAATTATGTAATTAGTCAATTATTAAATTACTCATATGATAATCAATACTATTATTGCATACCCTATAAGTAATTACACAGTGTAATATATACAATATATTCAAGCTTAACTAAATGAGATAAACTTAAAAGTTACTAAACATGGAATTATCTTCCATCAATATCAATGAACTGGAAAACTAACTGACACACATTCCTATAAACAGGTGGACATACAAGTAGTATAAACTATACTGAAGATTTATCATGCTTAAATTAAAATGATCTTTAAGATTAATGATCACAAGTTGACCTACTCAACGACATGTAGAATAATTGGAAAATATGCACAATGCGATCTGACTAACATCATACCATAATACGTATAAGAATCATTATAATGCATGTTGAACTCTTGAAAAAGACTACGTCCTTAACTTCCTAAGTATTATTAGGCTGTAATGTGTTATCAGTAACTTCAGTCAAGGTTCTTCTGAAACTAAGAAATACGTCCAAGTAGATAATAGTGGGTGGGAGCCCCCACAGGTTTGTGGTCTTAAATGTTCTATCAGCAGTATTCTCGTTCACATGCTTCACATTAAATGAGCCCAAACAGTCTTCAAACAGACTTCTCTAAGTCAGCGTTTATCGTTTCTTGTTTGGGTCCTTCACGGTTAGCTTTTTTTGATCGCAGTTAGCATGCATGTTCATCCATTAACGGTATTCTTGCTCTTGAATTTCATTATGCAAAATTGTAATTTTGGCATTTTTTTCAGATCAGAATCGTGCATTATTGTATACAAAGCTCCAGACCTTATTTCCCGAGCACAAAAACTTGATCTTGACTCTAATACATGCTTTAGATGAAATGAGTCAAAGCTGTCAGCTGTCAACATATATGGATATGGATATGGAATCTTATTTAACATGGGTGAGCCTTTAGCCCTGGGGGCTACTATACTAGGCGCCACCAAAAAAAAGGAATAAATAAATAAAAGGAACGGAAACGTAGGATACAAGGTAAAAAGTAAAAGAAAGATCTAAGTTCACTCATAGATAAATGAATAATATTAAATTACATTGATAATGATAATTATATTAATGAGTAAACACGTATATCAATAATAGGTACATGCAGGCAGCTACGATATATGTAAATTCAGACAATATGTATAAGTTATATACTAATGTTTTTATAATATTCACAAAGTCTTTAATTGTTCTTGCTTGGTGGGCAACAGCTGGAAGGGAGTTCCATAGCAAGGCTCCAGAGTAGCTGTAAGAGTGTTATATGTGGGCAGAGAGATAAGTATTATAAGCAAATTGCAACATAGGTGATAATAAGTTTTTCACCTCTGAAGATTGGACAACCTTTCTACAGTGGACAAATTAGCTGGTACCAATCTGTCCTTTATAAGGAATTTCACTGTATACCTGTACTGTCTTTGCGTGCAAAGGCCTTGGGTTTGACAACCACATCTACATCCAACCAGACAATAGTGTGGTCTCCCCACTTCCTAAATGCTTGCGACAAAATCAAATCACAATGTGGGTGAATACGCCAATCATGTGGTTACATGTATGTGTGTGTGTATGTGTGTTTGTTATGACATTGTGCACTTGTATGCACATAATTTTTCTTCTTGGTGAATCCCAAATTTGGTCTAGCAAGTTTAAAAGTCTGTTATCCGTTTACACATTGATTTAACATTTAGGCCTACTACTAGATAATGAGAGGATTAAGTCAATTCAAAATGTTGGTATATAGCGAAGGGTACACAGAAACAACTTTTGTTTCAGGGTGCATGCAATGTAAGGTATATGTTGTGTTAACTAACTGTCAAAAATCCTTGCATTAGTGATTCCAGCTGGCTACAAACATTTATTGAAATGTTCATGTATTCATCAACACAACTATATATTTCAATTGTCAGTGTTTGGGCCCTTGAGTATTTGTCTATGTGCATAAAATCGTAGCATTGAATCAACCCAACAATGATGAGCTCTTGCACTTTAGGTACGGTATGTTGTGTTCAACAGCTTAATGTTTCTCAATGTATGGGAGAGTATAGGGAAGAAAACGCTAAGCACCTTTTAGCATAGCTCATGGGAGAGGGGGCGTGTCAGGTTGATATTTTAGACAGAGCTAGCTGGGGACGTGAACTAACTTCTGAAACAATTCCCATCTCAATAGGTGGCCTTTAACCACAGTTACATTCAGAGGTGCTTAATATTTCTCAATGTATGGGAGAGTATAGGGAAGAAAACGCTAAGCACCTTCTTGCATAGCTCATGGGAGAGGGGGCGTGTCAGGTTTATATTTTAGACAGAGCTAGCTGGGGATGTAAACTAACTTCTGAAACAATTCCAATCTCAATAGGTGGCCTTTAACCACAGTTACATTCGGAGGTGCTTAATATTTCTCAATGTATGGGAGAGTATAGGGAAGAAAACGCTAAGCACCTTTTTGCAAAGCTCATGGGGAAGGGGGCGTGTCAGATTGAAATTTTAGACAGAGCTAGCTGGGGACGTGAACTAACTTCTGAAACAATTTCCATCTCAATAGGTGGCCTGTAACCCCAGTTACATTCGGAGGTGCTTAATATTTTTTCAATGTATGGGAGAGTATAGGGAAGAAAACACTAAGCACCTTTTTACATAGGTCATGGGAGAGGGGGCGTGTCATGTTGATATTTTAGACAGAGCTAGCTGGGGAGGTAAACTAACTTCTGAAACAATTTTCATCTCAATAGGTGGCCTGTAACCCCAGTTACATTCGGAGGTGCTTAATATTTTTTCAATTTATGTATGGGAGAATAATATTATAGGAGACAAAATACTGAGCACCTTTTTGCATAGCTCATGGGAGAGGGGGCGTGTCAGGTTGATATTTTAGACAGAGCTAGCTGGGGACGTGAACTAACCTCTGAAATGATTCCCATCTCAATAGGTGGCCTGTAACCCCAGTTACATTCGGAGGTGCTTAATATTTTTTCAATGTATGGGAGAGTATAGGGAAGAAAACACTAAGCACCTTTTTGCATAGCTCATGGGAGAGGGGGTGTGTCAGGTTGATATTTTAGACAGAGCTAGTTGGGGACGTGAACTAACCTCTGAAATGATTCCCATCTCAATAGGTGGCCTGTAACCCCAGTTACATTCGGAGGTGCTAAATATTTCTCAATGTATGGGAGAGTATAGGGAAGAAAACGCTAAGCATCTTTTTGCATAGCTCATGGGAGAGGGAGCGTATCAGGTTGATATTTTAGACAGAGCTAGCTGGGGATGTAAACTAAGTTCTGAAATGATTCCCATCTCAATAGGTGGCCTGTAACCCCAGTTACATTCGGAGGTGCTTAATATTTCTCAATGTATGGGAGAGTATAGGGAAGAAAACACTAAGCACCTTTTTGCATAGGTCATGGGAGAGGGGGCGTGTCAGGTTGATATTTTAGACAGAGCTAGTTGGGGAGGTAAACTAAGTTCTGAATCAATTTCCATCTCAATAGGTGGCCTGTAACCCCAGTTACATTTGGAGGTGCTTAATATTTTTTCAATGTATGGGAGAATATAGGAGACAAAATACTAAGCACCTTTTTGCATAGCTCATGGGAAAGGGGGCGTGTCAAGTTGATATTTTAGACAGAGCTAGCTAAGGACATGAACTAACCTCTGAAATGATTCCCATCTCAATGGGTGGCCTGTAACCCCAGATACATTCGGAGGTGCTTAATTTTTTTTCAATGTATGGGAGAATTAAGGAGACAAAATACTAAGCACCTTTTTGCATAGCTCATGGGAGAGGGGGCGTGTCAGGTTTATATTTTAGACAGAGCTAGTTGGGGACGTGAACTAACCTCTGAAATGATTCCCATCTCAATAGGTGGCCTGTAACCCCAGTTACATTCGGAGGTGCTTAATATTTCTCAATGTATGGGAGAGTATAGGGAAGAAAACGCTAAGCACCTTTTTGCATAGCTCATGGGAGAGGGAGCGTGTCAGGTTGATATTTTAGACAGAGCTATCTGGGGATGTAAACTAAGTTCTGAAACAATTCCAATCTCAATAGGTGGCCTTTAACCACAGTTACATTCGGAGGTGCTTAATATTTTTTCAATGTATGGGAGAGTATAGGGAAGAAAACGCTAAGCACCTTTTTGCATAGCTCATGGGAGAGGGGGCGTGTCCGGTTCATATTTTAGACAGAGCTAGCTGGGGATGTGAACTAACCCCTGAAATGATTCCCATCTCAATAGGTGGCCTGTAACCCCAGTTACATTCGGAGGTGCTTAATATTTCTCATTGTATGGGAGAGTATAGGGAAGAAAACGCTAAGCACCTTTTTGCATAGGTCATAGGAGAGGGGGCGTGTCAGGTTGATATTTTAGACAGAGCTATCTGGGGAGGTAAACTAAGTTCTGAATCAATTTCCATCTCAATAGGTGGCCTGTAACCCCAGTTACATTCGGAGGAGCTTAATATTTTTTCAATGTATGGGAGAGTATAGGGAAGAAAACGCTAAGCACCTTTTTGCATAGCTCATGGGAGAGGGGGCGTGTCAGGTTGATATTTTAGACAGAGCTAGCTGGGCAGGTAAACTAACTTTTGAAACAATTTCCATCTCAATAGGTGGCCTGTAACCCCAGATACATTTGGAGGTGCTTAATATTTTTTCAATGTATGGGAGAATATAGGAGACAAAATACTAAGCACCTTTTTGCATAGCTCATGGGAGAGGGGGCGTGTCAGGTTGATATTTTAGACAGAGCTAGCTGGGGAGGTAAACTAACTTCTGAAACAATTCCCATCTCAATAGGTGGCCTGTAACCCCAGTTACATTCGGAGGTGCTTAATATTTTTTTCAATGTATGTATGGGAGAATATAGGAGACAAAATACTGAGCACCTTTTTGCATAGCTCATGGGAGAGGGGGCGTGTAAGGTTGATATTTTAGACAGAGCTAGCTGGGGACGTGAACTAACCTCTGAAACAATTCCAATCTCAATAGGTGGCCTGTAACCCCAGTTACATTCGGAGGTGCTTAATATTTTTTTCAATGTATGTATGGGAGAATATAGGAAACAAAATACTGAGCACCTTTTTGCATAGCTCATGGGAGAGGGGGCGTGTCAGGTTGATATTTTAGACAGAGCTAGCTGGGGAGGTAAACTAAGTTCTGAAACAATTCCCATCTCAATAGGTGGCCTGTAAACCCAGTTACATTCGGAGGTGCTTAATATTTTTTCAATGTATGGGAGAATATAGGAGACAACATACTAAGCACCTTTTTGCATAGGTCATGGGAGAGGGGGCGTGTCAGGTTGATATTTTAGACAGAGCTAGCTGGGGAGGTAAACTAACTTCTGAAACAATTTCCATCTCAATAGGTGGCCTGTAACTCCAGATACATTCGGAGGTGCTTAATATTTTTTCAATGTATGGAAGAGTATAGGGAAGAAAATACTAAGCACCTTTTCACATAGGTCATGGGAGAGGGGGCGTGTCAGATTGAAAATTTAGACAGAGCTAGCTGGGGACGTGAACTAACTTCCGAAACAATTTCCATCTCAATAGGTGGCCTGTAACCCCAGTTACATTCGGAGGTGCTGAATATTTTTTCAATGTATGAGAGAGTATAGGGAAGAAAACGCTAAGCACCTTTTTGTATAGCTCATGGGAGAGGGGGCGTGTCAGGTTGATATTTAAGACAGAGCTAGCTGGGGAGGTAAACTAAGTTCAGAAACCATTCTCATCTCAATAGGTGGCCTGTAACCCCAGTTACATTTGGAGGTGCTTAATATTTTTTCAATGTATGGGAGAGTATAGGGAAGAAAACGCTAAGCACCTTTTTGTATAGCTCATGGGAGAGGGGGCGTGTCAGGTTGATATTTTAGACAGAGCTAGCTGGGGATGTAAATTAAGTTCTGAAACAATTCCCATCTCAATAGATGGCCTTTAACCACAGTTACATTCGGAGGTGCTTAATTTTTCTCAATGTATGGGAGAATATAGGAGACAAATTACTAAGCACCTTTTTGCATAGCTCATGGGAGAGGGGGCGTGTCAAGTTGATATTTTAGACAGAGCTAGCTGGGGACGTGAACTAACCTCTGAAACAATTTCCATCTCAATAGGTGGCCTGTAACCCCAGTTACATTCGGAGGTGCTTAATATTCTTTCGATGTATGGGAGAGTATAGGGAAGAAAACGCTAAGCACCTTTTTACATAGGTCATGGGAGAGGGGACGTGTCAGGTTGATATTTTAGACAGAGCTAGCTGGGGATGTAAACTAAGTTCTGAAACCATTCTCATCTCAATAGGTGGCCAGTAACCCCAGTTACATTCGGAGGTGCTTAATATTTTTTCAATGTATGGGAGAGTATAGGAGACAAAATACTAAGCACCTTTTTGCATAGCTCATGGGAGAGGGGGCATGTCAGGTTGATATTTTAGACAGAGCTAGCTGGGGATGTAAACTAAGTTCTGAAACAATTCCTATCTCAATAGGTGGACTTTAACCCCAGTTACATTCGGAGGTGCTTAATAATATTTCAATATATGGGAGAGTATAGGAGAGAAAATACTAAGCACCTTTTTGCATAGATAATGGGAGAGGGGACGTGTCAGGTTGATATTTTAGACAGAGCTAGCTGGGGACGTGAACTAACTTCTGAAACAATTCCCATCTCAATAGGTGGCCAGTAACCCCAGTTACATTCGGAGGTGCTTAATAATATTTCAATATATGGGAGAGTATAGGAGAGAAAATACTAAACACCTTTTTGCATAGCTCATGGGAGAGGGGGCGTGTCAGGTTGATATTTTAGACAGAGCTAGCTGGGGAGGTAAACTAAGTTCTGAAACCATTCCCATCTCAATAGGTGGCCAGTAACCCCAGTTACATTCGGAGGTGCTTAATAATATTTCTATGTATGGGAGAGTATAGAAGAGAAAATACTAAGCACCATTTTGCATAGCTCATGGGAGAGGGGGCGTGTCAGGTTGATATTTTAGACAGAGCTAGCTGGGGATGTAAACTAAGTTCTGAAACCATTCTCATCTCAATAGGTGGCCTTTAACCCCAGTTACATTCGGAGGTGCTTAATAATATTTCAATGTATGGGAGAGTATAGGAGAGAAAATACTAAGCACCTTTTTGCATAGCTCATGGGAGAGGGGGCGTGTCAGGTTGATATTTTAGACAGAGCTAGCTGGGGATGTAAACTAAGTTCTGAAACCATTCTCATCTCAATAGGTGGCCTTTAACCCCAGTTACATTCGGAGGTACTTAATAATATTTCAATATATGGGAGAGTATAGAAGAGAAATACTAAGCACCTTTTTGCATAGGTCATGGGAGAGGGGGCGTGTCAGGTTGATATTTTAGACAGAGCTAGCTGAGGATGTAACTAACTTCTGAAACAATTCTCATCTCAATAGGTGGCCTGTAACGCCAGTTACATTCGGAGGTGCTTAATATTCTTTCAATGTACGGGAGAGTATAGAACGCTAAGCACCTTTTTGCATAGCTCATAGGGGAGGGGGCATGGCAACTTGATATTATAGATAGATCTAGCTGGGGACATGAACTAACTTCTGAAACAATTCCCATCTCAATAGGTGGCCTGTAACCCCAATTACATTCGGAGGTGCTAAATATTTCTCAATGTATGGGAGAGCATAAGGAAGAAAACGCTAAGCACCTTTTTGCATAGCTCATGGGAGAGGGGGCGTGTCAGGTTGATATTTTAGATAGAGCTAGCTGGGGAGGTAAACTAAGTTCTGAAACCATTCTCATCTCAATAGGTGGCCTTTAACCCCAGTTACATTCGGAGGTGCTTAATAATAATATTATTTCAATGTATGGGAGAGTATAGGAGAGAAAACGCTAAGCACCTTTTTGCATAGCTCATGGGAGAGGGGGCGTGTCAGGTTGATATTTTAGACAGAGCTAGCTGGGGAGGTAAACTAAGTTCTGAAACAATTCCCATTTCAATAGGTGGCCTGTAACCCCAGTTACATTCGGAGTTGCTTAATATTATTTCAATGTATGGGAGAGTATAGGAGAGAAAATACTAAGCACCTTTTTGCATAGCTCATGGGAGAGGGGGCGTGTCAGGTTGATATTTAAGACAGAGCTAGCTGGGGACGTGAACTAACTTCAGAAATAATTCCCATCTCAATAGGTGGCCTTTAACCCCAGTTACATTCGGAGGTGCTTAATATTTTTTCAATGTATGGGAGAGTATAGGAGAGATAATACTAAGCACCTTTTTGCATAGCTCATGGGAGAGGGGGCGTGTCAGGTTGATATTTTAGACAGAGCTAGCTGGGGATGTAAACTAAGTTCTGAAACCATTCTCATCTCAATAGGTGGCCTTTAACCCCAGTTACATTCGGAGGTGCTTAATAATATTTCAATGTATGTGATACAGGATACAGTAGGCAAATATATCTGTACTAGCACCATGTTTACCCGAACATTAGCTGTGTTTACACTAGTACTCAACTACTAGTCTAAGATTACATTTAAACTTGTTGTGTCTGCATATATATATATATATATTATGTAGGAAACCACATGACCACTAGGAACAGGAACATCGGAACCACAGCTCTGCAGCATCACTGTTTAACACCAAAAATTGCACTATGTACAGCCAATGCACTGCATTGTATTCATGATTCCATCTAGCTACAACAATTATTGCTTGATCATGCATTAGTACACAATAAATTTCATAGTATATACTTCTACAGGCATTTTATTGGCAGATTTGAATCATGAAAACATTGACATGTAAATTTATTCACACAATAAAGGCAAGAAAATGGCAGTGACCATCAAGTACACATGATGAAATATAATACAGTACTTACACCATGCTGACCTGTCCATTAGCAGCGTTCACACCAGTACTCAACTACTTGATTAAATGCATGCTTATATTATATTGTCTTCATACTATACGTGTATGATCACTAGGAAGAGGAACATTTGGTGTCATTAATTTGAGACACTCATGATTGTCCTACGTGAAAGCTAACTGCATTACAATTGCTTAGCTCCTGTAATATGTGAATATGACAACACTACCATATGGAAATGTGCCATGGAAAGGGTAGGCAGGTCCACAAGAACCTCGTGGAAAGGAAATAGTGGGGCGAAAAAATGTCCACTATGTACCTTGGAATGAAGGGGACCCTGGAGCTGTTGATGATACTGGATAGAGCAGGACCACAACAGACATCCAGGTGACCTAGGTGATGTTGAAGCTATGAGTGAGTATTTTTAAGAATTAAGTGAAGCCGTACAAATAGCAAATTAAATTATGGTCAGACTTGCAGTTATTTGATTAGTTGCTAAATCAATTACAATGGACATAAACAAGTCATGTATAATTCATTCATAAGGTAAGTCACTGGAAAATGGAAATTTGATGGTAATGTGTGGCAATACATACTTATAATAAAGACAAAGTGATGTTTTTATTATGTATTAGCACACATATAGAACCCCAAAAGCACACACGCATGCACGCACACGCACACACACACACACACACATACATGCACACACACACACAAACACACACACACACACACACACACACACACACACACACACACACACACACACACACACTTGAATGAACTTGCCTACAGCAAAGCAGATTTTCTAACAATTCCCATGTGGCGTGAGAGATGGGAATCTCATATCAATTCCCATTCTCTGTCAATATCAGAATATGGCACCACATGCTATAAAGCTATTCATAGAGCATTGGTACCAATACACAATGAATATCATTAAAAGTGGGCCTCTTCTATGGGCTATATAAAACTGCTCGTGCTGTTGTGGTTGCCACAAACCGTTTACTGTATTGACTAGACCTAGAGTTATGGCTCGAAGCATTCAGGTCCTTGTACAACTGGCTCTTTTGTTTTGTGTGGTGACTACCGGTATGGGGAGTATCACTGATTTGCAAAAGGCATTTTCACAACTTGAAAACAAAGTAAATGTGCAACAAGAAGAAATCAGGTCACTTTACCACATTATAGAACAGTTGGAGAAGAGACTGGAACCACTTGAAGAGAAAAATGATAAAGGTGAAAGGTGGTGTAAATACAAAATACCAATACAACATGCTGACCCTACTCACCATGCCTGTTAATCATGCAGGACTGCCCTAGAGTTAATGTGTGCTTACTTCAGAATCATTGCATGTTGTCACTCCATGTTGGTGAGTGGCATGAAAGGTACACCATCATAATAAAGAATGACTAGTTAAAGAAGAGTATTAATAGAGAAACTTATTCCAAGCATTTATGAATTCACTATGGACTGGTAGTTGGATATACAGGCATGAATCACTTGATGTGGTTATTAACACATCCTGTATATACCTCAAGAAACCGGAAGTGGCTATCAGAAGTGTCATCCATGTACCTTGAGAATTGTTACATGATGACGACATTACATGTAATAATGCTTTTTGCGTTACTGATTTTATCTTCAGCTCGGACAATTCACAGAACTTTTGAACAATCTAGGCTTTGCTACCAAACGTGTCAAATGTCTTACTGAAGTTTTAAACATCTTAAAAGTTTATACCACGAAAGTGGCTTGTGACCAGGAACAATACCAGAAATGGTTATCAAGGTTCCAGACTACTTTCACAGCTATTTATCAAGTACAATCAATAATACTGAACATTCATATTATATTCATTGAGCCTTTTTGGCCACAGCACATTAGTGGAGATTCATTTGTTCCTTAATGTACAATTCAATGATGGGCAACTATGTAATATTGTCATTGCGTGTACATTATGCTGATATACCCATCGGTGGATTTTAATAGCATTTATGCATAAAATGCTCTATAGTAATCAATGTCAAACTTCACCTATAACACCAGTATTAACCCTTTGCCGGTCACAAGCCACTTAAGTGGCTCACGTAACTCCTGGTCGCGCGTACTATACATTTTTATTTTATATTGAGAATATCATGGATAGCTTATGTGACTTAAATAAAGGCTTTTGTACAGTTTCAAGCAAATACGATTTATAGAAAGTCGGTTTTGAGTGAAGAAAAATTGCAATATGCGAAGTTATACGTAGGAATACACGGAAAATGTCACGGAACGCAAATACTAAAATGGCGGGAACTTAAAGCCTATCGAATTATGTCAGACTTCTGCTTGATATAGTTCTCTAACAAGCCTTTTTACACCATGAACACTTCAATCGATAATAAATTAGGTCGAATAAGCTTCGTTTTTACCATCTAAATGTACCAAAAGGAAATGAAATGTGGTTCGCGTTCCTATATATCATTATGTATAAATATCGTTCGATAAACGGCATCGTTTCTAAGCCTTTTCATATCGCCAAGGTACAATTTTAAAACCAATCGATAGAGAAAGGAATCATTTTCATTTTTAAAAACAATTAATAGTCGATGAGTGTCTTACTGAAGATTTCAGCAACTTAAAATGTTTACGCCACTAAAGTGGCTTTTGACCGGGAGCAGTACCGCGAAAAATCATAACGTGACCGTAAAAGGGTTAATAACAAGCTCTGATAAATTAATGACTGAATTAGTACAACTATAATATACAACATCATATCAGAAAATATACTCACTTCTCCACGCAGGAGAATAATATATCTATGTTGTCTCAGGGATATGTGAAAACAAATATTCTATATTAAATAAACTGTGTCTGTATCAATATGACCATATTGGAACTATATAATTATTGTTGCTTAAACAGATAAACTCCTGGAAAGAACTAAACGACAGAATGTTTGCAGTTGTTCACCTGGAGCAAAAGGTAATAGAGGAACACCGGGACTGAATGGGATAAATGGAACGAAAGGTGAAAAGGGAGACCTAGGGCCACACGGGGAGAGGGGTGAAAAGGGAGAGCTAGGACTGCCAGGAACTCCAGGACCCAAAGGACGTAATGGAACAAAAGGTGAACAAGGAGAAACAGGAGAAACAGGGAATGTTGGACAGAAAGGCGAACCAGGTCTTGGACTGAAAGGAGACAAAGGACCACAAGGATTAAATGGAACAAAAGGTGATCGAGGAGAAACAGGACAACCAGGGAATGCTGGACACAAAGGTGAAGCAGGACTGAAAGGAGACACAGGAGTACCAGGAATTAATGGTACAAAGGGTGAACAAGGTGAAAATGGACAACCAGGGAATGTTGGGCAGAAAGGAGAGAAAGGTCCGATAGGAAAAAATGGAAAACAAGGGCTAAAGGGTGAGCCAGGAATACAAGGACCACAAGGACTCAATGGAACAAAAGGAGAAATGGGTGAACTAGGAGGCACATGTAATTGTACAAACACACCAGACAACAACTGACAGGACATAGCTAATGTCAAGGAAAGTAAAGAACTCAATTCTCTGATACGAGATTAACTAATTGTTAAATTATGTAATCAGCCGATTATTAAAATAGTAATACTAGTAACATAATAATCATTCCAATTATTTTGGGTACTCTATAGGTAGTAAAGTGGACGCAGCGTAATATAATATGTAATATATTTAAGTTGAACTAAATGAGCTAAATTTAAACTGTTACAGTACTTAAGTTTGGAATTTTATCTTCCAACAATTATAAGTTACTGGAGTATCATAGAAAATGCATTGCATTTTTAGGATCATATATTAAAAGCTTGTCAATGTAGTACATACACATCACGTCGACATAAAGATCTATATCAACTCAATGACA
Organism: Chondrilla cf. caribensis; assembly: GCA_964020155.1. NCBI lineage: Eukaryota > Metazoa > Porifera > Demospongiae > Chondrillida > Chondrillidae > Chondrilla > Chondrilla cf. caribensis. Next base: position 5,113,630 of record OZ026547.1, read on the forward strand.
TGTAGGCTACTTGGAAATTATGCTATCTGACTAGCATTCTGTAATATACAATATCTAAAAAATTTATATTACTCACATTAATCAACATGGAAGTTGAGTTCAATCAATAACAAACTGTAAAGGAAACATATGATTTCCTTCCAATCTAATAGTGCATGCCATTGCATAGATCTTGTTTTGCCACAACATTGTTTTCAATTTCACAATTTGAATAATTTAATTTCATTCCCACTATGCGAAACATATTACGATCAATGGGTAGAGGTTTGAAGGAAAAGTATACAAAGAAGTGGTAATTTTTTACACGAAAACAAGTAATTCGAGCTCAAAAACTAATCGAGCTATAGCCATACTCATGTTACTTTGGTGCCTTTCACTGGTTCAGAAGAACCTTCTCTGAAGTTATTACATTCGGCGTAGCTTCATTGCGCAAATTCCAGCCCAATTTCTAATTGTTGGTGTTTGAAATCGGCCATCTTCTTTCTGTGCAACATAAATTATGAGATAAATTCATTGTTGCGTTTGCGCGTGAGAACATGTATCATATTATATATATATCGAATGAGCGTAACATATCAAAAGTGGAATTGATAACAATATGGGGCTGTCTGCGGGTGTGATTAAGGGTGTATGCAAGCAGTTAAAAATAATGTATGATAAACATGCAAACTTGCTGTATCAATATGTCTTCCTATAAAGTTAGAGTGCAATCATACACAAACTTGAACTAACTGTGATTTAGTTTACACAAACACAAGTGGTTCTATTTGAATGTTTATTACATATATGTACCTTTATTGTATTGGTATACTGTCAACGTCCTACTTTGAAACCACCAACACCAGTGCAAATCCAACATGCTGGGGTATAAATATCCCCAAACCTTCCCTTTAGAAGAAGAAATTTCATGCGTAGGGCATTTGTTATTGATTTAGATTCAAAATCAGCACATTGTTATATGGAATCTATGCATTATAATACCAGATTTTACGTGTCAAATACATAATGAGGTAACATGGACAATAATCAATGATTGATAATTTAACAAAATTATAATCACCATAACAGTCATTACATAATTCATATGCATGTAAGCATGTACATGGTTTTTGTAATTGCACAAGGTCTTTGGAATGATATGAATAATGATGAGAAAGAATAAAGAACGATTATTGTAGGAGATCAGTTAGTGTGACATAGCCCAGGTCCGTAGAATGGGTCTGGTACATTTTACAGGTGACAATGGTCAATACCACTGGAACCATGGAAGCATGGACTATTAATGTGATGATTTGATATCCACCGCTTGTTGTTACAATCAAGGTGACAACAATGGCAGCGATGCTAGCAGTTGCAACTAGAGATCAGTTGGCTAAGTAGGGAAATATCATGGATACCAGTGGTTTATAGAAGAACTGTTTTCAGCCGATGAGAATTTTGTCTATGGAAATGTCCTTGTATCACTGTAGGTTTGTGAAGTTGCTTACTTATGGACTGTTAGTGGGTTTAATCGCCTTAGAGGATATATACACAAGACGTTGATTTGTAACAACATCTGACCCACTCATGATACACCCGATTTCTTCTGTGGCAGCACATGTACGCAAGAAACTGCATGACCACTAGGACTAGGAACACAATAAATGTCCTATACAATAAAGAGAAAAAGTAAGCAGGTCCACAAGCACCTCCTACATACGAATAATAAAGAATTGGGTGAGTATAGTGGTCACAAGAAAACAAGAACCACCTCAACTCGACAGGGAACCAGGAGTTATTGGTGATACATAATGGACTGCTACTAGGATCACAAGAAAATTCTAGATATCCGGGTTCACTAGGAGATGTAGAGGATAAACAAGGGAGTGTTTTTCTAAGGATTCGGTCAAACCCTTACTTGTAGAAAATTAAATTATGGGAAAACATACACTTATTACATTAGTGGTGCAATGCTAAATCAATTACAATGGACAGGGGTAAGTCATGCAATTCTAATTCATTCATAAGGTAGGTCAGGCCCCTGGAAAATAGAAAAATTGCCAGTTAGGCTTGGTAATACATATACACTTTGTACTATATATATGTAATGCTTGTTTGCCACACATAGATACACACACACACACACACACACACACACACACACACACACACACACACACAAACACTCACACACACACATACACACACACACACACACACACACACACACACACACACACACACACATACACAACACACACACACACACACACACACACACACACACACACACACACACACACATACACAACACACACACACACACACACACACACACACACACACACACACACACACACACCAAGACAGGTCAACCTTGTTTATTTCAAAGCGTAATTTGTAAGGGTTCCACATTTATGTGGTGTAGGAGTATGGGGTATCTCATATCAATTCCCATTCTCTGATATATCAATGGGAACCAGCATACTCATTGAGGTTAGCTAGAAAGACACAATGAATATCATTGACAATGGGCTTGTTCTCCAAGTGACATAAAAATTGCCTGTTCTGTTGTGGTCACCACAAACTTTGATGGGAAAATTAGAGTATCAACTGTAACTACAGTTATTCAACAACTGGCATTTACTTCAGAAAGTTAGAAACATTTTCCTTAGACCCTTCCCTTACTGCAATTCAAAGATAAGAGGGGCACACCCTATTTTTTGCAGTCATGAAGCCTATTCCCTCTGTCATGTATATGCCACCAGGCATCCTCCAACAAGTGTTTCAATTAAAACAATATCTGTATATACTTATTTTGGTAAATTTTCTATCTTGTACTGATTGACTTATGATTATGAATTAGTTTATTTGAAAATTAAATTCATCCTTATTGTTAGAGTATATTACTCTCTTATTTATTTATTATAAATGTCCTTTGTTTCATTGTATGTGTATTATGTTATTTTTTTCAGTTAGTTTTTATCGTGATAACACTGTAATATAGCCTGTGTTGACAAAGTGGTCCCATTATTTCCAATTCAATGAAATGAATGAAACCTGCAAGGACATTAGTGAGTACATACACTATAAATAACTGGTGGAAATAATCCACCATTGTTGGTTGGTTTCATGAATTGCATGCATCACCACACACTAATGATTGGCAGTGGTATAGCAAGAAAACATGAATACAATAACACACAGTATAACAGCAGTGTACATATTTTGTCACGGGATGGTGTGTTTTTGCTTGCCTGGTGTACTTAAGTGTATGTATGCATACAATAAATCGTATACCTGGTGAGTGAAAGATGTTTGCATACTCACCAGACCACATGTATAACTGTTGCCAATCACAACATCATCAGTTGAACAGCTCATGTGCTGTTGTATCCATTGGTCTTGTCACCAATAGATACATTACAATTAGAACTTGATTTGTAACTGCAAATTCATTTTGAGAATTTTGCTGCACTCAAAATTTAGTATAACAAGATATCAACTTCTATACATGCATTGAAAGGTCTGTTTTTGGCCTGCACACTGATCTAACCTGTGTGGACTTAGGCGATTGAGAAATTCCTTTGAAAATGGGGTACATGCAACTTCAGTTCAAGGCACATGCGGTGAAATGTACAAGGTGTGCTGTTGAGCATTGTATTTATGATTCCACCTGGCTACAGTAATTGTTAAATTGATTATGCATTAATACCCAATAGCCCAATGTACCCCCATTTCACCTGTCTGCTTTTACACGCTTGATTAAAGAAACACATACATGTTAATCTATTCAAACAACAATGGACAGAAAATGGAGGTAACCATCAAATACATGTGGTGCAGTATATTGCGGCATTTTGCTGTTGAAAAGGTGTCATTATTCATAGATCTCAATATTGAAGCTACCTGTCAAATGTGAGTTCTTGGAGTTTAACATATAGGGTTTACAGTACAGTATGTAGTTCATTAAAATTACAGTACTTGCACCATGTTTACTGGACCATTAGCTGTGTTAACATCTAGTCGAGTGCTTTCCCTGTGAGACCTTACAAAGTAAATTCAATTATGGGAAGACTTACAGTAATTACATTAGTGATGCAATTATACAGTGTGTTCATGCATTGTTTAATCAAGGACATAAGAAAGTTAGGAAGAAAGCTATTAGGTGAGTCAGGAGGTCACTGTGACTACAAAAGTCCCATGATTTGTACTTCATGAACAGTTTTCAAATTCAGGATGTTTATTGACCAAGTACGACTTAGTATGTCTACAGATATCTCTAAGGATTACTAAGAATGCATATGATGACACTTAAGGGTTGAAGGCAAGTCCTAACCTATATATTATAATCCAATATTGAGTTCTACAGTAATATCACGAGTAGTCTATCAGTTACTAGATCTAAGAACATTGCCACTGAGGCATGGCAATATATACAATATATACAATGTAAAGTCACTAAGAACTATATTTACAACTTAGGAAGAATCTATCATCAAAATGCACACACAATGACAAACCCCAAACACACATACACACACACACACACACACACACACACACACACACACACACACACACACACACACACACACACACCAGATACTCAGACACACACACACACACACAAATACACGAATCAACATGTTTACACCAAGGCTGAAATACTAAGGATTCCACAGTCATATGGTATGGTGGCATGAGCTTCTCATATTAATTCCCATTGTTAATATAAAAGGAAGCCACAAGGCACACATGTACTAATGACATTTGAGAATACCTACAATTACACAATGAATGTCATTAAAAGTGCACCTGTCCTCACAGGTACTATATAACTGCTTCTTTGAGGTTACCACAAACTAGCACTAAAGGTGTACAGTATAGACCAGACCTACAGTTATGGCTCCAAGCATTCAGGTCTTTCTACAAGCGGCTCTTTTGTTTTGTGTGATGGTTACCAGTATTGGGGGTATCACTGATTTTGAAAAGGCAATTTCCTTACTTGAAAACAAAGTCAATGCGCAACAAGAAGAAATCAATTCACTTCACCAGATGATAGAACAGTTGGGCAAGAGACTACAACCACTTGAAGTGAAAGGTGAGTTTGTTGAGGTTCAAATATGTACAACTTGCAGTCCCTACTCTTCATGCCTAGTACTCAGGACTACACTCCTGTTGACTACAGAGTTACTGGGTTTTAGACATTGTATGTTGTCACTCTATGTTGGTGAGTGGGGAAAAAAAAACATCAGCAAATAGGTTTCTCTTCTTTGTATGATGTCATGGTATGGCATTTAGTGACAAGATTGTATACATACTGTGGGCTAGATATTGTGTGAAAAATTTATATGAACCTTCACTAAAGGCATTATATTTGGTAAATCTTAGTGTATGAGGTCTATTCCAATTTCTAGTGGAAACATTTCTTCATAGTTGGTGTGCATTATGTGCAGATACCTCGGTACATACCTATACAAGTATATTATACTTACGCAATTCTAAATGCTTTTGATAAATGGACGTAGTATAGATGCCCATTCAGTTGTCCCCTACAATAAATCAACAAATCCTACCCCATAACATGCAAACTCTAAAATTGAAAATTACAATCTACATAGCTTGAGGGTCAATGTACGATATCTGGGATTAATATTTTCGTTGACAGGAGGAATTTAACAAGAGTAATTTTGTGGTTTGGGTGCCAGTGACAAGTAACCAACCCCAATATTCGCAATAAGACATTTGCAAGCCATGTCTGCGTAGTAGTAATTCTGAAGATGAAAGGATTTGGTGAAGACCAATTTGTTAAATGGAATATTTGCCTTCAGAGGTAGTCAAAATTACCTAATCACAAAATTAGCCCAAGAAAAGAAGTGCATGTGCTAAACCACTTAGTAGATATATTTTCAGCACAAAAAAGACCCAAATTTACAGGACGGTACTCATCTGGTCTTGTTCTAAGTACGTAAATATAATATACATGCATCAAAATTCAGGCCTGTGACTTAGTATGTACGTAAGAAAATACTAATTTTAAGCATAATAGAGCAAAATGTGCATAAGAGCATTACACCACTAGGAGATAGTTTGGAGGAAAAATTAAAAATATCATACATTAATCACTTCTCTTGAAGTAAAAGTGAATTCAAAAATGTGGCACTTCAGTAATTTTCATGTGCCAGTCTGTAACATTATGTGCTGAACCTGGTCACGTTTTGCCTTAGTCTAATACAATGAGGGTACAGTCCTGACCATTTGCATTATCTGAAAACTGGCCTGTACATAGAGCAGAGAATATTGCAAATATATATATATATATATATATATATATATATATATATATATATATATATATATATATATATATATATATATGTATATTTAAGTCCCATATGCTCTACAGGTTTGCATGGTTTAGAATTGCAAAAAAATATACATTAATTTAGAGATTATAAACTTTACACTTGTTTCAGATATTCATAATTACACATCCACAGTTTATCAGTAGGCATTCAATTACAGAAAGAACGTGACATTGAGGGCTAGTGAGTAGTGAGGTGATTATTGCTATCATTAATTGCGTGCAATAAAATTCATATCTGAGCCCCTCTCAATCCCTTTGTGATGATAATTCTATGATGATACCCTCATTGCACTACATCCACATGTCCAATATTGATGTACATACAGCTATTATTGATGCATGAATTTAAGTCCCATAATACCTCATGCATACCTTATTTATACCATTGATTAATCCATTTCCAACAATGTCTCAAGTAGTACAACATCTAATTCATAATATCACATTAGAAATTAACTCACATTATAATATATACAGTCATTAAATGCTCATTCCCTGTTTTCTCAAAGAGATTGTACAAACTCATAGTCTTGATATAATCATGGTGCTTATTGGAATCATACTGACTCTTTGTTTACAATCAGATAAGCTCCTGGAAAGAACTAGACGACGAGGTGGATGCAGTTGTGAAACAAATGGAACAAAGGGTGAAAAGGGAGACCCAGGGCCACATGGGGCGAGCGGTGAACAAGGACAGACTGGACTGCGAGGATCTCCAGGTCCTCAAGGACCACAAGGACTTAATGGAACCAAAGGAGAACAAGGAGAAACAGGACAACCAGGGAATGTTGGACAAAAAGGTGATCCAGGACAGAAAGGAGTCGAAGGAGTGCCAGGACTTAATGGAACAAAAGGTGAACGTGGAGAGAAAGGACAACAAGGGAATGTTGGACGGAAAGGTGAACAAGGACTGAAAGGAGACACAGGAGTGCAAGGACTTAATGGAACAAAAGGTGAACAAGGAGAAACAGGACAACCAGGGAATGTTGGACAAAAAGGTGATCCAGGACAGAAAGGAGTCAAAGGAGTGCCAGGACTTAATGGAACAAAAGGTGAACGTGGAGAGAAAGGACAACAAGGGAATGTTGGACGGAAAGGTGAACAAGGACTGAAAGGAGACACAGGAGTGCGAGGACTTAATGGGACAAAAGGTGAACAAGGAGAAACAGGACAACCAGGAGATGTTGGACAGAAAGGTAGACCAGGATTGAAAGGAGACACAGGAGTGCCAGGACTTAATGGTACAAAAGGTGAACGTGGGGAAACAGGACAACCAGGGAAAGATGGACAGAGAGGTGGACCAGGACTGAAAGGAAACACAGGAGTGCCTGGAGTTAATGGAACAAAAGGTGAGCTTGGAGAAAAAGGACAACCAGGGAATGTTGGAGAGAAAGGTGAACCAGGAATGAAAGGAGACATAGGAGTGCCAGGGTTTAATGGAACAAACTGTGAATGTAGATAAACAGGAGAACCAGAAAGTCGTGGATGCATATGTAACCCAGGATCTGATTCAATCAAATCAAATCATACAGGACAGGGAATGTAACATGCATCAATCAGCAAAATTACAAATTACACATCTCCAATTAAAAGAAAAAAATAAGGAATTTACAACTTTGTAATTCTCTACTACAAAACTGAGTGCCATGTGTACATAATGGCAAAAAAGTGTAAGTAGATTTAGGTAAAGTGGTGAATTCTATACTTTAAAAGTTTGATACCGCAAATCTAAGTTTAAGTAAATGTAATGAACTGCTACAGTAATTGAATTAGGAATTCATATTATTCAACAATAACCGGTGTGTCAAAAAGACATTGCATTGAAGCACAAAGTTAACTGACAAACATACCTATAGACAGGTAGACATACAAACAGTATAGTTAATTTTACTCAGGCACTTATATTCAATAATCTATTATGATCATTGGTATGCCAACTTAATGTACACAACATTTTCACCTATAGTTGCTTTAGCGTCAGTGACATGTACTACTGAATATTAACTTCCTATTAATTATCGTACAATGCTTAAAGATTCCTGATGAATCACCATGCAAGTATGGTCAATTGATGAGCAAATGCACATAATACTTGGACATTCTTTTATCCATCATAACCTATATTCTTATAATAATTTTATAGAAGCTGATAATGCATGCCATTGTAGAACTCTTGTTTGGCACAAGGTTGTTTTATTTTCAATTTCAATGATACATCTGAAACAGAGTACCTCTTGAGCCACTCACTATTAGAAACATCGAGCAATGGGTACAGAACTGAAGAAGATAAACAATGTAGTGCTTTGTTTAACACAAAATTGCATGAATACGAGTGAGCATGCAGTTAGCACTCAAATGTTGCACAATGCATTTGCAAACCTGTGGCACTTATAGGTATTCCAATAAAACTTGTACTCATATGGAAACATACAGATGAATTGGCACACAAAACACAAATGCAGGTATAGTTACAACATGTGGTTAAAAAGAATGTTTAAGCACAATTCAGTTCATAGGATCTGTGAAAAGGTTCAAGTTCGTGCATTTATGCACCATTGTAGTCCATGCAATATTAAGATGACAGGAGACTAGATTAGCAAGGAAGAATAGAATGAAATGACACTAGTAACACAAACAGATGGGAAAAGTACTGTCGGTTAAGGGGGTATAGATGAAGTGCAAAACTGGTATAGACAGGTAAATGCGGCTGAAAGTTATATAATAATAAATAATAATAGCATAATATTTTTCATGATCAGGTGCACATAAGTATGATCATGTTTGATGCACACAAGCTAATCTTTCAATAATGTGTTGAAGCTCTCAATGCCCTAAAGAGTTGCTCTATGTAATATAACTATTCCTGGTCCAAATGAAGAATACTCAATAATTGGAACAAAGATATCATCACATATAGAATGTATCAATGCAAAGGACCTGGTGTAAAATATTGGAGACCTCTGATCTGTGAAGCTGCTCAAAGCTCTTTAAAATTTACTGACGTGTTCACCTGGTCCATTATTCAGCATTTACAACTTAACATAAGGCAATCTTCATATAAATTATACCTCCAATGGTATCAATATAATATTGTCTGACTACCTTACCTGTACTGACAAGTGTTTCTATCTTTGCTAATATATACAGCATTCATTGATCACAAAGTAAATATAACAATTGGCACCAGCTGAATCCTGGATATATTATGTACTTTGTACGATGTTTATCCTTAGGCTAAAGCTATGAAAATAATTGTTGCATTTACGTGCCATTTCATGGCAACAGTGGTACACATACATGCATGAAATGCAAAGCAACTGTTATATGTGCATCATATAGCTATATACATCAATTGCTTCCAATTGTCTTCTGATCAGCAACAGACACTCTGCATTGAGGATGAAATGGACACAACAGTGAAAATAGATTTCAGGGATGAAGTAACCATCTCTGTAAACAGTCGGGAGAGGCTAGGTCCTCCACTAGACATTACATAATGTATATATATCTGGGAGTAATGATGTAGCTTTATCTCTCGGGGAAAACACAAAACTGTACAGTCACCCTCCCTGCATAGTCCAACATTGGCTACTTTTTGTAGGTGGGCATTGTTATCGCACATATGCTATGTTGCGAAAATTTCTGGCCATTATAGATATAGTATGTTACAATATAGCAAACATTTCCCAAATAATCATGGGTATATACGGTAGCACTAGGCCAATCTCATGGACAGAATCAACTATAATGGAGAGGTACAGTACATGCCAAAGACTATTTACGCATTTCCGCGTATGCCTGCAGAATGCATTTTACAGCTTTATGCGGAAGTCGTTACAGGTGTCCGCGGAAGTCATTATGGGTGTCCGCGGATAACAGCGCGTACGAGTACGTATTACGTTTTATTGCAGCGTGAATGTACATGGTTTGTATTATGGTACGTGCGTACGTACGTGCGTAGGTAACTCTTCAAACTACTTTGCGATCTTCGACATAATGAGTGAGAAAACTTTTATTCAGACAACAAGCTAAGATATTGATAATAAGTCTTAATATTGTACATGAACCGAAGGTAAAATAAGAAATGCGTTAAACGTAGATAAAAATACTTATTAAAAAAGGCTGTTTGGCTCTAATCTTGCGGCAAACTTCGTCCATTAATCCATCTGCTCGATTAATGATAACGTGTGATATCATAAACTTCTGGATTCCAGTATCTCTAGAAATATTAGGGAGATTTCCTACATCCTGTAATACACTGTTCGTTGCGGAAGGTAGTAGATTTTCGATCTTGTGTTTCGATCTCTTCCCTTTAATGTTTACTTACGTACGTACGTACGCAAACTAACATACGTACGCACAATATACGAAAATTATCTGCGGAAAATATGTCCGCATACTTTACCGCGGACTCGTGCGGACAAATATCGCGGATAATCCGCAATTGGAAGCAACGATTATCGCGGAAATGCGTAAGTAGTCTTTGGGATGTACCGTAGGTAGGTAGAATACCAAATGGACTTATCACTCAGGAATTTCATACAGTGGCCTGTACATTGCTTTAACCTTTAGATCCTTCACTATCCAAGACAAGAGGATATTGGTGATAAATAAGCTCCTTTAAAAGTAGGGCGCATATACCACTTCAGTTCAAGGACACATACGGTGAAATTTAGAAGATGTGCTAAGCTCCTGGTAACATGGTACTTATGATTCCACCTCACTATAACAATAGTTGCCTTGAGCATGCATTAGAACACCAAAGATTTCACCTGTGTATGCTTTTATGGGCATAGTAAATGAAGTCTTGAATCACGCAAATGCCTACACATGTTCATGCAACAAAAAGTTAAAAATAGCAGTGATCATCTAGTGCATGTCGTACAGTATACTATTTTCAGAGTTTGGCCATTGAATATGTGTCTATGCCCGTTAATCTTAACATTGTATCTACCCGTCAAACATGAGTTCTTGGAATTTAACTACTATGAAAAGCGTAACATATATAGGGATTATAGTACAGTGTGTACAGTACTTGCACCATGTTCACCCAACCATTAGCTGTGTTAACACCTAGTAAAATATTCAACTAATGGATCAAATTCATACTTATCATGCCTGAATATATGTGTTGGAGACTGCGCGATCACTAGGAGCAGATGTATAAAATGTTTTATGTAAGAAAGAGAATGCAGGTCCTCCTTTAAAAAATGAATAGGGCAAGTGAAGGGGTCACAAGACAATATGATCTTCCTTAACTTGACAAGGAACCAGGAGTTGTTGGAGACATGTACGGGTTCTACTAGGACCACAAGGATAGTCTGGACATCCCGGATCACTAGGAGATGTTGTGGATAGAAGTGAGTGCTTTGCTAAGGATTCAGTCAAAACTTACAAGTAACAAATTCAATTATGGGAAGACATAAAATTATTACATTACTGGTGCTATTATGCACTGTATTCAGGCATTGCTTAAGCAAAGACATAAGAAAATAACTGCGACTAAGTATGTCCATGAGTCGTACCCCATGAACAGTTCAAACATTCAGGATACTTATTGACCAAGTACTTAGACTGGGTATGTCTACAGCTATCTCTAAGGATTATTATGAATACACATGATGCACCTTAAGCGTAGAAAACCAGTCCTAACCTATAATGGAATATTATAATCCAGCTATTATTGACTTCCATTGCAATAGCAGGTTGAATACACAGGGTCATTATAACGGACCCCGAAAATAACAACAAAATGGCGGACGCAATCGACGCCGAAAAACAAATCGCATTTATAAAGCGAAGAAATAATCCTTGATCGTTTTCGTGATATATACTAATAATTTCAGCCTTCTTCTAAAGTCTAAATAAGCTATTGGTCGAATATCATGTATCAAGAGGCAGTGAACACGTCATATAAATACTATACTTTTGGGTGAAAATCGCTTCAGGCGGATCAGTAGATGGCCTTGGATGAATTTGAAATCGGTACCAAACAAAGAAGTGCATTATAATCTAAAGATCTGCCGTGAACCAAGATGTTATAACCACAAGCACAAGAGTTATATTCGAAAATGTACCAAAATGCGCATAAAGCGCAGAGAAAATAGGCGTAAATGTTCGTATAACTTCAACGTACCTGATTATAACGTTTTGGTTCACGGTCAGATTGTAGATGACGTCCGTCGCTATCGTTATAATTAATAATACTATGGCGAAAAGGCCATCTACTGATCCGCCTATCACCGTTTTTGACAATCGACCTCCTAGCCGCCATTTAACGTGACGTTGCTATAGTTATTACGCAACGTATTATGAAGTACGTGAGCTGCCCAGCCGTCGTTTCGAATAGTGCAAGGTTTCTCAAGATTGTCCGTGATCCAAGTTGAATTCGAGGATTCTTACAGGTATGTATTTTGATTATGTACTGGAATAAATGGTGCGCACGGGTTCTTAAGATAATCCAATTGCGAACCTTTCGTGCGATTGGGATATTGTTCGGATTTTTGATGTTTAAAGTGCTTTCTTGGCCTATTTGATCGTTCTTCTTTAGCGCATGAGCTTATTTTTACCCAATGTGAGTGGTAATAATGTTTGATTGTATGCTGATTGCATATCAGCTTTCATCTATTGCATAAAGCGTACCATTTCTCGCGAATTTGTCGCCTGAACGAAATTATTGCGCAATCAAGTATTCGCGAGCCGTGACGTAGGCGATAAATATTTAGCATTCCATTCATTAAACGCCTTAAATCTCCTAAGTACAGATGTCCGTTATAACTACCCTGTGTAGTCAATAAGTTACTAGACCTAAGAAAATTGCCTAAGCTGAGGCATATACATACTGTCTATTGAAACAATGTACCATCACTAAAAACTATTATTACCACTATGCAGATACACACACACACACACACACACACACACACACACACACACACACACACACACACACAGACACATGCAGACACCCATACACAAACACGCAGGCACACGCATGAATCAACCTGTTTACACCAAGGGTGAATTACTAAGGATTCCACAGACATGTTGTCTGGGGGTATGAGGTTCTCATGTCAATTCCCGTTCTCTGTTGATATAAAAGGAAACCACAATGCACACAGGAATAATAATATTTGAGAATACCTACAATTACACAATGAATATCATTGAAAGTGGGCCTGTCCTCAAAGGGGCTATAAAACTGCTTGTTCTGTTGTGGTCACCACAAACAAGCACTAAAGGTGTACAGTATTGACTGGAGCTACAGGTATGGCTCAGAGCATTCAGATCTTTATACAAGTAGCTCTTCTATCTTGCTTGGTGACTACCAGTATGGGGGGTATCGCTGATTGGGAAAAGGCATTTTCACAACTTGTAAACAAAGTGAATGTGCAACAAGAAGAAATCAAGTCACTGCACCACTTGGTAGAACAGTTGGAGAAGAGACTAGAACCACTTGAAGAGAAAGGTGATTTCCATTGATGAGGTTCAATTATGTATGTACTTGCAGTGCCTACTCTTCATGCCTAGTACTCAGGACTATCCTCCTGTTGACTATAGAGTAATTGGGCTTATGTCAATGCATTTTGTCATTTTAAGTTGGTGAGTGGCAAGAAAGTACATCAGCAAACAGGTTTCTCTTCATTGCATTATGTCACGGTATGGCATTGAGTGGCAAGACTGTATACATACTGTGTGAAAAAATGGGTGTACAGACACAAATTACCTGACATGATCTCCTGTGGCAGCCGACGATGCAGTCATTGTTCCTTGTGTGGTATATGAACCTTCACTAGATTCTAAATTCGTTAAAACTTTGTGTTTGATGTGTATTCCAGTTTGTACTTCTCAACAACTACGTAATATTATAGTAGTATGTGTGCACTATGGGCAGATACCTCAGTATTTATATACATACCAATAATGTGAAATACACTGACACTTATTTACAAGTTTGTGATGAATGGACATAGTATGAATCCCATTCAAATGTCCCCAGCATTAAATCAACAAATCCTACCCCATCACGGCAACACTCAAAAATTGAAAATTGCAATCTATATGGGTTGAGGATAAATCTCTGATATTTGGGATGAATACTTTGTTGACAAAAGAAATTGAACCAGAGTGCAATTTGTGGTCTGTGTGCCAAGGAGAAGTAACTAATACATTTCAAAGCTATGTTTGTGTCAATAATCCTGAAGATGAAAGGTGAAGACCAATTTGCTTGATAGATTATTTAATTTTGCATTCAGAGAAGGTCAAAATATTCTAATTTCACAATATTAGCCTATGCAATGAAGTACATGTGCTGAAACACTCAGTAGATAGATTTTCAGCTTAACAAAGACTCAAATTTATAGGATGGTACTCATGTGGTCTCATTCTAAGTATGTAAATATAATTTTATACATGCATCAAAATCAGGCCTGCGACTCAGTATGTACATACATACGAAAATAAGGCGCAATCTCCTAAAATGTACATAAGAGGATGACACCACCATAGGCGGAGGAATGGTTTGCCAAGTGGGGGGGCCTAAAGGCCATGGTACGCAACTCGTGATTAATGTCACAATGGTGTTTGTACATACAATACTCTACACAAATAATACATATTCACCATTAAAAATATAATTTTAGCAAAACTCAATAGCATGTTACATAACATGCAATGAACAACAGCTGTGAGAGAGAGAGCTGCCAGAGCTGATTTCTGCAACAGAAGCTCTCTTCTTATTCAGAGGTCCTGAAATGCTAAGATAACTAAGAAGGGACGATTACTTAGCCAAAATAGCCGAGATATGTAATAACAAACCGAGACAAACACACAAGAGGTGTCTTTTCTGCAGCCGAGTGTTGGTTGCGCAATTGAAAAATGGCTACCTTTACTGTGGAATGTTCCTGCTTGAATAATTCAGACTCGTTACTATGTTCATAGCGTTTTTAGAAGGTAAAAAAATGAAATACTAATGTTTTATCTCTGTAATTTACCATTTTCCACACTTATTTCACCAATTGTGTTGAATATGCAGCTTTTCAGTGATGGACCAAACTGGATTTATTTGGGGGGGCCAAAGACATTCTTGGCCCCCCCTTTGTGATGAGTGAGGGGGCCAGGGCCCCCCTGTTCCGCCGCCTATGCACCACTAAGACAGTTTGGAGGAAAAATATTATAAAAATATGAAACATTAATCACTTCTTTTGGAACAAATGTGAATTCAAAAAGGTGGGAGTTTATTAACTCTTTCCAGTCGCATTGCAATTTTTTGCAGTACTGCTCTCGGTCAACAAGCCACTTTTCAGGCGTAAACTTTGGTGGTTGCCTTAAAGGGCCTATGACACGGAAAATTTTTATTCCATTATCTGATGAAGAATATCGAATAAATAACAGCGGCGACAGTTTAAGTGCTTCGAATCGTTCGCAAACGGTCGATTTTGCTCACTTCCGGTTTCGTCCTTCGCGAAAACGGACATTTTTATTGGTGATGCGGTATGACGTCACAAGGGGAACGGTTAGTACGGTGAACAATACAAATTCAATAGTATTTTCAGCCCCCTTTGCGAACGTTGGTCGATCTAATGTCACTTAGCCTGCTATAGGCGCTGTACCTATACTCTACATTGTCATAGATGTTTGCCAGAGGAACTGAGTGAGGTTTCAATCTCTGAGAGGTTCTTCAAGGAGAGGCTGTAATCAATTCAAGTAGCTAGCTAGCTGAAAATTCAGCAAACTTGACATAATGTATTGTTAACTAACTTTATGCAGCTTCCACTTTTGAAGACCCTCTTCTGGGTCCCCTTAGTGCATCACATTGTATTGGATTGCCATGAAAGACATTATTGTAGCTACTCTTCCTCAACCAATACTATCGACTGTGAGACAAGTTCTATGGATTAGTCACATGCAGCTATCCATTATTAAACTTAACAAGTTATAGGTCTTTCTCTCTTTGAAAAAAAAGAAACCAATATGTCACCAGGCAGAAAAGTATAGCTACATACTAGGTACTATGGTGTAATGATTGCAGCTATAAGATAATTCGATCGAATGTCACTGAGTAAATGATAGCAATTGTTTATTGCCCCTTAGAGATTGATAACTAGACAGTACTTCATTTAAGATGGGACTTAAGTTTGTTAACACCACTGGAATACTGCTGATGCATATGGTATGTACTGAAGACTAAACTGATACAGTGGAACCTCTCTATTACAAACCTCTGAATAGCAGAAACCTCTATAATAGGGACACCATTCTGAGTCCCAGTGTAGTACTGAGGTGTACTAAATGACCTCTGAATTGAAGAAACCTCTGTAATAAGGACTAAAATCAAGGTCCCAAAGTGTCCGTAATAGAGAGGTTCCACTGTATAACTCTTACAGTGACAAGTTGAATGTCTGCCACATTCCTTACATTGAACTGTACAGAATGGAGCCCCATAACCTGTGCAGACAATCTAAGGGTACCTCCTTACAGCACAATGTGTAGCTGGTTGTAGACACATCTGAATACTTGTCACAAGTGTACTACTAGGTGTTTGCGTATCTGAAAGTATGGTGAAATATAAAATGCACACACGAATGTCTAATATCCACGAGTATGATACATTATTTTATTCAAAACATTAAAATCATCTATTGAGTATTCAAACTGGTCTTTGTTGTCTTTATTCGAGCTTCTATCAGTAGCCGATTCGTCTAATACTGTAAACGGTTCGAAGTGGTACGGTGACTTTTCCGTAACTTTTAAAGCCCCCTAGATACCTTCCTCGTAGTCATTATCCGTTAATATAGCTTCGCTGTGCTCTCAATCATTCAAGAATTGCTCTGCACTTAAGAAATTGCTTCGAGAGAACCTCGATCTTCTGTACACATCGTATACAAACAGTAATTTCCGTTCCCCTTGTGACGTCACAAGAGATTCGCGAGAAAAACGGAAACACCCACGCAAATAATCGAAAAATGGCTGATTTTGCGTCAGAAATCCTCGGAATACTCCACCTTAGAGTCGATATCTGATCGAAAAAATATAACGTGGGTTATTTTTTCGTTATGAACTAACATTTAAGCGAAAAAAAATTTTCCGTGTCATAGGCCCTTTAAACCTTCATAAAGACACTCATTGACTGGTACTTGGTTTCAAAAATGAAAGTGATTCCTATTTCTATCAGTTGGTTTCAAAGTTATACCTCGACATATTTGAAAAGGCTTTAAAATGATGGCATTTGTCAGACGATATATATATATATATATATATACGCGGACCACGTATTACATTCCTTAGAGGTACCAAGGTGCGAAATAGAGAGGAATGTTCTAGCCCAAGTAACGATTAGTTCACACCTGCCAATTAACAAGAAACACGTATAAAGTTTCTACTGTTCACCGTACACCCCATACATGCTAGAAGGACCATAGATACTCTAATCATAGTCTATGATCTAACTCAGGTCAAAGTGCCTATGGGAGGGCAGGGGAAAGCAAGGAAAGAATAGATCTAGTGTTGTTTTGTAGATTATGAAATAATTCTTCCTCAGAATATTTTAGGTACTCTCAATTTGTATCGTTTATCATGAACAATGATGTCTCCAACCACTCTGGTAACCCAAAGCAGACAACTACGATCGCAAAAGTATTTCACCTATTCGTTTTTCAGAACTAAAGTGATTGCTATCCTAGCTTGATCGGCGACTTGCCGTGATCAGTCAGGAGACATAAATACTAGTTGCAAAATACCTTTTATCATGTTCATCTGACTTTCAGATGGGTTAATATTCCCATGTACCAACAACGAGTACATAATATCATTCTCCATAACACAGCAATTAACTGAACTGAATCAATGAATATCATTGCCGAGATTCTTGACGGTATCATTTCGTTGGTTTATGGTCATGCACTCAGGTGTGAACTGATCGCTACTTAGGCTAAACTGTCTCTTCCCTTTTCCGCTCCTTGGCGCCTCTTAGGGAAGGTCTACCTAGATAGATCATGTACTCCTACATATAACTTAGCATATTGCAATTTTTCTTCACTCAAAGTCAATTTTCTATAATTCGTATTTACTTCAAACTTTAGAAAAGCCTTTATAAAAGTCGTAAAAACTGACCATGATATTTTCAATACAAAATGAACATTCATAATGTGCACAGCTGGGAGTTACGTGAGCCACTCAAGTGAATTGCGACCGGAAAAAATGTTAATTTGCATGTGTCCACCTCTGACATTATGTGATGTACATAGTCAAGTCAAATCTGATGAGGGTACAGTGCTGGCCATTTGCAATATCTGATAACTGGTCTGTGCATAGAGCAGAATATTGCAAATTTACATACCTGCTCTTCAGGTTTGCATGGTTAATATAATACATTCAACATTAAAATTCCAAACAAATTATACATTACTTTGGAGACATTCAGCTTTAGAGTTGTTTCTGATATTCAGAATTGCACATCCACCATTTATCAATAGGCATTCCATTACAAAAAGAATAAGACTTTGAGGGCTAGTGAGTAGTGTGGTAATAAATGCTATCATTAACCAATTATGCCGATTGGTGTCAGTACCCTAAACGGCCAATGATGCCAATTGGCGTCAAAAATAGGGAGCAAAAAATCCCATATATCTCGGACAAGGAAGCTTCTATCGACTCAAAACCATCGTTGACTATAGCTCTATTATCGAACTACTACCTAGTAATTGAATGCATGTCTCGAGAAAACGAAGAAAGGAATTCAATCAAAAGCGAGGGAGCTATTCTCCAACAAAGCGCACCAAACTCCCAGCTGCAAATTTCGGCACTGGCTCTTGTTCGTGGACGGACGCTTCTCTGCCGTAAAGCCACTCGCAAATTTGTCTCTTCATTCGGGTATGTCATCGATTTCATTTAGGCTAAAATGTGAAGTTTCTTCTTTCTAAGAAGCGGCGAGACAAATCACACATTCTCGACGAATTCAATTCGGCCATGATGGTCACGCGCTACGATGACATCAGGGCGCATAATCGGTTAATTGTGTAGCATTAATAACATTCATATTCTCAATCGCTTTGTAATGATAACTCCATAATGATACCCTCATTCCACTATGTTCATGTATCAAATAGTGATGTACATAGAGCTATCATTGATACATGAATGTAGCTCCCTAATAAGTCATACTCCTCCTATAGCTTTGTATAATCTAGTTCTAACAATGTCCCCATTAGTACAATATTTAATACATAGTTCCATAACAAAATGAAATCACATTATATACATAATTACTATGATGTTTCACTGATGACTCAGAGATACAAATTTGTATTCTATATTAAAACCAGTGTGTGCAAATTTGAATTATAGATTCATTGTTTACAAACAGATAAATTCCTGGAGAGAGAGAGACGACAAAATGGTTGCATTTGTCCACCTGGACCAGAAGGGGAGAGAGGAACACCGGGCCTGAATGGGATGAATGGAACAAAGGGTGAAAAGGGAGACCCTGGGCCACATGGGGAGAGGGGTGAAAAAGGAGAGATAGGACTGCCAGGATCTACAGGACCCCAAGGACTTAATGGAACAAAAGGTGAACGTGGAGAAACAGGACAACCAGGGAATGTTGGACAGAGAGGTGAACCAGGACCGAAAGGAGATACAGGAGTGCCAGGAGTTAATGGAACAAAAGGTGAACAAGGAGAAACAGGACAACCAGGGAATGGTGGACAGAAAGGTGAAGCAGGAATGAAAGGAGCATCAGGAGTGCCAGGAATTAATGGAACAAAAGGTGAACGAGGGGAAACAGGACAACCAGGGAATGTTGGAGAGAAAGGTGTCCCAGGACCGAAAGGAGATCAAGGACCAAGAGGAAACAAAGGAAAGCGAGGGGAAAGGGGAGATGTAGGAATACCAGGACCACAAGGACTTAATGGAACAAAGGGAGAAACAGGTGAACTAAGAGTGCCAGGACTTAATGGAACAAACTGCAAAAGTGGAGAAACAGGAGGATCAGAAAGTGGTGGATGCATAATATGCATATCTCTTTCAAACAACTCAACTCAAACAGGATAGAAAATGTAATGACCATCAGCAAAATTACAAACAAATCTCCTATTAAAGAAATAAATATGGAACTAGCAACTTTGTAATTCTCTACCACAAAACCAATCCTATATATTATAGATAATGGTCAAAGAGTTTAAGTAGGTATAAGTAATGGGATATAACATTCTAAGTAATGTGATATTATAATAGCATTCTGGTGAATTATATGCTGCAAATGTTTGACACTGCAAATTTAAGTTAATCTGATGAACTGTTACACAGTAAATGAATTTGCAATTCATATTATTCAACAATAATTGGAGTATAAAAAATAACACATTTCATCGAAATACAAAATAACCATAACACATACCTATAAACAGGTAGATATACAAGTAGTACAATTTACCAAATCATTTAATATTATATTCAATGATGTAAGTTCATTGGTATGCCGACTTATTGTATACAACATTATCACCTAGAGCTGCCATAATAGTGTCAATGACATGTACTACTGAATATTAACATCCTATTCTCTTACACTGTTCAAAGGATCTAGTTGAATCACCATGCAAGTATGGTCAATCAATGAGCAAATATACAAAACACATGAATCTTCTTTTATCTATAATACCCTACTATATACTTATACTTCTTTAGAAGCTGATAATTCATGCCATTGTAGAGCTCTTGTTTGACACAAGGTTGTTTTATTTTCAATTTCAATGATACATCTGTAACAGAGTGCCTCTTTAGCCACTCACTATTAGAAACATCGAGCAAAGGGTACAGAACTGAAGAGGATAAACAACGTAGTCATTTGTTTTACACAAAATTGCATGAAAGTGAGTGGGCATGCAGTTAGAATTCACATGTTGCACAATTCATAATTACTAGGTGAATTTCCCGCCCTACGGGCATATTTTCCGTAATCGTGTGAAGAAAATGGTGCCTTTCATGTATGGCCGATACTATGGTTTCGTTCAAATTCTACAAGAAAGACCTAAAACGAAACGCCACCCCCTTAGGACACTCCACGGGTGCCGCTGAGGAGGATTGGAGAGTTTGACGTTGATCGTGTGCGAATGGACGGAGGAGTTTGCGAACAAACAAACAGAGAATCCTTGCATTATGTAGGATGCAAGCCTGTGGTACTTATAGGTCTTGCTAATAACTTAGCATGTACTCATACGGAAACATAAAGATGAATTAGCACACACAACCACAAATGCGGTTCCATATATTCCATTATGTACGCATGCGTGTGCTCGAGCACGTGCGCGTGTGTCTGTGTGCGTCTGTGTGTGTATTTGCATGCTTGAATTCAGTTAACACATGTGGTAAACAGGAAGTTATAAAATACAATTCAGTTCATAGGATCTGTGAAAAGGATCAAGTTCGTGCACTTATGCAACATTGTAGTCCAATATTATGTTAAGATGACAATTCCCTGTTTTTCTCTGGGTCATAGTACTAATTATAAGGCATAACAATGGAAAGGAGACAAGATTAGTTGGTAAATTGTATGAAACAATACCAGTAACACAAAAAGATGGGAAGAGTACTGTCAGTTAAGAGGGTATATAGACCAAGTGCATGTAAACTTTCATAAAGCAACCAAAATACAACTGTAATGATATAATAATAATAATACTCTTGGTGATCATGTGTACATAAGGCTATGTTTGATGCACACAAGCTAATCTTTCAATAATGTATTGACGACCCCAATTAATGCCCCATGGAGTTGCTATATGTAATACAACTGTTCCTAATATGTTCACCTGGTCCAATATACGATGAACATTCATTGACTGGAACAAAGATATCATCACATATAGAATATATCCATGCAAAGGTGTGAATTATTGGAGACCTCTGATCTGTGAAGCTGATCAAAGCTTTAAAATTTACTGACATGTTCACCTGGTCCATTTTTCAGCATTAACAAGGCAATCATCACATATAAAATATACCTCGAACGGTATCAATGTATGTCTGACTACAGAAGTGTCCACATCTTTGCTCATATATACCGCATGGTGATAATAAAATAAATGTAACAAATAGTATCAGCTAAATCCTGGACATATTATGTACTTTATACAATGTTTAGCCTAAGGCTATGACATTATCATTGCTGTATAAACAGTGGTATATGTAGGTGCAATGAATATAATGCGACTGTAAAATATAGCTGTATACATCAATTTCTTCCAGTTGTCTTCTGATCAGCAACAGACACTCTGCATTGAAGATTAGATAGACATAAGAGTGAAATTAGATTTCAGAGATGAAGTAACCATCTCTGTAAAGAGTCAGACGAGGCAGAGTCCTCCACCAGGTATTATTGTTCACAAAATTTGGGAGTAATGACTGTGGAGACTTATCTCTTGAGGTAAACAGAAAACTGCACAGTCACCCTCCCTGCATAGTCCACCATTGGCTACTTTTAGTAGGTGAGCGTAGTTATCGCACATATGCCATGTTGCCAAAAATTCTGCCCATTATTATAGTAAGTTACGATAGAGCAAACATTTCACTACTATCATGGGTATATACAGTAGCACTAGGCCAATCTCATAGACACAATCAAATATTATGGAGAGGTAGGTAGGTGGAATACCAAATGGACTCATCACATCATGCACTTTGGTGTAGGAAAGCACCACAGAAGGACATCCTAACCATACTGTACCATTTTTCACAAGCACTCTAGTACATGCTCCAAAGCAAATGAGCCTCATAACCAGTGAACGATACAGACAGCATATAAGTAAGCAGTATTGGTCTCAAACGAGCACAAAGATTTGAATGAAGTACTCAAACAAATAATGGGGAAATCACAAATTAGGTGCAACATTTAGCGGCGGTATAGACAGCACCACAGTAAAAAAGAAGAGAGGCTTCCACTCATAATCAGCTATATTTCAGTCAACTCAATTTTTTGTAAATATAAGGAAATTCGGTCCAAATTCGGTAGATTAGACAATTATCAAACAGATCTGTACAAATAAAAGAAATGTTTAGCTATAATTTACTCCTTACGCAATATCATCAAAATCATAAATATACGCTTACCCAGTCATTGGTTCTTGACAGTAATATTAACAAATTCTTTGTTACCTCTTACACTCAAAAACTCAACGTTTCAAGAACCAACTGACGCTGAAGAAATATCGAACGGACCTCAACACGTGGTGGGGGTGGAGTCGAAAAGGGTCAACCAATGAAAATGCAGGATGGTTCCATAGTCGTAGGACCACTATCAGTCATTGTAAAATTATTGGGCGAGAGAAGTTGGGCCGTTCGTCTATTATTGTGTATCCCCAAATAAAGATGATACATGAAAATATTGTTGCAAAATATCTCTCTGGCGTACTAATTCGCTACTTTCCTCATGATGGTGGGATCGAGAGAAGGTGTTTCTTAATTCCATACGGAGATGTAAACCTGTGCGTTTGTCCTGTGATAGCTTAACACGCGCATGAATAAAGTCGTTTTTTCCCTCGACGATCCGTGAGTTATGGCACGATCACACACATTCATCTCACTGATCAGCCATTTTCCTCCTGATTAGACTAAGACACGAGATTCATTGGTTCCCGTGGACCACTAACCTGACTCTGGCTACATCAGGAAAGTGTGCGCTCTAGATCATCTCTTTCGTCCGTGTACGTCATAAAACTGGTGAGTTTCCCCCAACAACCGAAGTACCATAGGTCGTTTTCTTCATGTCGGTAGCTAAATAACTTTTCAACACACCTGTACCTTAGCGAGTTGGCTGATACGGGGTTATTTGGAACAACGGAGGTCAAATCAGCTCATACAGAGCTACAGTTACTGTATCAGATTGGATTTTGTGTCAATAATATTATCTCTCCACATATGTAGGGGATCAAACAGTGGTAAACACTAAATCATTGACTGAACATGATCACTGAATGTCTGTTTAAATACACAATGTTAACCCTTGTTACTCTATGTGACATGTTCCAACCACGACACATGAATGAACAATTCTCTCGAGCTCATTTGGGGTGAAATGTAAACGTAATCTTCACTATGTCCACATACAAAAGTCACAAAGTATACAATCCATTTCTTCAATAGAGATTCATATTTTCCAGTAGCCCACAGATGTTTTGTAGATTTCAAATCAAGGTTTCTAAATTGTATAAAGGATACAAGTACTACCATTTCCTCTATCAAATTTTCCTGTTGTGAGAGTAATCTCGTATAGTTTGCATATAACTATTTTGTGTGGTTCATAACAAATTGTGTACAAATTATACAACTTATAGATACATAGATTGGACAGGGAGTGTAAAATTTTAGGTGTGTATTAGAACAACATTAACTGACTGTGCGAATTCACTTGACACTTGCTGATATTGCTTGTTCATTTCTTTTCATTTTCATTCTATTTAGGAGATATCTGATTCACCTTTTGCCAAGTAGACTAGCTCATCAGCACCATCAATGATTTATTGACACTCGTGGAGAAGATGATAACTCGAAGTAAAAAGTGTGTATGTTGTATGCGTGTGTATCTGTGTGTGTGTGTGTGTGTGTGTGTGTGTGTGTGTGTGTGTGTGTGTGTGTGTGTGTGTATCTATCTATTTCTCTAATATATTTTATACAGTGTTTGTATGTGCATATGCTTGTTTGTATGTGTGTATATGTGTTTATGCACGTATGAATGTTCACGAAACATGAGTATGTGAGTATATTCTTTCTTCTGCTGATTCACCACACCTGCAGTCTGAATCCAGGAGGTTGACAGAGGGTGTACTCCAGTATGTATTTGGAATAGTCTTCAGTGGACCTGGTTGTATTGTGATCGTGTGTGATATATTGTTTGATTACTACCCAGGTTTTGCAGTCAGAGGTGTCATTGTGCTTCACAGAACATCTTGTAGTAATGATGTGGTTGATGTATTATATACTACCCATAAATTTCTTGCTCACTAGGTAACTCCATGGAGTCTTGACAGACACCAGCACACAATAATCTGTGCAATTCACTGCAGTTTTCTTGTTCTAACTTGTAGTTTTACAATAAAATTGAACTACGTTGTCTATGTTGAGTGCTGCATGACTTCTGTTATTCTATTTTTTGTGCTTTTCTTTGAAAGTTGGCAATTTGCAATTGTTTTGATAGTGAAAGGATTTCGTAAAATTATGCAAGAAATCATTGTTTGAATTTAGTTAGAAATTTGATATTATCTATGGATGGGTATATAGCAATGATGTGCTGGTTGCGATCATTTACTACATATAAACTGTTAGGAAATATTGGTGGCTAATTCTTGAAGTTTGGAATTATTTCATGTACATGATTCAATACACACAGTCCTACCGGTCTCATGATATCTACAACCTCCTCACCCTAGCTAGGGATAAAAAGTACGTGCCTGATCATAGAAGGTCTGTAGCTGTGTGCGTACGATGCATGCTTTAATTTTGTACGACTCTTGGATATTCACAATATTATGGATAAATGGATAATATTAGGATATAAATGAAAAGCAGACTGCAATACGCATTCTACAGTATTACTGTGACTATATTCATCATTTTTATACTGACTTATCAACATACCTCAATATTGTTAAATCAGAAGTTTGAAATTATGAATGCGATAAATTGTTCAGTAAAGCTCTACCAATGCTTGAAGATAATATGAATGGTGCAGTTCTGGTCCTACAAGATGCCGTCAGTCTTGTTCTTCCTGATTTTGTCATTCCTGTCTTGCTCCAGATGTCCATTCTACATCCAACCTGAACAAGGGGAAGTGAAATGCATTCACACACAATACAGAGGGATATAAAAGTGAAGAGAGAGAATGTACACAAAACAGGAAGATGTATGTATAAACATACAGAGAGTGAATGTACACATTATATGAGGATGTAGGTGTACAGAGTGTGTGCGTACACAATACAGGAGGATGTATGTAATGCTATAAATGTTCAGAGAGTGTATGTACACATTATAGGAGGATATAGGTGTACAGAGTGTGTGTGTAAACAATACAAAGGGATGTAGGTGTATAGAGAATACATTGATACATACACACACAAACAAATATTCACACGCATGCTAACAAACACACACAGGCACATATACACCAATACACACGCATGCATGTAAACGCCCACTATCCATCCACCCAACTTTGCTCTTCTTTCCCTACCAAGTGTGGTAAAGGTCATATCTCCAAATTTCAGCGTAGGCAAGGAAGCTGGTGATTAACTGCTTCCGTGTGATCTCCTCATTATTAACTCTTGGTTTGTGCCCCTATGTGTGTGTGTGTGTGTGTGTGTGTGTGTGTGTGTGTGTGTGTGTGTGTGTGTGTGTGTGTGTGTATGTGTGTGTGTGTGTTGATAGCAGGGTGCAGTGATTGTGTACTATACATTGGACTTGCTAATACGTTATGTGTCAATAAAATACTGTCAACTTGAAGTGCATGTTATAGTATAGACTATTCTTAGCTGCACGTTGACTTATACAGAAGACACAAATACACTCAAACGGTATATGCACATGTGGAATCACAAAATACACAAACAACATGCACACAACACACACACACACACACGCACACACACACACACACACACACACACACACACACACACAAACACATAAACACACACACACACACACACACACACACAAACACATAAACACACACACACACACACACACACACACAAACACATAAACACATGCGTGCACACACACACACACACACACACACACACACACACACACACACACACACAACACACCAAGACAGGTCAACCTTCTCACATTTGTTTATTCCAAAGCGTATTTTGTAAAGGTTCCACATTTATGTGGCATGGGAGTATGGGGTATCACATATCAATTCCCATTCTCTGATATATCAGTGGGAACCACCATACACATTGAGGTTAGCTAGAAAGACACAATGAATATCATTGACAATGGGCCTGTTCTCCAAGTGACATAAAAACTGCATGTTCTGTTGTGGTCTCCACAAACTATCACAGAGAAAATTAAAGTATGGACTGTAACTACAGTTATTCAACAACTGGCATTTAGTTCAGAAAGTTAGAAACATTTTCCTCAGACCTCTAATGCAATTCATGAAAGATAAGAGAGCCACACCATATCTTTGTGCAGTCATGAAGCCTATTCCCTCTGTCATGTATATGCCACAAGGCATCCTCCCACAAGTGTTTCAATTAAAACAAAATCTGTACTAATTTTGGTAAATTTGCTATCTCGTACCGATTGTCTTAATTGTCTTTTTCGTAATTATGAATTTGTTTATTTGAAATTTGAATTCATCCTTAATGTCAAAGTATATTACTTTCTTACTTATTATTATCTATGTCTTTGTTTTATTGTATGTGTTATGTTACTTTTAGTTAGTTAGTTTTTATCATGACAACACTGTAATATAGCCTGCATTGGCAAAGTGGTCCCATTTTTATAATTCAATGAAATAAATGAAACCTGCAAGGACATTGGTGAGTACATACACTCTAAATAACTGGTGGAAATATTCCACCATTGTTGGTTGGTTTCATGAATTGCATGCATCACCACATACTAATGATTGCTAGTGATATAGCAAGAAGAAATGAATACGACAACACAGAGTATAACAGTGAACATATTTGGTCAGGGGATGGGTTTGTTTGCTTGCCTCGTGTACTTCAGTGTATGTACGCATACAATAAATCGTACACCCGGTAAGTGAAAGGTATTTGCATACTCACCAGACCACATGTATAAATGTTGCACTTCACAACATTATCAGTTGAACAGCTCTTGAGTTGTTATATCCATTGGTCTTGTCACCAATGGATACATTACAATTAGAACTCAATTTGTAACTACAAATTCATTTAGAGAATTTTGGTGCACTCAAAAATATTGCATAGCAAGGTATGAACTTCTATACATGTATTCAAAGGTCAGTTTTTGGCTTGCACACTGATCTAACCTGAGTGGATTTAGGCAATTGAGAAGCTATTTTGAAAGTGGGCTACATACCACTATGTACAAGGTGTGCTAAGCTGCTAGGAACATTATATTTATGATTCCACCTGGCTACAGCAATTGTTGCATTAATTATGCATTTATACCAAATAGCCCAATATACCCCTCTTTCACCTGTCTGCTTTTACTGGCAGTGTAGAGGAAGGCTTGATAAATGGAAATACATACATGTTAATTTTTTCAAAAACAATAGGTAGAAAATGGAGGTAACCATCAAATACATGTGGTGCAGTATATTGCGGCATTTTGTCATTAAAAATGTGTCATTATTCATAGGTCTCAATATTGAATCTACCTGTCAAATGTGAGTTCTTGGAGTTTAACATTATAGGGTTTACAGTACAGTATGTAGTTTGTTAAAATTACAGTACCTGCACCATGTTTACTTGACCATTAGCTGTGTTAACATCTAGTCGAGTGCTTTCCCTGTGAGACCTTACCAGTAGCAAATTCAATTATTGGAAGACTTACAGTAATTACATTAGTGATGCAATTATACAATGTGTTCATGCATTGTGTAATCAAGGACATAAGAAAGTTAGGCAGAAAGCTATCAGGTAAGTCAGGAGGTCACTGTGACTACAAAAGTCCCATGATTTGTACCTCATGAACAGTTTTCAAATTCAGGATGTTTATTGACCAAGTACGACTTAGTATGTCTACAGATATCTCTAAGGATTACTAAGAATGCTTATGATGACACTTAAGGGTTGAAGGCAAGTCCTTACCTATATATTATAATCCAATATTGAGTTCTACAATAATATCACGAGTAGTCTATCAGTTACTAGATCTAAGAACATTGCCACTGAGGCATGGCAATATATACAATATATATAATGTAAAGTCACTAAGAACTATATTTACAACTTAGGAAGAATCTATCGTCAAAATGCACACACAATGACAAACCCCAAACACACATACACACACACACACACACACACACACACACACACACATAATGACAAATCCCAAACACACACACACACACACACACACACACACACACACACACACACACACACACACACACACCAGATACTCAGACACAAACACAATGACTAACCCCAAACACACACACACACACACACACACACACACACACACACACACACACACACACACACACACACACACCAGATACTCAGACACACACACACACACAAATACACGAATCAACATGTTTACACCAAGGCTGAAATACTAAGGATTCCACAGTCATATGGTATGGTGGCATGAGCTTCTCATATCAATTCCCATTGTTAATATAAAAGGAAGCCACAAGGCAAACATGTACTAATGACATTTGAGAATACCTACAATTACACAATGAATATCATTAAAAGTGCACCTGTCCTCACAGGTACTATATAACTGCTTCTTTGAGGTTACCACAAACTAGCACTAAAGGTGTACAGTATAGACCGGACCTACAGTTATGGCTCCAAGCATTCAGGTCTTTGTACAAGTGGCTCTATTGTTTTGTGTGATGGTTACCAGTATTGGGGGTATCACTGATTTTGAAAAGGCAATTTCCTTACTTGAAAACAAAGTCAATGCGCAACAAGAAGAAATCAATTCACTTCACCAGATGATAGAACAGTTGGGCAAGAGACTACAACCACTTGAAGTGAAAGGTGAGTTTGTTGAGGTTCAAATATGTACAACTTGCAGTCCCTACTCTTCATGCCTAGTACTCAGGACTACACTCCTGTTGACTACAGAGTTACTGGGTTTTAGACATTGCATGTTGGTGAGTGGGAAAAAATAACATCAGCAATTAGGTTTCTCTTCTTTGTATGATGTCAAGGTATGGCATTTAGTGACAAGATTGTATACATACTGTGGGCTAGATATTGTGCGTATAATTTAGGAATTACTTGTCATGATCTCTTGTGGCAGCTGACGATGCATTTATTGTTCCTTGTGTGTTATATGAACCTTCACTAAAGGTATTATATTTGGTGAACCATTGTGTTTGAGGTCTATTCTAATTTCTACTGCTAAACATTTCTTCATAGTAGGTGTGCACTATGTGCAGATACCTCGGTACATACCTATACAAGTATATTATACTTACGCAATTCTGAATGCTTTTGATAAATGGACGTAGTATGGATGCCCATTCAGTTGTCCGCTACAATAAATCAACATATCCTACCCCATGACATCCAAACTCTAAAATTGAAAATTACAATCTACATAGCTTGAGGGTCAATGTACGATATCTGGGATTAATATTTTCGCTGACATGAGGAATTTAACAAGAGTAATTTTGTGGTTTGGGTACCAGCGACAAGTAACCAACCCCAATATTTGCAATAAGACATTTGCGAGCCATGTCTGTGTAGTAGTAATCCTGAAGATGAAAGGATTTGGTGAAGACCAATTTATTAGATGGAATATTTGCCTTCAGAGGTAGTCAAAATTACCTAATCACAAAATTAGCCCAAGAAATGAAGTGCATGTGCTAAACCACTCATTGGATATATTTTCAGCTCAAAAAAGACCCAAATTTACAGGACGGCACTCATCTGGTCTTGTTCTAAGTACGTAAATATAATATACATGCATCAAAATTCAGGCCACTGACTTAGTATGTACGTAAGAAAATGCTAATTTTAAGCATAATCTAGCAAAATGTGCATAAGAGCATTACACCACTAAGAGATAGTTTGGAGGAAAAATAAAAAAATCATACATTAATCACTTCTCTTGAAGTAAAAGTGAATTCAAAAATGTGGGAATTTTCATGTGCCAGTCTGTAACATTATGTGCTGAACCTGGTCACGTTTAGCCTTAGTCTAATACAATGAAGGTACAGTCCTAGCCATTTGCATTATCTGAAAACTGGCCTGTACATAGAGCAGAGAATATTGCAAATATATATATATATATATATATATTATATATATTATATATATATATTATATATGCTCTACAGGTTTGCATGGTTTAGAATTGCAAAAAAGTATACATTTATTTAGAGATTATAAACTTTACACTTGTTTCAGATATTCATAATTACACATCCACAGTTTATCAATAGGCATTCAATTACAGACGTTGAGGGCTAGTGAGTATAGTGAGGTGATTAATGCTATCATTAATTGCGTGCAATAACATTCATATCTGAGCCCCTCTCAATCCCTTTGTGATGATAATTCTATGATGATGCCCTCATTGCGCTACATCCACATGTCCAATATTGATGTACATACAACTATTATTGATGAATGAATTTAAGTCCCATAATACCTCATGCATACCCTATTTATAGCATTGATTAATCCATTTCCAACAATGTCTCAAGTAGTACAACATGTAATTCATAATATTACATCAGAAATTAATTCACATCACATTATATATAGTCATAAAATGATCATTCCCTGTTTTCTCAAAGAGATTGTACAAACTCATAGTCTTAATATAATCCTGATGCTTATTGGAATCATACTGACTCTTTGTTTACAATCAGATAAGCTCCTGGAAAGAACTAGACGACGAGATGGATGCAGCTGTTCACCTGGAGTGAATGGAACAAAGGGTGAGAAGGGAGACCCAGGGCCACATGGGGTGAGCGGTGAACAAGGAGAGACTGGACTGCAAGGATCTCCAGGTCCTCAAGGACCACAAGGACTTAATGGAACCAAAGGAGAACAAGGAGAAACAGGACAACCAGGAAATGTTGGACAAAAAGGACTAAAAGGAGACACAGGAGTGCCAGGACTTAATGGAACAAAAGGTGAACGTGGAGAGAAAGGACAACAAGGGAATGTTGGACGGAAAGGTGAGCCAGGACAGAAAGGAGACACAGGAGTGCGAGGACTTAATGGAACAAAAGGTGAACGAGGAGAAACAGGACAACCAGGAGATGTTGGACAGAAAGGTAGAGCAGGACTGAAAGGAAACACAGGAGTGCCAGGAGTTAATGGAACAAAAGGGGAGCTTGGAGAAAAAGGACAACCAGGGAATGTTGGACAGAAAGGGGTACCAGGATTGAAAGGAGACATAGGAGTGCCAGGAGTTAATGGAACAAAAGGTGAACGTGGGGAAACAGGACAACCAGGGAAAGATGGACAGAAAGGTGAACCAGGAATGAAAGGAGACATAGGAGTGCCAGGGTTTAATGGAACAAACTGTGAATGTGGATAAACAGGAGAACCAGAAAGACGTGGATGCATATGTAACCCAGGATCTGATTCAATCAAATCAAATCATACAGGACAGGGAATGTAACATGCATCAATCAGCAAAATTACAAATTACACATCTCCAATATAAAAGAAAAAAATAAGGAATTCACAACTTTGTAATTCTCTACTGATATAATAATAAATCATAATAGCATAATATTTTTGATGATCAGGTGCACATAAGTATGACCATGTTTGATGCACACAAGCTAATCTTTCAATAATGTGCTGAAGCCCCCAATGCCCCATGGAGTTGCTCTATGTAATATAACTATTCCTGGTCCAATATAAGAAATATTTCATAATTGGAACAAACACAGGGAAAACGTGTGTTGTGCACGGGCCCGTTTACACGTTGAACCCCTTCCCGTTGATACATATAGGACGAGATTTACACGGGTTCCCGTACGGTGTATGTACGGACCCGTGTGTTATCGTATTGGCATATTGTATCACGGTATGCCCCGTAAACATGGCCGTCAATCGACTCGGAAATAAACCGTTCGTTCGATATACACGGTTATCTCCTTGCCCGTAAATACAGATGACAAAGACAGACCAGAATCGTGGAATGGATGCTCTTCCAGCGCGTTTGAATCGATTTTTCATTGTTTTATACTTAGAGTGCTTATTTGGCGACTTTAGAAGACCCAGGTACGTAGTATTTTAAAATCAAAAGTATATACTAAACACGCTAAAACATGGTAATTGTGTCTAAAAGCGTTTAAAAGTTGATAAATTCACATTCTTCTTATTGGTCTTGACGGTCATTCTTAGTTCTGGCTGACTCTTCAAACGGTGGTGGTGGGAAGCATTCTGCTGGCGCCCCTGTTGGTTCAGCACCTAAAAAAGTATAAAGAACAAGTTTAGCTGTTACAGTTCAAGCACTAAGACAGCTAGTTATAGTTAATTTGGATCCATTTATAATTTACTTGTGCACAAACTGGTCACTACAAACATGTTACACTAGGATAGCACACTCTGGTACACATTAGCTCCCCGCTGGAAGATGACACATCTTGACAATACATAAAGAGCAGACAGTGTACACTTCTAACTACATCACACAACAAACAAGTACAGTACGTTAGCTCCCTGCCGAAAGATGACACATCTTGACAGGTGTATTGCCGAAAGATGACACATCTTGACAATACATAAAGAGCAGACAGTGTACACTTCAAACCATGTCACACAACAAACAGGTACACTACGTTAGCTCCCTGCCGAAAGATGACACATCTTGACAGGTGTATTGCCGAAAGATGTCACATCTTGACAATACATGAAGAGCAGACAGTGCACACTTCAAACCACGTCACACAACAAACAGGTACACTATGTTAGCTCCCTGCCGAAAGATGACACATCTTGACAGGTGTATTGCCGAAAGATGACACATCTTGACAATACATAAAGAGCAGACAGTGTACACTTCAAACCACGTTACACAACAAACAGGTACGCTACGTTAGCTCCCTGCCGAAAGATGACACATCTTGACAGGTGTATTGCCGAAAGATGACACATCTTGACAATACATAAAGAGTAGACAGTGTACACTTCAAACCACGTCACACAACAAACAGGTACACTATGTTAGCTCCCTGCCGAAAGATGACACATCTTGACAGGTGTATTGACAATACATTGAAGAGCAGACAGTGCACACTTCAAACCACGTCATACAACAAACAGGTACACTATGTTAGCTCCCTGCCGAAAGATGACACATCTTGACAGGTGTATTGCCGAAAGATGACACATCTTGACAATACATAAAGAGCAGACAGTGTACACTTCAAACCACGTCACACAACAAACAGGTACACTACGTTAGCTCCCTGCCGAAAGATGACACATCTTGACAGGTGTATTGACAATACATTGAAGAGCAGACGGTGCAAATGCACACACACACACACACACACACACACACACACACACACACACACACACACACACACACACACACACACACACACACACACACACACACACACACACATGCAAGTACGCACACACGCACGCACACACACACACACACACACATGCACGCATGCACGCACGCACGCACACATACACACACACACATGCACGCATACTTGGACTATTGACTCAGCATTACCTATTTACATAAAGGGTGTATAAACTCACATCTGAGCACTACATCAAGCCATAGACACTCCTCAGACACTGTTCCACGTTGTGGTTTGAAATCTGCCTCCTCCTCCTCCTTAGCCTTTTGTAAAGTCTTTGTTAGAATTTGGAATGAAGAAGCAAATGTCTATAACACACATAAGCATCTTAGAGACAAGTAAAAGGTTGATAATTGATGAAAAAACCTTACCGCTATAAGAAGCTTCAAAACGATGTTCACCAGTGGAGCTTGTAAGGCTTTAATTGATGCCTAAATGTATGAACAATACAGTAAACACCAGTTATTATAATCGCAATAATGGGTAAAACAACTTACGCGTGGTGGTAGTCTAATTCGTTGAATGACAATCACGGGATAGTTAATTCCCTTTAGAGCATCGTTGATCCGTCGAAGGATTGTACTGGAGTCGGGGCGCACTCAAACAAGGTCGATTTTGGATGTTGAGAGCGGAACTAGCGTTAGAAATATCCTTTCTTGAAGAGCGTGCGTTCTTCTCCAAGGCTGCCTATTCTTCAAATCCCGCCAAAACAGCCACAGATCAGCATGATTTCATCCTTCTGTCTTGACCATAATAGATAAAATGCCTCAACTATGAGATAATTTTGAAAACAACCCGTTAGCTACGATATCACCGAACCCCGTTACTTCCCGAGCCATACGGGAAGCGGCGCATAGCCCGTATTCTGATTGTGTCACGGGATCCGTATAGTACCGTTTTTGCCATCCATTTTCGCTGTGAAAGATATCTTCACAAATGGAATGTATCCATGCACAGGTGTAAATTATTGTAGATTTCTGATCTGTGAAGCTGCTCAAAGCTCTATAAAATTCACTGACATGTTCACCTGGACAATTATTTAGCATTTACAACTTAACACAAGGCAATCTTTACATATGAATTATACTTCCAATGGTATCAATATTATATTGTCTGACTACCTTACCTGTACTGACAAGTGTTCCTATCTTTGCTAATAAATACAGCATTCATTGATCACGAAGTAAATATAACAATTGGCACCAGCTTAATCCTGGATATATTATGTATTTTGTACAATGTTTATCCTAAGGCTATGACAATAATTGTTGTATGAACGTGCCATTTTCATGGCAACAGTGGTACACATACATGCATGAAATGCAAAGCAACTGTTATATGTGCATCATATAGCTATATACATCAATTTCTTCCAGTTGTCTTATGATCAGCAACAGACACTCTGCATTGAAGATGAGATAGACATAACAGTGAAAATAGATTTCAGGGATGAAGTAACCATCTCTGTAACCAGTTGGAAGAGACCAGGTCCTCCAATAGACATTACATAATGTATATATCTGGGAGTAATGACAGTGGAGGTTTATCTCGTCTAGGGTTAGGGGAAAACACAAAACTGCACAGTCACCCTCCCTGCATAGTCCATCATTGGCTACTTTTTGCAGGTGGGCATTGTTATCGTACATATGCTATGTTGCAAAAATTTCTGGCCATTATAAATATAACGCGCTACAATATAGCAAACATTTTCCTAATATCATGGGTATATACAGTAGCACTAGGCCAATCTCATAGACAGAATTTAATATTATGGAGAGGTAGGAAGGTGGAATACCACAAGTACTCATCACACTTCACGCACTATGGTGTAGGAAAGCACCACAGAAGGACGTTCTAACCATACTGTACCATTTTTAGGGGCTGCCGCAGGCAGTCCCTATATTGTTTTCATTTCAACTTCCGGTATGTTACACTCGTCCGATATATATATATATAATATGTGTTCCTACGCGTAACCGTAACAATGAATTTATATTATAATTTATATTGCGCGAAAACAAGATGGCCGATTTCGAACGCCAACAATTGGAAATTGGGCTAGAATTTGTGCGCTGAAGCTCCGCTGAACGTAATAACCTCAGCGAAGGTTATTCTGAATCTAAGGAAGACGCCAAGTAATTCGAGTGCGGGGGGCGGCAGCCCCACGAGTTTTTGAACTCGAATTACTTGTTCACAAGCACTCTAGTACATGCTCCAAAGCAAATGAGCCTAAAAGCAGTAAACAATACAGGCAGCATACAAGTGGGGAGTAGTTGTTTCATACGAGCACAAAATATTGAAGGAAGTTCTCAAACAAATAATGGTGAAATCCCAATGTAGCTGCAATATTTAGTGGCAGTATAGACATGACCACAGTAAAAAAGAAGGGAGGCTTGCACACTCAGTCAGCTGAATTTCAGTTAACTCAATTTTGGTAAATAAGGGAAAGTAGATATTATCAAACAGATCTGTACATACATAAAAATGATTATCCTTACTTCATACACAAAATCTTCAAAATCATAAATTCGCTATACGCTTACCCAGTCATTGGTTCTTGACAGTAATATTAACAAATTTTGGTCAACATCGTCTAGCAAATATTCTTTGTTACCTCTTACACTTCACAAAGACAACAAAAACACTCAAAAACTCAACGTCAAGAACAACTGACGCTGATAAAAGATTGACCGGACCTCAACACGTGGTGGGGAGTGGAGTTAAAAGGGTCAACCAATGAAAGTGCAGGATTGTTCCACAGTAGTTGGACCACTATCAGTCATTGTATATTGTTGCACAAGAGAAGTTGGGTTGTTCCTCCATTAGCCCCAAATAAAGATGGTACATTGATACATTGCTGCGGAATATCCCTATGTCTACTAATTCACTACTTTCCTCATGATAGGACAGAGAGAATGTGCTTCTTAATTCCTTTCAAAGATGCATGAATAAAATGTTTTAAGTAGTTTTGATTCTTGAGGATCCGTGAGTTATGGCCCAACCGGGTTTAATCATTATATCACACTAATCAACCATTTTCCACCTGATCAGATGGAGACAAGAGATTCATTGGTTTCCGAGGATCTCTTGCCTGGTGCACTTAAGTGCATCTACGTATATAATAAATCATACACCTGGTAAGTGAATGAGGGTTTGCATACTCGCCAGACCACATGTATAACTGATGCCTATCACAACATCATCATTAATTTTGAACCACTCATGTGTTGTTGGATTAAATGCTCCTGTCACCAATAGATTACTCTTGTAACAGTTAGATTTTGCTTTGTAGCTGCAAATTCATAATGAGAATTATTAATTATTGGTGTACTCAAGAATTTCATACAGTGGCCTGTACATTGATTTAACCTTTAGATCTTTCACTATCCAAGACAAGAGGATATTGGTGATTTATAAGCTCCTTTAAAATAAGGGCACATACCACTTCTGTTGCTGATGATGCTTTTATAGGCATACTATATGAATGGTTGAATCACGCAAATGCCAACATATTTTAATACATTTTCATGGAAAAAAGTTAAAAACAGCAGTGATTATCAAGTGCATGTCGTGCAGTATACTATTTTGAGAATTTGACCTTTGAATATGTGTCTATGCCCATAAATCTTAACATTGAATCTACCCATCAAAGGTGAGTTCTTGGAGTTTAGCTACTATGATATGCTTAACATATTGGGTCTATAATACAGTATGAATTTTCTTAAAATTACAGTACAGTGTGTTAACATCTAGTTTAGTAATCAACTACTGGATCAAATTTATACTTACCGTGCCTGAATATGTGTTGGAGACTGCATGATCACTAGAAACAGATGCATAAAATGCCCTAGATAAGAAAAAGAAAAAGATAATTCAGGTCCACAAAAAATCCTATAAAATGATCAGTTGCACAAGTAAAGGGGTTAAAGGACAACAAAATCTTCCTCAACTTAACAAGGAACCAGGAGTTGTTTTAGATATATGTACTGGTTAAACCGGGACCACAAGGATTGTCTGGACATTCTGGATTATTAAGAGATGTTGAGGATAAACAAGTGATTGCTCTTCTAAGGAATCAGTCAAACCTTACAAGTAGCAAATTGAATTATGAGAAGACATAAATTTATTGCTTTAGTGGTACGATTATGGAATGCATGCATGCATTGCCTAATCAAAGACATAAGAAAGTCATACAACA
Source organism: Chondrilla cf. caribensis (assembly GCA_964020155.1). NCBI lineage: Eukaryota > Metazoa > Porifera > Demospongiae > Chondrillida > Chondrillidae > Chondrilla > Chondrilla cf. caribensis. Next base: position 5,152,441 of record OZ026547.1, read on the forward strand.
ATTTTGGAGGGAAGTCAGGAGGTCACTGCAACTGGGTATGTCCATGAGTTGTACCCCATGAACAGTTCAAACTTTCTGGATTCTTATTGACCAAAACTTGCACATGTCTACAGCTATCTCTAAGGATTACTATCAGTGTGGTCTCTAGGTCGTTTATAAAGGGTACAGAACCCTTCATGGGACCCAAAGTACCCTTCATCATGACTCAAAATACGCCCTGCACCCCTCTTCAAATGATCAATGTACATCAATGTGGTTTTACTGATGAGAAGTGTATAACATATTGTTTGTACTTTACACTGTTTATTATGTACAATTGTACTGTTTCCGTCGTCGTTGTGTGACTGCTTTATTTATACCACTCAAAAATGTTCCACACATGCATAAAGGTACCCTTCTTTATTTCAATTCTGGTGACCACACTGATTACTATGAATGTACATGATGCCCCTTAAGTGGAGAAGGCTAGTCCTACCCTATAATGCCATATTATAATCCAGCTATTGTTGAGTTCTATTGCAATAGCAGGTTGAGTAGTCAATCAGTTACTAGATCTAAGAACATTGCCACTGAGGTATATCCATACTGTCTATTGAAAGCAATGTACCAACAGTAAGAAATGAGCCTAGCAACTGCACAACGAGACGCATCACCCCCGGACAAACACATGAATCAACCTGTTTACAGCAAGGCTGGATTGCTAAGGATTCCATAGTCATGTAGTCTGGGAGTATGGGGTTGTCATATCAATTCCCATTCACAGTTGATATAAAAGGAAACCACAATGCACACAGGAATAATAATATTTGAGAATACCTACAATTACACAATGAATATCAATAAAGGTGGCCTGTTCGCCAAGTGACTATCAAACTGCTTGTTCTGTTGTGGTCACCACAAACTAGCACTAAAGGTGTAGAGTATTGACTGGAGCTACAGTTATGGCTCAGAGCATTCAGATCTTTATACAAGTAGCTCTTCTATCTTGCTTGGTGACTACCAGTATGGGGGGTATCACTGATTGGGAAAAGGCATTTTCGCTACTTGAAAAAAAAGTGAATGTGCAACAAGAAGAAATCAAGTCACTTCACAAGTTGGTAGAACAGCTGGAGAAGAGACTAGAACCACTTGAAGTGAAAGGTGAGTTTGGTGAGGTTCAAATATGTACAACCTACTGTCCCTACTCTTCATGCCTGGTATTCAGGAATATTGCTGACTATGGAGTTAATGGGTATACATCATTGTATGATGTCACTCTATGCTAGTGAGTGGCATGATTCTTAGAAAGTACATCAGCAATTAGTTTCTCTTCATTGTATCATGTCACGGTATGGCATTGAGTGGCAAGACTGCATACATACTGTGTGAAAAATTGGATGTAGCTACAGACACAAAACACCTGTCATGATCTCTTGTGGCAGCCGACAATGCACTTGTATTCCTTGTGTGTTATATGAACCTTCACTAAAGGTATTATATTTGGTAAACCATTGCGTTTGAGGTCTATTCCAATTTCTACTTCTCAACATTTCCAAACTATAAAAACAGTATGTGTGCACTATGTGCAGATAATATCTCAGTACATACCTATACATGTATAATATACTGACACAATTGTAAATGTTTGTGATCAATGGGCATAGTATGGATGCCAATTCAGATGTCCCCTACAATAAATCAACATATCCTACCCCATGACATCCAAACTCTAATAATGAAAATTGAAATCTACATTGCTTGAGGGTAAATCTATGATATTAGGTTTTGGTTACTGTACGTCCAAGTGTGCAATAAAGAGCCAATGCACACTTGGACGTACTATAACCGACTTGTTGTGGGCACTTATTTGAAATTCCATTCTAAGACGCATTTCGTTCTTAGCTCCTGTTCTTCTAAATTCTCATTCGCGATGTTATTCAAGAGAAGCAAAATAACCCTCCCTCACAAACAAGTAATTCTACCTCCACCTGCACTTGGGCAGCGTCTCTTCTAAGTTTAGAACCTTCAATTACATAGATATTCTATTCAGTGAATCCGTTGCATTCGAATTCCATCCGAATTTCTTATTCTCGGCCATTAGAAATCAGCATGTTGCTGCTATAGCAATGGGTATTCAGCGTTTGCATGTGCACGGGTGTTAGCACCAGAAAAGTAGTTAGACACCATGGACATTTTGTTGGCTTTTAGGAACCTTCGTAGATTTCCTATCTATGATAATTTGTACATGTTATACTTACTGTTGAAAAGTATGGATTAGTATTGAGTTCACGATTGACGTTATGAAGCCAGACAATGGGCTGAGAATTTTAAATTGTGGTCGATTGTTTTGATTAGAGATGGGCGCTCAGTTGATACTGCACACTTGCGGTCACAAAAGTGTGCAGTATCAGAAGCAAATGCACAGTTTTGCCCTTTGATCCTCCCCTTAACCATACAATAAGGATTTATATTTTGTCGACAGGAGGAATTGAACAAGAGTGATTATTGTGGTTTGTGTGCCAACGACAAGTAATCAAAGCCATTATTTGCAATTATACAGTTCCAAGTTATGTCTGTGTTGTTAATCCTGAAGATGAAAAGATTTGGTGAATGCCAATTTGTTTGTTGGATTATTTGCACTCAGAGTTAGTCAAAATCACCATGTTTTACAAAATCAGCCCATGCAATGAAGTGCATATATAAATTCAGCCTAACAAAGACCCAAATTGACAGGACAGTACTCGTGTGGTCTCATTCTATGCATGTAAATTTAGTATGATATATACATGCATCAAAATTCAGGCCTGTGTCTTGGCTTGTACATACATACAAAAATGTTAATTTCACAATCTATAAAAATGCACATAAGACAGTTTGGAGGAAAAATATTATACATTAATCACTTCCTTTGAAACCAATGGGAATTCAAAAATGTGGGAGTTCATAAACCGATTATGCGCCATGATGTCATCGTAGTGCATGACCATCATGGCCGAATTGAATTCGCCGAGAATAGTGTGATTTCTCTCGCCACTTCTTAGAAAGAAGAAACTTCACATTTTAGCCTTAATGCAATCAATAACATACCCAAATGAAGAAACCGTTCTGCAAGTGTCTTTACAGCCGAGATACGTCTGTCTACGAGCAAGAGCCAGTGCCGAATGTTGCAGCTGGGAGATTGGTGTGCTTTATTAGAGAATAACTCCCTCGCTTTCCAATTGGCGTCATTGGCATATAATCGGTTAAGTCTTTTCCGGTCATTTGCAATTTTTCTCTGTAGTGCTCCTGGTCACAAGCCACTTTATTGGTGTAAACGTATAGGTTGTCGAAACCATCATTAAGACACTCATTGACTGTCACTTGGTTTTAAAAATGAAGATGATTTCTCTTTCTATCAGTTGGTTTCAAAGGTGTTCCTTGGCATATTTGAAAAGGCTTCAGAACGATGCCATTAGCCGTACATATATACATGTTAGAATACATTGGAACGCAAACTACGCATTATTTTCATTTGGTACATTTAGATGATGAAAACTAAGTGTATTTTACTTTACTCTTACTAATGTCCTACTTTGCTATTCATGGAAGTGCTTATGGAGTGAAATAGCATGCTAGAGCACCACATCAAAAGATTCCCGGCATAATTTGATCGGTTTTAAGTTCCCACCAATATATATCTTGTGCGTTGAGGTATTTAACATATCTGTTATTGTGTAACATTAATAACATTCATATCTTAACCCCTCTCAATCCCTTTGTAATGATAACTCTATGATGATACCCTCATTCCACTATGTTCATGTATCAAAGTGATGTACATAGAGCTATCATTGATCACATGAATGTAGCTGCCATATGCGTATGTCTATATGTGTGTATATATACAATAAGTCATACTCCACCTATAGCTTTGAATAATGTAGTTCCAACAATGCCTCCAGTAGTATAATACTTAATATATAGTATCATACCAAAATGAACTCACATTATATACATAATAATATTATGATATTTCACTGATGACTCAGTGATGAGTACAAACTCATATTTTATATTAAATGCAGTGTGTGCAAATCCATATAATAAATATAATAATATTGACCATTTGAATTATACATCCATTGTTTACAAACAGATAAACTCCTGGAGAGAACAAGACGACAAGATGGTTGCATTTGTCCAACTGGCCCACCAGGGGTTAGAGGAGCACCAGGACTGAATGGGGTAAACGGAACAAAGGGTGAGAAGGGTGACTCAGGGCCACATGGGGAGAGGGGTGAAAAAGGAGAGACTGGACTGCCAGGATTTCCAGGACCACAGGGACCACAAGGACTTAATGGTACGAAAGGAGAGCAAGGAGAAACAGGACAACCAGGGAATGCTGGACAGAAAGGTGATCCAGGGCTGAAAGGAGACAAAGGAGTGCCAGGACTGAATGGAACAAAAGGTGAACGAGGAGAAACAGGACAACCAGGGGATGTCGGACAGAGAGGTGAACCAGGACTGAAAGGAGAGCAAGGACAAAGAGGAAACAAGGGAAAGCAAGGGGAAAAGGGAGAGCCAGGAATACCAGGATCACAGGGACTTAATGGAACAAAAGGAGAAAAAGGTGAACTAGGAGATCAAGGAGTAAATGGAACAAAAGGTGAACGAGGAGAAACAGGACAACCAGGGAATGCTGGACAGAAAGGTGATCCAGGAATGAAAGGAGACATAGGAGTGCCAGGACTAAATGGAACAAAAGGTGAACGAGGAGAAACAGGACAACCAGGGGATGTCGGACAGAGAGGTGAACCAGGACTGAAAGGAGGCATAGGAGTGCCAGGACGTAATGGAACAAACTGTGACTGTGGAGAAACAGATGGATCAGAAATTGGTGGATGCATATGTAAACCAGGATACCAAGCAACGGATTCAATTGGAACAGGGTAAGGAAGATAACGATCATCAGAATATTACGAATTTAAAATCTCCTATTAAAGAAAGAAAATAAGGAACTAATAACTTAGCAATTCTCCACTACAGAACGGAGTGCTTCATATTATACATACATATATATATATATATATATATATATATATATATATATTATATAACTGGTAAAAGAATTTAAGTACGTATAATTAAATTTTATAGAATATAGCATTCTGGTGAATTATATGCTGTAAAAGTTTGACACTGCAAATTTAAGTTGAAGTAAATCTGATGGACTGTCATAGAAAATAAATTTGGAATTCATATTATTAATCAATATTTGGAGTGTAAAAAATAACACATTGCATCGAAAGACAACAAATAACCATAACATATACCTATAAACAGGTAGACATACAAGCAGTATAGTTTATTCAAGTATTTATATTCAATGATCTATTATGATCATTGGTATGCCAACTTAACACACACAACATTTTCACCAAGCTGTTTAAAGCTCCATAAAATTTACTGATATGTTCACCTGGTCCATTACTTAGCATGTACAAGGCAACCATCACATATAAAATATACCTCCAGTAGTATCAATATACGTCTGACTAACAAATTGTCGATATCTTTGCTAATATATACAGCATTCATTGATCATAAAACACATATAACACTTGGTACCAGCTGAATCCTGGATATATTATGTACTTAATAAAGTGTTTATCCTAAGGCTATGATATTAATTTTGCTGTATTAATGTGCCATTTTCTTCGCAACAGTGGTATACGTACATGCATGATATGTAACGTGACTGTTATATACGCATAAAATAGCTGTATAAATCAATTTCTTCCAGCTTTCTTCTGATCAGAAACAGGCACACTGCATTAAAGATGAGATAGACATTACAGTGAAAATAGGTTTCAGGGATGAAGTAACCATCACTTTAAAAAATCAGAAGAGGCAGAGGTCGCAAGCAGATATTATTGTTCACAAAGTGTGGGAGAAATGAGTGTGGAGATTTATCTCTAGGGGAAAGACAAAACTGCACAGTCACCCTCCCTGCATAGTCCACCATTGCTTACTTTTAGTAGGTGAGCGTAGTTATCGCACATGCTATGTTGCAAAATGTCTGGCCTTTATAGATATGGTACCTTCCGATAGAGCAAACATTTCACTAATATTAGGTACATATGGTAGCACTATAGGCCAATTCCATGGACCAAATCAACTATTATAGTGAGGTAGGTAGGTAGAATATCAAATGGACTCATCACACATCACGCACTGTGGTGTAGGAAAGGACCACAGAGGGACATACTAACCATTCTCTACCATTTTCTCAAGCACTCTAGTGCATGCTTCAAAAAATGAGCCCAAAACCAGTAAACAATACAGGCAACATACAAGTGAGCAGTAGTGGTTTCAAACAAGCACAAAAGAGTTGAATGAAGTTCTCAAATAAAAATAAGGGAATCACAATTAGGTGCAACATTTAGTGGCAGTATGGACAGCACCACAAGGCGGCTTGCACACACCTGAATTTCAGTCAACTCATTTTTGAAAATATAAGGAAATTCAATAGATTTGACATTGGAATTGGGTGCTCATGGTTTCAACACCTTTACCCAGTAATTGGAGTGAACCACAAATCAATTTTTAACAGTGTTAAGATCTGTACGTATTATAAGAAATGTCAAATCCTCAAAATCATAAATTATACGCTTACCCAGTCATTGGTTCTTGACAGTAATATTAACAAATTCTCTGTTTCCACTTACACTTCACGGATCAAAGGCAACGAGAACACTCAAAAACTCAGCGTCCCAAAAACCCCTGACGTTGATAAAAGTTCGAAGTCGAAACGGGTGAACCGATGAAAATGGAAGATCGTTCCACCATAGATACTCCAACACCGTTCCACAGTCGTAGAACCACTATCGGTCATTTTTATAATAATTGGGCGAGAGGAGTTGGGCCGTTTGTCCCCCCCAAATGAAGATGGTACATTATTGTTGCGGAATGTCTCTCTGGCCTACTAATTCGCTACTCTCCTCATGATGGGAGGATCAACTCGGAGAAGGTGTTTCTTAATTCCTTTCAGAAATATGAACCTGTGCGTTTGTCGGTAGTTTGTACAGTCGTTTTCTTCCTAGTGGATCCGTGAGTTATGGCACGATCACACACAATGTCATTCATCTCACTAATCAGCCATTTTCCTCCTGATTAGACACGAGGATCATTGGTTTCCGTGGACCACTAACCTGGCTTTGGCTACATCAAGAAAGTGTGTGCTCAAGATCATCCCTTTTGTCCGTGTACGCCAGAAAACTGGTGAGTTCCTCCAACAACCAAAATACCATAGGTCGTTTTCTTTATGTCGGTAGCTAGAGTAACTTTTTAACACCTGTATCTCAGCGAGTTGGCTGATACGGGTTTTTTACTCGGAACAACGGCGGTTAAATCAGCTCATACAGAGCTACAGAATCAGATTAGAATTTGTGTCAATAATATGTGAGTATTATTCTTTCTTCTGCTGATTCACCACACCTGCGGTCTGAATCCAGGAGGTTAACAGAGGGTGTACTTGAGCATGTATTTGGAAAGTCTGTATTGTGATCGTGTGTCACTTTGTAATTTTGTTTGATTAATTCCCTGGTTTTGCAGTCGGAGGTGTCCTTGTGCTTCTCAGAACATCTTGTAGTAATGATGTGGTTGATGTAATAAATACTACCCATATATTTTCTTGCTCACTAGGTAACTCCTATAAGTCTTGACAGACACCAGCACAGAATGATCTGTGCACTGTGTTCACTGCAGTTTTCTTGTTCTAACTTGTAGTTTTACAGTACAATTGAACTACGTTATCAATGTTGAGTGCTGCATGACTTCTGTTTTTTTATTTTTTGTTCTTTTCTTTGAAAGTTGGTAATTTGCAAGGATTTCGTAAAATTAAGCAATAAATCATTGTTTGAATTTAGTTCAACATTTGAAATTTGATATTATCTAAGGATAGGCATCAATGATTGTTGGTTGCGATCATGTACTACATATAAACTGTTAAGAACTATTGGTGGCTATATAATTCTTGAAGTTGGGGAATATTTCATGTGCATGATTCAAATATATGCACACAGTCCTACTAGTCTCATGATATCTATAACCTCCTCCCCCTAGCTAGGGATAAAAGTACGTCCCTGCTTATAGAAGGTCTGTAGCTGTGTGCGTACAATGCATGCTTTAATTTTGTACAACTCTTAGATATTCATAATATTACGGAAAAATCGATAATATTAGGATATAAATGAAAAGCATACTGCAGTACGCATTCTACAGTATTACTATGACAATATTCATCATTTTTATACTGACTTATCAACATACCTTGATAAAGTTAAATCAGAAATTTGAAATTATGAATGAGAAAAATTGTTCAGTAAAGCTATACCAATGCAACCAATGCTAGAAGATAATATGAATGGTGCAGTTCTGGTCCTACAAGATGCAGACAGTCTTGTTCTTCTTGATCTTGTCATTCCAGTCTTGCTCCAGACCTTCATTCTATCCCCAACCTGAACAAAGAGAAGTGAAATGTATTCACACACAATACAGAGGGATATAAAAGTAAAGAGAGAGTATGTACACAATACAGGAGGATGTATATATAAACATACAGAGAGTGAATGTACAAATTATAGGAGGATGTAGGTGTACAGAGTGTGTGTGTACACAATACAGGAGGGTGTAAGTGAACAGAGTGTGTGTGTACACAATACAGAAGGATGTACGTACGTAAATGTACAGAGAGTGTATGTACACATTATAGGAGGATGCAGGTGTACAGAGTGTGTGTGTACACAATAAAGGAGGATGTAGGTGTAAACTTAAGAGAATACACGGATACATACACACACAAACATTCACACACATGCTAACAAACACACACGGGCATATATACACCAATGTACATGCATGCATGTAAACGCACACTATCCCACTATCCATCCTTGCTCTTCTTTCACTTCCAAGTGTGGTACTGGTCATATCATCCAAACTTGCATACTATGATTATCATTTCAACAAGTCATTCCAGATCAACTTCTTACATACAAACACACACACACACACACACACACACACACACACACACACACACACACACACACACACAGACAACACACACACACACACACACACAAATTCAAAAATGCAAAACACATTAATATACACACATAAACATACCAAATACAAAGCACACACAAAATTTATTTACATACCTAGACACACAAAATACAAAGCACACATAAACACTTCGTTATTTAATTATGAAATCACACGTAATATTTATGTGTACAAAGGCACTATTTGTACAAGAACATACACATGTAATTGTGCATAGAATTTTCCATTGATAATCAATGGTAGAAATAATGTTATGATATTTGTACCAGTTCATGGTTTTGCGCTCTGTAAGGTGTCCTCTTTTTAGATGCTACCGCAGGCAGCCTCTATAATATTGTTTTCATTTCAACTTCCGGTATGTAACGCTCGACCGATATAAATAATATGTGTTCCTACGCGTAACCACAACATAGAATTTATATTATTATTTAGAGCGCAAAATGAAGATGGCCGATTTCAAATCCCGACAATTAGAAATTGGGCTAGAATTTTTGCGCTGAAGCTCCGTCGAACGTAATATCTTCTGTGAAGGTTCTTCTAAACCCAAGAAAGACATCTGAGTAATTCGAGCGTGGGGTTAAGGATTAAATATAGCATAACTTTCCACTTCACAACTGATTGTGTTGCCTGGCACTTTAACAATTGGAGCCTTTCTATGACAAGAGCACTTATATTTAACTCCATGGAGAATTTCTCCCTAAAGGCCAAGCATCCAAGCCCGGAAAGACAGTGTATAGTAAAGTTGTACATGCACACATATATCTAGATATATACATATGCAATGTTTCCAACAGTATTATAATACATGCCATGCAATTAGTATACATATATTGCTGCATGTGCACGTCTGGTTATTAATTTATATATGTTGTAGTTAGCCAAATCGAAAGCAAAATTCAACCAGTCCTGCTGACATACAATCAAAATTTACTCTCAATTATCACTTTATCTGCTGTCATATAATAATATGTCACTCATTTATAGCATTCCAAATTAATTTCTACTGTATATATTGCATTATAATCAACAGTCTGGATCTGGCTAATGCTGTGTTTGCTTCATTCAACATTATTATTAATAATAATAATTACAATAGTTGTACTGAATTAATATAGAAATGACTATGAACACAAGATTTTATATTTATACGTTATTTTTATAACTGCAAGTTAAATTGCCCATGACATTCTCTAACCTGCAGGGAGATAAGTGATTGCACAAATGTAAAAACACTGGTGAACCTATTAATTATTGGTGGATTTGTTGATTTAATATTATATGCATCACCACATGCCTATGGTTGATAGTGGTATCAAGATAAAATAAATACATCACACAGTTAACAACAGTGTATGTATTTCGCTGGGGTTAGGTGTGGGTGTTTGCCTGTTTCTGTGATTATTCTGTGTTATAGATACACATCAGTAACAGCCAAAGTACAAGTTCAAGGTCCAATGTACATAATCCAATATTGTGTTAACCTGCAGGGATATAGGTGATTAGATGAAATAAAATGCACCTTAATATTAATAATACAATAACTATATCTTATACAGAGACATACTTACAGATTTATACATGGTACTATATATTTACATTGGCATGTAAGCTTTGATCTTGATGTAACATATACGACAGAAGGAAAAATGCACTTAACTTGTACGATACATGTCATGGAAATCATGTGCAGTGTAAATATATTTGAATTGTTACATTATTGCAACAGAACCATTAAAATAATATTATCTTATTGGCATATTTTTGTATGTGACATGCTCCATATGTATACTATGTAAATGCGCGATGATTCTTTGTTTCTCTGACAATAACGAGACAAGTGTATGTACGTCTGTTGTGTACATGTATGGATTTATTTTACAGCGTGTGTTCTGAAAGGGGCTGTGTATGTTTGGTGAAGATGATAGGACCTGTGTAGAGGATAAATTGTGTACAGTTACACAAAAATTTACTCTACTGTATATACATATATGTATACTGTGAGACTGGTACAGGAATTAGGTCGTTGATAAAATAAAGAAGCAAATATATAGGACATTATATGGTTTAATAGTGTCAATTGGCAAATGCATTATAACATAGACATAATGTTACATTGATAAGCTTTAATTATTACATTTCATTTATATTAGCCTTATAGTACAGAACAATTAATGAATGCCAATGACCAAATGTGAAGTACAAACATTAACTATAATAATTTTGTGAAAACGGTGTATTACATGTGTTAAGTTACATGTGCTTGTACTTATGTGCTTATGTAATTTTGTATCTCACCCAGTATGTCACATTCTAGCATACACGTATTAAATTTCATACCCAGAAGTCATTACTTCCACTTCATAAGAATCACCTAGTCATGATCGACACAACAATCTAAGACACCAATGAATGTACTATGTAAAGCTATCTGCACTAGTTACATGTGCTTAGGTCCTGTAAAAATGAAATAGACAACATGTACAGATGATGACACTACCATAATATTATTATGAAAATGTGCTATAGGAAGAGTAAACAGGTCCACATGAACCCCTTCCACTTGAGAAGGAACCAGGAGCTGTTGATGATACTGGATCAGCTAGGACCACAAAAGGCAACCAGAAGCCTTGGGAGATGTTGAGGTTAAGAGTGAGTTGTTTTTCTAAGGATTAGGTGAAGCCATACAAAAAGCTAATTCAATTATGAGAAGACATGCCTTTATTACATTAGCAGTGCAAACCATGCACGCATTGCTAAATCAATTACAACAGACATAAGTAAGTCACCCAAGCATAGTTCACTCATAAGCTAAGTCAGACGCTCAATAGAAAAAAGAAAATTTGCTGGTAAGGTGTGGCAATACATACATGTAATAAACACAAAGTAACATCATTGATTAGTACATAGTATTAGCACAAACAAGCCCACATTCAGCCACCAAAGACACACACACACACACACACACACACACACACACACACACACACACACACACACACACACAAACACACACACACACACAAACACACACACACAAACACACACACACACACACACACACACACACACACACACACACACACATACATATTATACCCACACACACACACACACACAATGAATCAACTTGTTTACTCCAAAGCACAATTTGTAAGGATTCATGTGGTGTGAGGTATGAAGTTCTCATATCCATTCCCATTCTCTGTTGATATCAATGGAAAGCACCACATAATATTATAGCTATTCATTGTGAATAGCTAGGAATACACAATGAATATCATTGAAAGTGGGCCTGTCCTACCATGCCTAATAAAAACTGCTTATTCTGTTGTGGTCACCACAAACTAGCATTGACAGTTTACAGTGTTGACTGGAGCTACAGTTATGACTCCAAGCATTCAGGTCTTTGTACAAGTTGCTCTTGTATTTGTGTGGTGACTACCAGTATGGGGGGTATCACTGATATGAAAAAGGCATTCTCACAACTTGAAAACAAAGTGAAAGTGCAACAAAAAGAAATTAAATCACTTTACCAGTTGATAGAGCAGTTGGAGAAGAGACTGGAACCACTTGAAGTGAAAGGTGAGTTTAAATAAATACAAAATACAATATAACCTGCAGTCCCTATTCTTTGTGCCAGTTAGTCAGGACTACCCTCTGTTGAATGTAGAGTAAATTGGTTTACTTCATTGAATGATGTCACTCTATGATGGTGAGTGGCAAGCAAGTACACTATCAAATAGAGAATGACAACTTCAATAAATACCATTAATGGAGAAATGCATTCCAAGCATTTCTGAATTCGCTATGAACTGGATGGACTGAAAAGTTGGATATACAGGCCTAAATTAATTGGGGTGGCTATTACACATCATTTATAATCCTCAAGAATCCGGAAGTGGCTGTTGGAAGAGCTCTCTTTTTGCATTATCTTGCATTGTGTGTTTGTGTGTGCGTGTGTGTGAACAAGTGTGTGCGTATTTTGTGTCTGTGTGTGTGTGTGGACAAGTGTGTGCGTATTTGTGTGTGTGTGTGTATGTGTGTGTGTGTGTGTATGCGTGTGTGTGTATGTGTGTGTGTGTGTGTGTGTGTGTGTGTGTGTGTGTGTGTGTGTGTGTGTGTGTGTGTGTGTGTGTGTGTGTGTGTGTGTGTATTAATGTGTTCTGACATGTACTTTGTACTTTGTGTTTTGTCGGTGATCATTCAAAAATGTTCATAAATTCTGTGACACATGGCATTGTATAATTGATCAAGCACTTTGTAAGTAGGGAAATTGAACATTGTACACACATTGGCATCCTCACACTGTCAAGCAAAAGTTCAGAATTTGGAATTTGGAATTCTGAACTGTGACTTCCGACTTCTTCAGGCATACGCTACTTAACGTGTGTTTGTCTGTATCACATTGTGATTGCATGTTCGTGTCCATTTGTGTGTGTGCATACAATTCCTATGTATTTTGCCATTCATGGACAAGATTCATTTGGAAACCCTTATAATATATTGTGACACATATTATGGTACTGATAGAAACACTATACAATGTGACATTTGATATTTACAAAGATTTTCGAATTAAGTCCATATATGTATGACAAAACACCATCACATGTCAGAACACATGCAAACACACATACACAGATGCACACACACACACACACACACACACACACACACACACACACACACACACACACACACACATACAAACAAGTGCATACAGATACCCACACAAGAACACACAACACATGCAAGAAAGAGAAACATATGTATGGCTGCCTAGAAATCGGTATTCGGAATTTAGAATTCCGGATTTGAATTTTGGAGTTGTTGATATACTTTTTTGCCACCAATGTTGACCGGACCCCTTCTTGTTGAGCGCATAATGTCATGTATAATACAAATGGAGCCGAGAAGTGGGTAGGTTCTACACGAGTTTACCATAATAGTTCTGTCATACATTGGTAGCGCATTCCCTACAAAAGTCGATTTTGTGAGGACCAACACAATAGACTACAGTTATAATCACTAATGTTCATATAATACATAGCCATCATTATGTGCTTGTAAAGGATGATTATTGCTCAAACATAGGGCTTTTAGTATGGGGCAGGTTGTCCTGCATTAGCTATAATGACCTCCTCAAAAATGATTCGCCTGCCCATATGTCAGATTTAATGAAAAATAATTGACACTAATCAACAACGCAGCATTCCACGCTGAAATTATCGCATCCATTTGAGCGGGGCATTTTTTCTCGAAGTTCTCTACGAGATGAACACCATGAAATCCGATTGGGATAAAAACACTCCTGAACCGACTGCAAAGTGACGTAAGCTTTCTCTTAAACTGCAAAAATAAGAAATCCCAAGACACAGGTGTTCAGGACCTGTTTTTCGGCCATTGACCGCCTGCCCAGATGTAATATATAACAAACTGTTCTCATATAAATAATCAATGTCATTTATTCTAATAGCACGCTCAGATGGACATCTATCCAACTATGATTGAATTAGTACTAGTATCAAATGACCATGTACCAAAAAATGAACTAACTCCTCCATACAGGAGAATATGTCCCTGTTTTCTCAGTGAGGTGTGAAAACTAATATTCTATATTGAATAAACTATGTCCTAATCCATATATAATCATGTTACTAATAATTGGAAGTTTATGGACATATTATTGTTTTAACAGATAAACTCCTTGAAAGAACTAGACGACAAAATGATTGCAGATGTCCACCTGGAGCAAAAGGGAATAGAGGAACACCAGGACTGAATGGGATGAATGGAACAAAGGGTGAAATGGGAGATCCAGGGCCACATGGGGAGAGTGGTGAAAAAGGACAGCTAGGGGTGCCAGGATCTCCAGCACCCCTAGGATTACCAGGACTAAATGGAACAAAAGGTGAACCAGGACTGAAAGGAGACATAGGAGTGCCAGGACTCAATGGTACAAAAGGTGAACAAGGACTGAAAGGAGACATAGGAGTGCCAGGACTCAATGGTACAAAAGATGAACAAGGAGAGAAAGGACAACCAGGGAATGGTGGACAGAAAGGAGACAAAGGAGAGCCAGGACTAAATGGAACAAAAGGTGAACAAGGCAAAACTGGACAGAAAGGAGAGAAAGGTCTGAAAGGAAACAAAGGAAAGCGAGGAGAAATGGGAGAGCCAGGACAACATGGACTTAATGGAACAAAGGGAGAAAAGGGTGAACCAGGACCACAAGGAGTTAAGGGAACTATAGGTGAGATAGGAGAAAAAGGACAATCAGGGAATGTTGGACAGAAAGGTGAACCAGGACAGAAAGGTGAACCAGCAGCACCACAAGGACCACAAGGATGTAATGGAACTGAAAAGAAGGAAGAAGTTGCTGTACCAGAACAGAAGTTGCAAGGTGGTATCGGATGTAAAAACATGACAGGTTAATTCTCTACAGGTGTTAAGGCATATTTTGTAATGCGTGGAAGAATTATTATTAAATTACATATAATTATCATTCCAGTAATTATTTTGGATACTCTATAAATATCATAGAGTGCGAAAGCGCTCTATATGTAGGGATGACGATGAAACAAAATGGCGGCCCTATACCTCGCATACATTGCAGTTTCGCAAAATCTCGCCTATGGACAAGTATTAAGTCCAAGCGAGCATTCAGGAGTCATTTTCGGCTGATTTGAGACATAACAAAACCATTGACAAGTGAGAAGAATGTAGTCGAAGTGGCGAACCGGCGAAAGGTCAAAAAAATTAAAGGTCAAATTTTCGGACTTCTACTTCTTCTGATTCTTCTTCTTCTCTACATATTTTTCAACAAAGCTACCGAAGTACCTGCTGGAGCTATGAAGCTAATTTTAACACGAGCGATCTTAATTTTTTAACGTTGAGTGCCCTTTCCTACTCTTGTTATGATTGTACTACATATGGTGACTGCGGGATTTCCGGCACTATTTGGCAACTGACTCATAATAATAATACGTCATCTTGTTCAATTAAAAATATTCGCCTACTTCATAACAATGAGTCACAATGGCTCAGTGAGCAGATTACAGGTTTTATAGCGAGTTTGGTTGGTTCGAATCACCGAGAGGACATTTTTTTATTTTATTTTTTCCACATTATAAACATTTTACATCACATGCCTCTGGTTAAAAGAGAATACAAACAAGCATAATAAAAACATTTAACAATGAAAAAGGATTTAGGGATGACAAGCAAAAAAGGGAAAGAACAAGGTAGGGATGAGTGGAATGCACAGTATAGTGTCTGCAGCTGTTGATATAGGGATGGTTATATGGTGACAGTCTTCTCATTCTGACGTGCTGCTCACTCCGACAGTGTTCTCATTCCACACATCCCTACCTTGTTCTTTCCCTTTTTTTGCTTGTCATCCCTATACATCCTTTTTCATTGTTAAATGTTTTTATTATTCTTTATATTATATATATATATACATGCCATAAGCAGTGATATAATATATATATTATATAAATTCCAGAAATATGAAAAATATGACAGATTTTCTAAATGGCTAACTAGGACAGTTAAGACTATGTTTGATTGTGAGATGATGAAACTGATGTATCTCACAATGCTGACCAAATGATTGGTCTAGTCTCTCCAACTGTGTTTAGAGGGGTGTGTTCGATCTGCTGCCACCAGATTCTCCGGAGAAGAGATGGTGCCATAAGAGTACATGGTCCTCTCAAAGGACAATGACCTGGTTCAGAACAACCGCCAAGTGCTGATGATATTGTTAAAGGAAACACTAATAATGACGTTACTGTTAAGGGAAACACTTGCCTCACTATGCCAGATTCCTGCTTTGCTGACAACTGCACTCGGCCTTTCGTGAAGGTTTTGAGGAGAATTCCACAATTTTCACGCGATCGAGGTTCTAGGAAGCTGGCTGCTATCCTTACAGATGTGGCGATGACCAACTCTATTGTTGTGTGGATGTGCTTAATATGCTTGCAAAGATGCTGCTTTTGAGTTCCTAAGAGGGGTAGTAAGCATTGCAAACTATAGAGTATCGTATTGATAGAGGAGGTTGACAGCTCATCTATATCTTCACTTGCTCACCCTTGTACAGTAATTGTAGCAAACATATAAACATCAGTAAATATACAGTTTATATGAACCATGTAAAATTAATAATTATAAGACATACTTGAAATAATTGAGATTACCCAGGGGCAGTGAATATATATTTCAAAATTTCAGAGATGAAGTAACCATCACGACTAAGAAATTCTTCAAATCTCCGGAATAGGCAGAGTTCTCCAAAAGCTATTATTATTCACACAAAATGTGGGAGTGAGTAGGACTGTGATGGACGTAATAAGTTCAGCAAAGGTTCTTATAAACCTAACAAAGACATCCAAGTAATCTGAGTGCATAGGGCAGCATACCTATGAGTTTTTGAACATTCCAAACAATCCAAGGATTGATTTAGAATTGAAGTATAAAAGTTAAAAAAAATTCTCAAGCTATTATAAGTCTTTTGATGCATTAACTGAGATTTCACTTTCTACACACAAAGTTCATTTAGCAATTTTAAATTTATTGTGTACTCCCAAACATCCTATAGCAAAGGCAACATGGAAAGTTCTATTCTTGATCTATACATTGGTGCAACATTTAGTCTCATTACTATACAAGACGAGAGGAATCAAATGATTAAAAAGTGCCTATGAAACTAGGGTGCACACAGCGAAGGGTACACAAGAGTATATCTTATTATGGACATATCAACAATTGACCACTTTACACTCAACACAGACTCATGTCTGCACAATGTCCTGAAATGTTACAAATTATGCTCAATTGTTTGTTAGGTGGGCATGTAAGGGTCACTAAAATTAATAGTTACCTCTACCTGGGTAGGCTCCATTTATTTGGACTTAAAATCCTACCTGGAGTTGTGCTTGTAAATTTATGAAGCAGCTGATAGAATTGCATAACAAATAACACAAAATCCGGTACAGTTAAATAATAATTCGAAGATATATAAAATAACATGTTATTAGCAGTGTTAACACTAGTACTCACTACTGGATTACATTCAAACCTGTAGTGTGCGTACATATTATGTAGGAGACTGAATGACCACTAGGACCT
Organism: Chondrilla cf. caribensis; assembly: GCA_964020155.1. NCBI lineage: Eukaryota > Metazoa > Porifera > Demospongiae > Chondrillida > Chondrillidae > Chondrilla > Chondrilla cf. caribensis. The sequence continues at coordinate 5,170,657 of OZ026547.1, forward strand.
TAAATGTCACCAACCGTACAGTTCCACAGCATGAATGCTAAACATCAACTAATGTCCTATGTGAAAGTACGATATCACGTGCTTAGAGTCTGTGCCATTAAACAGATGACTTGTACAGATGCTGGCACTGCAATAAATACAAACTAGCTATTGAAACAGAAATGACCACGAGAACCTCCTCGACTTGACAGAGACCCTGGTGTTGTTAACAATACCTGATCAACTAGAACCACACTTTGACATCAAGGAGCACTAGGAGATGTTGGGCTTCTGGGTGAGTGGCTGTAAGGTTTAAGTAAAGCCACACAAATACCAAATTAAGTTAGGGGAAGACATACTGTTATTTCATTAGTAGTGCAATCATGCATGTGTTGCTAAATCAATTACAATCATTGACCTAAGAGAGTCATCTAAGCATAATTTAATCATACGGTATGTCAGAAGGTCGATGGAAACTAGAAATTTATATATTATATTTTATATATATTATATTATAATTTTATTTATATACAAAAACACAAAGCAATGTCATAAATAAGTATTATAAATACTTAGCACACATAGATCCTCCAATGTACACTTAAACAGACACACATGTACACACACACACACACACACACACACACACACACACACACACACACACACACACACACACACAAACACACACATGCAGACAGACACATACAATAATACCTCAACATGATGCCACAACAATCTAATCAACTTGCCTACACCAAAGCAGAATTTCTAAGGATCCCTTTTATGGGATGCTTGCATTTCTAGGCTTCTCATATCAATTCCCATTTTCTGATAATAACAATGGGAACCACCATACACATCATTCACAGAGCATAGCATACACAATGAATATCATTAAAAGTGGGACTGTCCTACCACACCCTATATAAACCTCCTGTTCTGTTGTGGTCACCACAAACTAGTACTGACCGGCTTACTGTATTGACTGGATTTACAGTTATGGCTCAAAGCATTCAGGTCTTTGTACAAATGGCTCTACTGCTTTGTGTGGTGACTACCAGTATGGGGGGTGTCACTGATTGGCATAAGGCATTTTCACAACTTGAATACAAGGTGAAAGTGCAAGAAGAAGAAATCAAGTCACTTCACCAGATACTAGAACAGTTGGAGATGAGACTACGATCACTGGAAACAAAAGGTGAGTTTGTTGAGGTTCAAATACAACCTGCAGTCCCTACTCTTCATGCCATTAATATTATATTAGTCAGAATTATCCTCCTTTGTGTTGTATGCACATACATCGTTGTATGACACCCCTGATTGTGATTGTGATCGTGAGTGACAAGCAAGTAAACAATGTATGTATAATATATAAAATTGAATATATTAGATATTGACAATAATCGTAAATGTATGATTGTGATAATGTACACATTGTGGCTGGCCATTCAAATTTCTCCACCAACAGAACGACAAACACTCAAAGACTGAAAGTAAATAATGCTATAAGAAAATTGGAAAATGTTGCCTAACTAATACTTATGGGATTCTGTGGAAAGAAGAAATTACCATGTAAAAAAATTACAAATCACACACACACACACACACACACACACACACACACCATTACAAATTACTATACTATTACCAAAGAAGAAATTACTGAAAAAAGAAAAAAATGAACACGTATTCATTTCAGTTATGGTAAATGCTCCTTGAAATACAACATGTTCTGGCTGATGAGGTGTGCTTCAAATATCCTCTAGGAGGCTTATAGAAGCAGACATATTAGTAGACATTTTGTCACAAAAATGACACATATGTACTGCAAAATTTTGTCACAAAGTGAAGCCACATAATGTATCTTGAATTGTTCGAATATTGTGAGCAGTTGAAGTGAACATTTCGATTTTATTTAATGAAAAGGAATACATAAAATAATAGTACATAGATGTTTTTCAATAGTGTATGCTATAAAGTATCAAAATTATTTCGGTAATGGTAACTACTATAATACTTACCTTTGTTATTTCTTGGCTATAGCCTGAAAACTAGTATGTCTAAAGCTGTGTCACACATACCAGCAACTATGGCCTTGCCATGTATTTCCATGCTACATTCACCCAATTTACTGAGATTCGACAATATGCTGTGGCCCATTTTATAAGATTGTTACAAACCATGAAACACTCATAGTGTCGACCTAGCTGATAATTCTTGTACCTAAAAAGCTGGAAGGGAATTTTCGAAGTACTGTATATGGGTACCTTAAAAATGGTAATCTGATCTTGCCTTGAGTTGATATGCTTCAGTCTATTGTCGATAATCAGAGCACAGCCATGAACAATCCAAGGATGGAATAATGTAACCTGAAGTATTACTCCAGCTATCAGCGCAGTTTTGCAGCATTTACCGTGATTTTGACTTTTGACTGCATAGTTTGTTTGCAGATTTTAGTGATTTTTAGGGTTTGCAGCAGGAATTCCCTATACTAATATTGTTGTCATTTCAACTCTCTTTATGTAACACTCAATAAATTATATATTATAGATAGATAATGCGTTCCTACACGTAATGGAATGAAATTATATGATAATTAAGATGTCATGAGATAAAATGGCTGAATTTGAAAAACAGAGGATAAAATACTGGGCTAGAAATTGACTCAACAATTTCAATGAATGTACTAACTTCAGCAAAGACAGAGAGTAAAAATTTTTGAAGCGCGAACAAAACTAATTGTAGGGTACTCAGACGTCCTTCATCATAATGGCGCCTATGGAGCAAGGTGCAGGGTGTGATAATATATTCTGAAATACTATGATCACTTTGCACTCTCTTTATAATTACCTCATTCACATACATAATAGTCATCATTCGTGGGTAAACATCTCTCACAAGTCAATGTCCTATTCTATCAATAACATTAATTTAGTAAACTCATAACATTAAGACCAAATTAAAATTGGTCTCTGTTGTCTCATGCATTGATATGGACAAACTAATATTCTAATTCAATACAGTATGTGTTAATCCAATAATATAGTCAAGTCACCAATTTGAATTTAAAAAGTCATTGTTTATTTTTGAAAAGGTGAACTGATTGAGAGAACTAGACGGCAAGATGATTGCAGTTGTCCACCTGGAGCAAAAGGGAATAGAGGACCACCAGGACTGAATGGGATAAATGGAACGAAGGGTGAAATGGGAGACCCAGGGCGACCTGGGAAGAGAGGTGAAAAGGGAGACCAAGGAGAAATAGGACAACAAGGGAATAATGGTCAGAAAGGTGAACCAGGACTGAATGGAGTACAAGGACTCAATGGAACGAAGGGAGAAAAAGGCAACTCAGGAAACCAAGGAATTAATGGAACAAGAGGTGAACGAGGAGAGAAAGGAGAACAAGGACTGAAAGGAGATACAGGAGAGACAGGACTAGAAGGAGAAAGAGGACCAACAGGACCACAAGGAAAAAGAGGACCAACAGGGCCACAAGGAAAAGGAGGACCAACAGGACCAGAAGGAGAAAGAGGACCAACAGGACCAGAAGGAGAAAGAGGACCAACAGGACCAGAAGGAGAAAGAGGACCAACAGGGCCACAAGGAAAAGGAGGACCAACAGGACCACAAGGAGATAGAGGACCCCCAGGCCCGGAAGGAGAAAGAGGACCCCCAGGACCAGAAGGAAAAAGAGGGCCAACAGGATCAGAAGGAGATAGAGGACCCCCGGGAAAACCAGGAACCAAAGGGCCATTGAAATAAGAATTCAAAGTAAAACAAGCAATAAAGTTACTTTTAATCAGTTCATATAGCGTAGATGCATACCGCACTATATACTTAATTTTCTATGCCATGAAAGGGTGATGCTGCTAATTAAACTAATTTAAATCATATGCTATGGTAATTGAAATTGGAATCATTCAACAATAAATATTTAGTGTCAAGAAAAACACATATAATAATCAAAAGACAAATAAATAACTGCTACACATACCTATTAGTACTTGGACGGATGCAAGTAGTGTAAGCTACTAAATAGTTTCATATTATATCATAAAATATATGCTTTTATTAATTATATATTTACTACAACATATTTTTATCTGACTATCATGTTAACCACATGTAGGTTTATAGCAAATGATATATGAACTGACTTGCTTCATAATAATATCATTATTATATGATTTAGTAAAGAATCTTCAATAATCAACATGCACCAACTGTATAAACTTTATATTTATAAACCAACTGTACAGAAAGAATGAATCTCTTTGAATCAATTGAACCCTCTACATATAACCGTCAATCTTGAATGTGATACTGTATGTTTTTGTATGGCTTTGTTCTGGTAAATGATAAGATAAGGGTCAATTTGAATGTAAATGACACATAACTATATAATTACTTATAGTACTGGCAAATGTTTGTGTGATTCTGTATGTCTGTGGGTGATAGGTTGTGTTATTTTCATCGCTATTATATTGGTATATAGGAACTGTGAATAAGATCAACTTCTTGCAGTTATGCAAAATTGTTTTCCAATATGTTAAGATAACAATTCCCATCTTAATTGTTTCTGGATCATAATTCTTCGTCATAAAATAGACAATAGACAGGATGCTAGATTAGCAAAGGTAACATAATAATTATTATAATGATGGAATCTGGACACACTGCATTGAAGATGAGATAACATAAATAGATAAATAGATTTCAGGTATGAAATAACCATCATTGTAAACAATGGGAAGATGGACAGTTCTCCATCAACTATAGTTGTTCATGAAATATATATGGGAGTAATGACAGTGAAGTTTCCTTTCTCAGGAAAACATCTATCTACACAATCACCTTCCCATACATAGTAGACCATTTGCATGAAGATTTCACTTTCTACACACAAAGTTCATTTAGCATTTTTTTTATTTATTGTGTACTCCCAAACATCCTATAGCATGGTAACATGGAGAGTTCTTTTCTTGACCTATACATTGGTGCAAAATTTAGGACCGTAACTATACAAGATGAAAGGAATCAAACGATTAAAAAGTGCCTATGAAACTAGGGTGCACACAGCGAAGGGTACACAGAAGCTACAGGCTAGTTACTAGATGCATTAAACAAGGAATTAGAAGGAGTTAAATCTTGTAGGGCTGCTGTACTTCCTTGAGAATTATTTGGTGTCATTATCAGATTTCAAAGACCTTTGATGAAAACATTTTTTATGGCAAAGTCTCGGTACACAAATTCTACCCCAACATACACATTTTAATTCATTCACACAACAAAGGCCAAAAAAGATTGTGAACATTAAGTGTACATGGTGTAGTATATACTATCTTCACTGTTCAGCCATTTGGTATATGTGCATGTCCACAGAATTTAGTGAGGAATAATATTTTTATGTCACCATTTATTTAGCAGTGTTAACACTAGTACTCAACTACCAAATTACATTCAAACCTGTCATGTCAGTACATTTTATGTAGAAGACTGAATGACCACTAGGACCTTAAATGTCACCACCCGTCTGGTTCCACAGCATGGATGCTAAACATCAATTAACGTCCTATGTGAAAGCTACCTATCACGTGCTTAGAGTCTGTACCATGAAACATACGACTTGTACAGATGCTGACCTGCAATATATAAATACTAGCTATTGAAACAGAAATGACCACAAGAACCTCCTCGACTTGACAGAGACCCAGGTGCTGTTAACAATACCTGATCAACTAGAACCACACTTTGACATCAAGAAGCACTAGGAAATGTTGGGCTTCTGGGTGAGTGGTTGTAAGGTTTAAGTAAAGCCACACATATACCAAACAAAGTTAGGGGAAAACATACTGTTATTTCATTAGTAGTGCAATCATGCATGTGTTGCTAAATCAATTACAATGGACATAAGAAGTCAGCTAAGCATAATACATTCATATGTTATGTCAGAAGGTCACTGGGAAATAGAAATTTGTCACTAAACTTGGCAATACATACTTTGCAAAAACACAAAGCTATGTTATAAATTAGTATTATTAATACTTAACACACACACACACACACACACACACACACACACACACACACACACACACACACACACACACACATATATACACACACACACACACACACACACACACACACACACACACACACACACACACACACACACACACACACACACATATATACACACACACACACACACACACACACACACACACACACACACAAACACACACACACACACACACACACACACACACACACACACACACACACACACGCACGCACGCACGCACGCACACACACGCACACACACACACACCTTGTTTACACCAAAGAAGACTTTTAAGGATCCCTTTATGGGATGCTTGCATCTCTAGGCTTCTCATATCAATTCCCGTTCTCTGATAATAACATCCCGAACCACCATACACATCATTCACAGAGCATAGCATAGATATGCACAATGAATATCATTGAAAGTGGGACTGTCCTACCAGGCCCTATAAAAACCTCCTGTTCTGTTGTGGTCACTACAAACTAGTACTGACTGGCTTACTGTATTGACTGGAGCTACAGTTATGGCTCAAAGCATTCAGGTCTTTGCACAAGTGGCTCTATTGTTTTGTGTGGTGACTACCAGTATGGGGGGTGTCACTGATTGGCAAAAGGCATATTCACAACTTGAATACAAGGTGAAAGTGCAAGAAGAAGAAATCAAGTCACTTCACCAGATACTAGAACAGTTGGAGATGAGACTACGATCACTGGAAACAAAAGGTGAGTTTGTTGAGGTTCAAATACAACCTGCAGTCCCTACTCTTCATGCCGTTAATATTATATTATTCAGGATTATCCTCCTTTGTGTTGTGTGCATATACATAATTGTATGACACCCCTGATTGTGATTGTGATTGTGAGTGCCAAGCAAGTACACAATGCATGCATAATATATCAATAACAATTAGATTTTCACAATAATTGTAAATGTATGCGATAATGTACACAGTGTGGATGGCCATTCAAATTTCCCCACCAACAGAACGACAAACACTCCAAGACTGAAAGTAAATAATGCTATAAGAAAATTGGAAATTGTTGCCTAACTATAACTTGTGGGATTCTGTCGAAAGAAGAAATTACCATGTAAAACAAATTACAAATCACACACACACACACACACAAACACACCATTAGAAATTACTATACTATTACCAAAGAAGAAATTACTATAATATTATCACAGGAACATCCGCGAAAATATAATCAGCGAATTAGGCGTTCTTGTTGATCTGTGGCCAGCCATAGAGATCGTAGACATCTGGTTAGTCTGCAAATTTTGTCCGTTGATAATTTCCCGTTATACGGTTAATCATGTGACTCTTTTACTGGATCATGTGCCTAAGACATGTAACAAATTGCTATAGTTGACATATAGTTTCACCAGGGCTGTAGGAAGGTCTCCAGAAGTGGAAACGGCAAATACATTAATTGGGCGAAAATATCCTGCCTCATAAGATGAAATAGCAAAACATCGAACAAAAAAATCCCTAGTTATATCTATTATTGATTCCATTCTGAATTTGTGGACTGATATCTTAATCTGACTTCTTAGCTTCTCCTTGTATCACATTCTCTGATGCAAACAATAAGCATTCCTTGTTTTGTCGATTGTTTTAAGTGATGAATCTCATTACTGGCTTACACTGACTCAAAATGAGGAAGCCAATAACATGTCGACGCATAATTTGGCTTCATTCCCGCTGATATCTTATCATGGACATGTCAACAAATGACCATTATTGTCAACTCAGACTCAAATCAGCACTTTGTCCTGACATGTTACCAATAAAGCTCAATTGGCTGTTAGGTAGGTATGTGAGGATCAATAATTAGTTGACTCTACCTTGGTAGGGTCAACTAATTTGGTGACCCTACCTGGATTTGTGCTTATTTACTGTAAATGTGTGAAGTAGACAATGAAAATGCATATCAAAACACACAAAATCCAATGCTGAATAATAATAAATGGAAGGTATAGAATAACCTGTTAATTATAGCATTGACAAGAACTTGAACATTCATGGGCTGTGTGAAATTGCTATTAGACCCATTGCAATCATCATTCATGGGTAAACATCTCTCACAAGTCAATGTCATATTCTATCAATAACATTAATATTATAGTAAACTCACAACATTAACACCAAATTAAAATTGGTCTCTGTTGTCTCATGCATTGATATGGACCAACTAATATTCTAATTCAATACAGTATGTGTTAATCCAATATAGTCATGTTACCAATTTAAATTAAATAAAGTCATTGTTTATTTTTTGAAAAGGTGAACTGATTGAGAGAACTAGACGTCAAGATGATTGCATTTGTCCACCTGGAGATAAAGGGGATAAAGGAACACCGGGACTGAATGGGATAAATGGAACAAAGGGTGAAAAGGGAGACCCAGGAGGAAAAGGACAACAAGGGAATAATGGTCGGAAAGGTGAACCAGGACTGAAAGGAGTACAAGGACTCAATGGAACGAAGGGAGAAAAAGGCAACTCAGGAAACCAAGGAATTAATGGAACAAAAGGTGAACAAGGAGAGAAAGGAGAACCAGGACTGAATGGAGACACAGGAGTGCCAGGAGTTAATGGAACAAGAGGTGAACGAGGACTGAAAGGAGATACAGGAGAGACAGGACTAGCAGGAGAAAGAGGACCCCCAGGACCAGAAGGAAAAAGGGGACCCCCGGGACCACAAGGAAAAAGAGGACCAACAGGACCACAAGGAGAAAAAGGACCAACAGGACCACAAGGAGAAAAAGGACCAACAGGACCACAAGGAGAAAGAGGACCAACAGGATCACAAGGAGAAAGAGGACCCCCAGGAATCAAAGGACCACCCCAATAAGAATTCAAAGTAAAACAAACAATAAAGTTACATTACTAGTATTAATTTGTTGCAATCACTTCATAGAGCATAGAACGTAGATGTATACCACACTCGAAATTTAATTTTCTATGTCGTGATAGGGTGATGCTGCTAATTAAACAAATTTAAATTAAATGTTGTGGTAATTGAAATTGGAATCATTCAACAATAAATATTTATTGTCAAAGAAAACACATAATCAAAAGACGAAAAAAATAACTGCTACACATACCAAATAGTAATTAGATACAAGTAGTGTAAGCTACAAAATATTTTTCATACAATATGAAAAATATAAGCTTTTATTAATTATAAATTTACTACAAAATATTTTTATCTGACTATCATGTTAACCACATGTAGGTTTATAGCAAATAATACATGAACTGACTTGCTTCACAATAATATAATTATTATACGATTTAGTAAAGAATCTTTAATAAACATCATGTACCAACTGTATAAACTTCATATTTCTAAACCAACTGTAAAGAAAGAATGAATCTCTTTAAATCAATTAAACCCTCCACATATAAACATCAATTTTGAATGTGATACTGTATGTTTTTGCATGGCTTATGTTCTGGTAAATGATAAAAATGCGGGTCATTTGGAATGTAAATGACATATAACTATATAGCATCCGTTACCATAGAAACAGTACTATTATACAGCAATTTTATAATGTATAAAGCGCTAGCAACAGTATAAAGCGTTAGCAACAGATGCTATAATGGTTAAGACATGGGCACAAGGGCATTATGACATACAAAATACACTCGCCCTCGGGACTCGGTATTTATATGTCATAATGCCCTTGTGCCCATGTCTTAACCACTAAATAATTACGTATAGTACTGGCATATGTTTGTGTGATTCTGTATGTCTGTGGGATGATAGGTTGTGTTATATTGATTGTTGTT
>OZ026547.1:5185508-5220508 GCA_964020155.1 Chondrilla cf. caribensis
TCGATAATCGGAGGTTTGCACAGCCATGAACAATCCAAGGGTGGAATAATGTAATTTAAAGTATTACTCCAGCTATCAGCGCTGTTTTGTAGCATTTACCGTGATTTTGATTTTTGACTGCATAGTTTGTTTGCAGATTTCAGTGATTTTTAGGGTTTGCAGCAGGCATTCCCTATAACAATATTGTTGTCATTTCAACTTTCTTTATGTAACACTCAATAAATTATATATTATAGATAGATAATACGTTCCTACACGTAACTGCAATGAAATTATATAATAATTAAGATGTAATGAGATAAAACGGCAGAATTTGAAAAACAGAGGATAAAATACAGGGCTAGAAATTGACTCAACAATTTCAATGAATGTACTAACTTCAGCAAAGACAGAGAGAAGAGATTTTTAAAGCTCAGACAAAACTAAGTGTAGGGTACTCAGACGTCCTTCATCATAATGGCGCCTCTGGAGCAAGGTGCAGGGTGTGATATATTCTGAAATAGTATGATCATTTTGCACTCTCTTGATAATTACGTCATTCATGTACATAATAGCCATCATTCATGGGTAAATATCTCTCACAAGTCAATGTCCTATTCTAACAATAACATATATCTAGTAATCTCACAACATTAACACCAAATTAAAATTGGTCTCTGTTGTCTCATGCATTGATATGGACCAACTAATATTCTAATTCAATACAGTATGTGTTAATCCAATATAATCATGTTACCAATTTGAATTAAATAAAGTCATTGTTTATTTTTTGAAAAGGTGAACTGATTGAGAGAACTAGACGGCAAGATGATTGCAGTTGTCCGCCTGGAGATAAAGGGGATAAAGGAACACCGGGGCTGAATGGGATAAATGGAACAAAGGGTGAAAAGGGAGACCCAGGGTCACAAGGAGACAGAGGTGAAAAAGGTGATCTAGGACAGCCAGGATCTACAGGACTCCAAGGACCGCAAGGACTTAATGGAACGAAAGGTGAACATGGAGAAACAGGACAACCAGGGAAGATTGGACAAATAGGTAAACAAGGAGTGAAAGGAGAGCAAGGTCCAAGAGGTAACAAGGGAAAGCAAGGGAAAAAGGGAGAGCCAGGAATGACAGGACCACAAGGTCGTAATGGAACAAAAGGTGAACGAGGAGAAACAGGACAACCAGGGAAGATTGGACAGAAAGGTGAACCAGGAGAAAAAGGGGATAAAGGACTGGATGGGATAAATGGAACAAAGGGTGAAAAGGGAGTCCCAGGGTCACGTGGGAGGAGAGGTGAAAAAGGAGAGCGAGGAAAAAAAGGACAACAAGGGAATAATGCTCAGAAAGGTGAACCAGGAGTGAAAGGACTACAAGGACTCAATGGAACGAAGGGAGAAAAAGGCAACTCAGGAAACCAGGGAATTAATGGAACAAGAGGTGAACGAGGAGAGAAAGGAGAACCAGGACTGAAAGGAGACACAGGAGTGCCAGGAGTTAATGGAACAAAAGGTGAACAAGGACTGACAGGAGATACAGGAGAGACAGGACTAAAAGGAGAAAGAGGACCCCCGGGACCACAAGGAAAAAGAGGACCAAGAGGACCACCAGGAAAAAGAGGACCACCAGGAATCAAAGGACCATTGCAATAAGAATTCAAAGTAAAACAAGCAATAAAGTTACATTACTAGTATTAATTTGTTGCAATCAGTTCATAGAGCGTAGAGCGTAGATGCATACCACACTCTATACTTGTTTCATAATAATATCATTATTATACGATTTAGTAAAGAATCTTTAATAATCACCATGCACCAACTGTATAAACTCAATATTTATAAACCAACTGTACAGAAAGAATGAATCTCTCTCAATCAATTAAACCCTCTACATATAAACATCAATCTTGAATGTGATACTGTATGTTTTTGTATGGCTTTTGTTCTGGTAAATGATAAAAATGTGGGTCATTTGGAATGTAAATGACATATAAATATATAATTACTTATAGTACTGGCATATGTTTGTGTAATTCTGTATGTCTGTGGGATGATAGGTTGTGTTATATTGATCGTTGTTCAATTGGTATATAGGAACTGTGAATAAGATTCAGTTCGCGTTGTTAGGAAAAATTGTTTTACAATGTTATGTTAAGATGACCATTCCCAGCTTAATTGTTTCTGGATCATAATTCTACGTCATAAAATAGACACTAGACAGGATACTAGCTTAGCAAGGGTAACATAATAATTATTACGATGGAATGACACCAGTAACACAAACAGATATAAATAATTGCTTAAGCGGTGTGTATAGACCAAGTGTAAAACTGGTCTAGATAAACCGGTAGAGCAACCAAACTGTAACTGATGGTGATCACAGGGAATTCAAGAGTTGAATATAATTGGGATTATTTAATCATTTGCACACCTGACTTTGTTCAAAGCACACAAATCAATCTTTTAATATTGTAGCCCTCTGTGCTCCATGACGCTGCTCAAAGCTTTATGTATACTTAGAGTTACTGACATATTCACTTGGTACAATATTTAGGAAATAACATTTAGCGCAAGGCTACCATAACAAAAAATATATACAGTGAGACCCCTGTAATCAGGACACCTTGGATCAGTCTTTTCGTGTCCTGATTATATGGGTGTCTTCATTTCCGGGGTTATGTACTTAGGATTGAAATTAATGGACATAATCAACTGTAGATGTGGGGGCACAATTCGGCGACCATATTGGGTGGCAAACGAAATTTTTCTAGTTGTAAGAGTTCTAGAAACTTCATCGTTGAACTGAACCTCGAATTTCTTGGAGACATGAGCTAATACGGTACAATCGAAATCGTCCGAGTAACAAATACTTCTTAAAGATCGCATTTTGACCTCGCAAGGACCAAAGGTATTAGAAAATTTTACAGTCTCAGAAACTTTGATTCGTCCACTTTATTGTATTTTCCCAGTTCATTTTATGGAATAACGAAGGTCTGTTTTTTCAGGGGGCATTTTACATACCTTACAATATGGAAAAAGTTAGTTCCAAGATTATGCGTCTGTTTAAACACAGTGTCCGTATTATGGGGGTCCCACTGTATATGAATGGCCCAAGTATTATGTCTATAGACCCAATGGCAAGTGTCTATATATATCCTGACAAGTGTCTAATATATCTTTGCTACACAGCATTCATTGATAATAAAATGAATGAAATTATGAAAAATATGGCACCAGCTGAAAGTTTGAATATGTACTGTAAACAGTGTTGAGTTGTATTAAGTATTATTATAGGTTTTAAAATATCATTGCTCTGCCATTTTATTGGGTGCACAACAGTGGTATACATACAAGCAAGAAATGCAATGCGACTGTTATATATTCCTAATAAAGCTGTATACTTTAATATATTCCAGCTTTCGTCTGATCAGCAGCAGATCTGGACACACTGCATAGAAGATGAGATAGATATAACAGTAAAATAGATTTCAGGTATGAATTCAGCATCATTGTAAACAATGGGAAGATGGACAGTCCTCCATCACCTATAGTTGTTCATGAAATGTGGGAGTAATGACAGCAAAGTTTCCTTCTCAGGAAATCATCTACCTACACAATCACACTCCCATACATTGTAGACCAAATGCTACTTTCAGTGTGTGCGCAAATACCAGACAATGTTGCAACAATTGTTGGGCCAGTATATATTATAGATATGCTTCGTAACGACAAAGCAAAATTTTCACAAACAAGATAGATTTAAAGGCACTAAGCCAAACTCGTAGGTCGACAGAATCAATTCTATAGTGAGATTGCACATTTAGAGAAGGTGGAATACCAGATGGACTAACACCACTTGAAGAACTATGGTGTACAAAAATATCACAAAGGGAAATACGAAATTATTACCATATGTGGCAGTCACGGGTAGAAAACGAACGTTATTCCGTAGCCGACTTTTCGAGAAAATGGCGACTCAACGTTGCGTCTAAATTTCCCAACTTTAATTCCTGTCAATATAACCGTACATAGTCTAAAATTACACACGAGTCTTTTCTGGCTCTCTAGTCTACCTGAGTATGATAAAGATCATGAACAGGTAGACATATCATAAAGAAAGGACACGATAAAAAGGCGGTAGTCAAGTGATGGCTGTAAATCGACGCGCTAAACTTCACATCAACAGGGTATGGGTTTCATACTTTTACAGAGGCCTCTACCATGCCGGGACATGTACAGCTCCTTGGGATACATCGTTTCTTAGCGTCAAAAACAGCGACAGGCTAGCTTTATCGCTGGGCGAACTAGAAGTGCTCTCAGGTTGCCTCAGTCCTTGGAAACTAGCTTCGTACAAAGTACTGACCCATCCCAAGAAATGGTACGTGCAAATATCGATGTCATAGGATTCTCAGCGACCTGAAGCCAGTACATATCTCTATAGATGAGGGTTTTAACAAGCGTCGCGGCAAGGTAGGAGTTGCGTGAGCACGTACACATTCACGTGTGCACGTGTTCCTGTGCATTGCGTACAGACACATCGTCGTATTTGAACCTCCGTAATAACACACTCTATGGACGAAAAATGCTCTTACTTGCAGAAAACCCAGATGATACCCTTAGTTTTTCATTTATTTAAAGAAATCAATTTCGACCGTCATGCACTAATGTTTGTTTTCTACCCGGGACTGCCACATATACAACTACCATGTTACCCAAAGGGACATACAAAAACTTCTCCACCATATTAACCCAAGAACAAAAAATCTCGATCCTGACACTAGTACATGGTTCCAATGAAATGAGCCCAAAACAAGTAAACGATACACAGCACATGCAAGTGCGCAGTTGTGATTTCAAAGAAGCTCTGACATGAATGAAGCTCTCAAACAATATTATGGATATCACAACGTATGTGCCACATTTACGGGCAGTATAGACAGCCACACAATAAAACATGTAGACAAGTAACTTACCTTTTAATTTAGTGGATCAATAATTATAATTGAAACTTCGTAACCAGTCTAATGAGTGAAGGCTTGCATACACATTCAACTCAATTTCGAAGTCAACTCAATTCTAGGAAATTCAATAGATAGTACATTTAGAAAACAGAGCTGTATGTAGTTAGTAAAATTAGCTATATTATCTACATGAAAATTCCTCAATCTCATGAATCCCCCTCGCGAAATAATTCAGTGAGTTGTTTTTTCTTGACAGAGAAATAAAGAACTTCCCGTCAATGTCGTCTCTCGAACATTGTTTGGTACACTTTACACTTCACAAAGGCAACGAGAGCACTCAAAAATCACCGTTTCAAGAACCAATAATGCCCGAAGACAGAACGTGAGCCGGATCTAAACACGCGGTTGGGGGTGGAGTCGAAAATGGTCAACCAATGAAATTGCGGGATTGTTTCACAGTCGTTGGACCTATAAAATTTTCGCTGTATTGGGCGAGAGAAGTTGCATGTGCCGTTCTTCTATAATTGCGTGTCCCCGAATAAAGATGGTACGTCGATACATTGTTCCTGAAAAAGTCATTTGCCTCAAATTCGCTCCTTTCCTCGTGGTAGGACTAAGAGAGAAGAGGGAATTGTGTGTTCTAGATCATCCCCTTCGCCCATGTACGTACGTAATCTGATGGGTTTCATCAACGCGACTATATTATTAATACCATTGCTCGTTGATTTGCAATGTCCGTAACTAGAGTAACTGATCAACATCTACTGCTCAGCAACCATAAGGTTAACCCGGGTAATTTGGATCAACTGACTTTCAATTACCTCAATTGACAGAGCTATTGACTAAAATTTGCCCACAAGGACCACAGAGATGTAATGGAACTGAAAAGAAGGACGAAGGAGCTGTACCACAACTGACATTGCCAGGTGGTACCAGATGTAAAAATAATATGACAGGTTAATTGTCTACAGGTGTTAAAGCATATTTTGTAATGAGTGGAAGAATTATTATTAAATTACATATAGTTATCATTCCACTAATTCTTTGGATACTTTTTATATATTTTGGATATAAGTATATATTATATATACTTACGCCATAAGCAGTGATATAAATCCCAGAAATATAAAGATTATGACAGATTTTCAAGATGGCTGACTAGGACAGTTAAGACAATGTTTGATTAACAATGACTGATAATCCATATTTGTGAGATGACAAAACTGATGTATCTCGCAATGCTGACCAAATGATTGGTCTAGTCTCTCCAACCATGTTCAGAGGGGCGTGTTCAATCTGCTGTCACCAGATGCTCCGGAGAAGAGATGGTGCCATAAGAGCACATGGTCCTCTCAGAGGACGATGTCCTGGTTCAGAACAACTGCCAAGTGCTGATGTTATTGTTGAAGGAAACACTAATAATGACGTTACTGTTAAGGGAAACACTTGCTCCATTGCAGATACCTCACAATGCTGACTCAATGATTGGTCTAGTCAAATTCCATGTATATATGCAGCATTTGTTAGTGATTCATAATACAAACATGAGCAAATTGTTATCATATGGACTCCATGACATCACATGTATTAAAATATCATAGATTTGTTATGTATATCATTAGGTTAACAAGAAGCAAATGATTGATATTTCTTTCAAATGCGAATCATTATTATTATTGCATTCATGTCATAAGAATAATGATGAGAAAGAATGAAGAATGAAAATAGTTGTTTGTAGGGGATGTT
The DNA here is from genome assembly GCA_964020155.1 of Chondrilla cf. caribensis. Classification (NCBI taxonomy): domain Eukaryota; kingdom Metazoa; phylum Porifera; class Demospongiae; order Chondrillida; family Chondrillidae; genus Chondrilla; species Chondrilla cf. caribensis. The sequence continues at coordinate 5,192,197 of OZ026547.1, forward strand.
TAGCAAACAGTTAATTATGTAGTGAGTCATTTGGGAGGATAGTATCCAAGCAGATGTCAGATGGCTATGAGGTGGGGAGGGACCAGGTGGGTTAGGATCCAAGAGATGGGTGGAGATTTACGAGGGCAACAAGTGGCCTGGGCACAAGGTTTGTGGGGATCAGGTGGTCACTATGTCAAGGATGATCCCAATAAGGCAATCAGGTCAGAGCAATGTATGCCAGTGTACAGTAATTGTAGCACACATATAAACATCAGTAATAATTCTCAAAACATACAGTTTAATAGAACCATGTATAAATTAATTATTATAAGACTTACTTGAAATAATTGAGATTACCCAGGGGCAGTGAATATAGATTTCAGAATTTCAGAGATGAAGTAACCACCACAATTAATGAATTCTCCAAATCTCTGGAAGAGGCAGCGTTCTCCAAATGCTATTATTATTCACACAAAATGTGGGAGTGAGTAGGACTGTGATGGACGTAATAAGTTCAGCAAAGATTCTTATGAACCTAACAAAGACATCCAAGTAATCCGAGGGCAGCATCTCCATGAGTTTTTGAACATTCCAAACAATCCAAGAATGAAGATGTAGAATTGAAGCATAAAAGTTAAGAAATTTCTCGAGCTATTAGAACTCTGCATTAACCGAGAATTCGCTCTCTACACGCAAAGTTCATTTAGCAAATTTTTATATATTAGCTAGTGTACTCCCAAACATCCTATAGCAATGCAACATCGAAAGTTCTTTTCATGATCTATACATTGGTGCAACATTTAGGCCCATTACTATACAAGACGAGAGGAATTAAACGATTGAAAAGTGACTATGAAACTAGGGCGCACACAGCGAAGGGTACACAGAGGTTACAGGTTAGTTAGATGCATTAAACAAGGAATTAGAATGAGTTAAATCTTGTGGGGCTGCTGTCCTTCTTTGAGAATTGTTTTGGTGCCATTTTCAGATTTCAAAGACCTTTGATGAAAATGTTCTATTTAGCAAAGTCTCGGTACACAAATTCTACGCCAACATACACATCTTAATTCATTCACACAACAAAGGCCAAAAAATGGTTGTGAACATCAAATGCACATTTCAGATCAACAACTGCATGTGGTGTAGTATACTATCTTCACTGTTCAGCCATTGGGTATATGCGCATGTCCACAGAACTTAGTAATAAATAATATGTTTATGCAACCATTTATCTAGCAGTGTTAACACTAGTACTCAACTACTAGATTACATTCAAACCTGTCATGTCTGTACATATTATGTAGGAGATTGAATGACCACTAGGACCTTAAATGTCAACACCCGTCTGGTTCCACATTATGAATATAAAACATCAATTAATGTCCTATGTGAAAGCCACCTATCACGTGCTTAGAGTCTGTGCCATGAAACAGACCACTTGTACCAATGCTGACCCGCAATATATAAAAACTAGCTATTGAAAGAGAAATGACAACAAGAACCTCCTTGACTTGACAGAGACCCAGGTGCTGTTAACAACACCAGATCAACTAGAACCACACTTTGACATCAAGGAGCACTAGGAAATGTTGGGCTTCTGGGTGAGTGGTTTAGTAAGTAAAGCCACACAAATACCAAATTAAGTTAAGGGAAGACATACAGTTATTTCATTAGTAGTGTAATCATGCATGTGTTGCTAAATCAAATACTATGGACATAAGAAAGTCAGCTAAGAATAATTTAATCATACGGTAAGTCAGAAGGTCACTGGGAAATAGAAATTTGTCACTAAACTTGGCAATACATACTTTGCAAAAACACAAAGCAATGTCATTAATAAGTATTATTAATACTTAGCACACATAGATCCTCTAATGTATACTTACACAGACACACATGTACACCCACAAACCCACACACCCACACACCTCCCCCCCCCACACACACACCATAATACCTCAACATGGCCCCACCACAAACTAATCAACTTGCTTACACCAAAGCAGAATTTCCAAGGATCCCTTTATGGGATGCTTGCATTTCCAGGCTTCTCATATCAATTCCCATTATCTGATAATAACAATGCCAACCCCATACACATCATTCTCAGTGCATAGCATAGATATACACAATGAATATCATTGAAAGTGGGCCTGTCCTACCAACCCCTATAAAAACCTCCTGTTCTGTTGTGGTCACAACAAACTAGTACTGACTGGCTTACTGTATTGACTGGAGCTACAGTTATGGCTCAGAGCATTCAGGTCTTTGTACAAGTGGCTCTACTGCTTTGTGTGGTGACTACCAGTATGGGGGGTGTCACTGATTGGCAAAAGGCATATTCACAACTTGAATACAAGGTGAAAATGCAAGAAGAAGAAATCAAGTCACTTCACCAGATACTAGAACAGTTGGAGATGAGACTACGATCACTGGAAACAAAAGGTGAGTTTGTTGAGGTTCAAATACAACCTGCAGTCCCTACTCTCCATGCCTTAAATATTATATTAGTCAGGATTATCCTCCTTTGTGTTGTATGCATATACATCATTGTATGAAACCCCTGATTGTGATTGTGATCATGAGTGACAAGCAAGTACACAATGCATGCATAATATATCAATAACAATTAGATTTTGACAATAATTGTAAATGTATGTGATAATGTACACAGTGTGGCTGGCCATTCAAATTTCCCCATCAACAGAACGACAAACACTCAAAGACTGAATGAAATAGAGGCTATAAGAAAATTGGAATTTATTGCCTAAGTAGTACTTATGGTATTCTGTCGAAAGGAGAAATTACCATGTAAAATTAATTACAAATCATACACACACACACACACACACACACACACACACACACACACACACACACACACACACATACACACACACACACACACATACACACACACACACACACACACACACACCATTACAAATGACTATACTATTACCAAAGAAGAAATTACTATAATATTATCACAGGAACTTCCGCGAAAATATAATCAGCGAATTAGGCGTTCTTGTTGATCTGTGGCCAGCCATAGGGATTGTAGACATCTGGTTAGTCTGCAAATTTTGTCCGTTGATAATTTCCCCCTATATGGTTAATCATGTGACTCTTCCACTGGAACATGTGCCTAAGACATGTAACCAATTGCCATAGATGACATAATAGTTTCACCAGAGCTGTAGGAAGCTCTCCAGAAGTGGAAACAGCAAATACATTAATTGGATGAAAATATCCTGCCTCATAAGATATAATAGCAAAACATCGAACAAAAAAATCCCTAGTTATATCTATTATTGATTCCATTCTGAATTTGTGGACTGATATCTTAATCTGTTCTTAGCTTCTCCTTTTATCACATTCTCTGATGCAAACAATAAGCATTCCTTGTTTTGTCGATTGTTTTAAGTGATGAATCTCATTACTGGCTTACACTGACTCAAAATGAGGAAGCCAATAACATGTCGACGCATAATTTGGCTTCATTCCAGCTGATATCTTATTATGGACATGTCAACAAATGACCACTATTGTCAACTCAGACTCAAATCAGCACTTTGTCCTGACATGTTACCAATAAAGCTCAATTGGTTGCTAGGTAGGTATGTGAGGATCAATAATTAGTTGACTCTACCTGGGTAGGGTCAACTAATTTGGTGACCCTACCAGGATTTGTGTTTGTTTACTGTAAATGTGTGAAGCAGTCAATGGAAGTGCATATCAAAACACACAAAATCCAATGCTGTATAATAATAAATGGAAGGTATAGAATAACCTGCTAATTATAGCATCGACAAGAACTTGAACATTCATGGGCTGTGTGAAATTGCTTTTAGACCCATCGTAATCATCATTCATGGGTAAACATCTCTCACAAGTCAATGTCCTATTCTATCAATAACATTAATATTATAGTAAACTCACAACATTAACACCAAATTAAAATTGGTCTCTGTTGTCTCATGCATTGATATGGACCAACTAATATTTTAATTCAATACAGTATGTGTTAATCCAATATAGTCATGTTACCAATTTGAATTAAATAAAGTCATTGTTTATTTTTTGAAAAGGTGAACTGATTGAGAGAACTAGACGGCAAGGTGTTTGCAGTTGTCCACCTGGAGATAAAGGGGATAAAGGAACACCGGGACTGAATGGGATAAATGGAACGAAGGGTGAAAAGGGAGACCTGGGTGAACGTGGGAGGAGAGGTGAAAAGGGAGAGCTAGGAGGAAAAGGACAACAAGGGAATAATGGTCAGAAAGGTGAACCAGGACTGAAAGGAGTACAAGGACTCAATGGAACGAAAGGAGAAAAAGGCAACTCAGGAAACCAAGGAATTAATGGAACAAGAGGTGAACGAGGAGAGAAAGGAGAACCAGGACTGAAAGGACACACAGGAGTGCCAGGACTTAATGGAACAAAAGGTGAACGAGGACTGAAAGGAGATACAGGAGAGACAGGACTTAATGGAACAAAAGGTGAACGAGGACCACAAGGAGAAAGAGGACCAACAGGACCACCAGGAGAAAGAGGACCAACAGGACCACCAGGAGAAAGAGGACCAACAGGACCAGATGGAGAAAGAGGACCAACAGGACCACAAGGAGAAAGAGGACCAACAGGACCACAAGGAGATAGAGGACCAACAGGACCACAAGGAAAAAGAGGACCAACAGGACCAGAAGGAAAAAGAGGACTCCCAGGAATCAAAAATTTGAAATAAGAATTCAAAGTAAAACAAGCAATAAAGTTACAAGTATTAATTTGTTGCAATCAGTTCATAGAGCGTAGAACGTAGATGCATACCACACTCTATACTTAATTTTCTATGCTGTGATAGGGTGATGCTGCTAATTAAACTAATTTAAATCAAATGTTATGGTAATTGAAATTGGAATCATTCAACAATAAATATTTATTGTCAAAGAAAACATATATTAATCAAAAGACGAAAAAATAACTGCTACACATACCTATTAGTAATTAGATACAAGTAGAGTAAGCTACGGAATATTTTTCATATAATATAAAATACAGGGGGACCTCTCTATAAAGGACACATTGGGACCAGGTAATTTGTTCACTGTAGAGAGGTTGTCCACTCTTCAGAGGTAAAACATGTGTTAGCACTATAGGAAAGTCTATTTTTGGTGACTTACAGAGTGTCCTTTGTAGGGAGGTAATTTCTATGATGTCCTTTATTGGGAGAGTCCTTTAATAGAGGTTCCACTGTATATGCTTTTATTAATTATAAATTTACTACAAAATATTTTTATCTGACTATCATGTTATTCACATGTAGGTTTATAGCAAATAATATATGAACTGACTTGCTTCATAATAATATCACTATTATACGATTTAGTAAAGAATCTTTAATAATCACCATGCACCAACTGTATAAACTTTATAAACAAACTGTAAAGAAAGAATAAATCTCTTTTAATCAATTAGACCCTCTACATATAACCATCAATTTTGAATGTGATACTGTATGTTTTTGTATGGCTTTTGTTCTGGTAAATGATAAAAATGCGGGTTATTTGGAATGTAAATGACATATAACTATATTACATATAGTACTGGCATATGTTTGTGTGATTCTGTATGTCTGTGGGATGATAGGTTGTGATATATTGATCGTTGTAAAATTGTATATACGAACTGTGAATAAAATCAAGATCGCTCAGTTAGGCAAAATCGTTTACAATATGTTAAGATGACAATTCCCAGCTTAATTGTTTCTGGATCATAATTCTACGGCAGAAAATAGACACTAGACAGGATACTAGATTAGCAAAGGAAAACATAATTATAATTATTACGATGGAATGACGCCAGTAACATAAACAGATGTAAATAATACTGTTTTATTGTTTAAGCGGGGTGTATAGACCAAGTGTAAAACTGGTCTAGATAAACTGATAGAGCAACCAAACTGGAACTGATGGTGATCACAGGGAATTCAGGAGTTGAATATAATTTCCATTATTTAACCATTTGCACAAGTGACTTTGTTCGAAGAACACAAACCAATCTTTCAATATTGTATAGCCCTCTGTGCTCCATGAAGTTGTTCAAAGCTTAATGTATTACAAGAGTTACTGACATTTTGGTACAATATTTAGGAAATAACATTTAGCACAAGGCTATCATAACACTATTATAATAATGTGTATATATATATATATATATATATATATGAATGGTGCTAGTATTATGTCTATCCAATGGCAAGTGTATCTTGCCATTATCATTACCAAGTATCTTGGCATGTGTATAATATTATAATATCTTGGCTGTACAAGCTTTCATTGATAATGAAAGGAATAATATTATGAAAAAAAGGCTGTAAACCATGTTGAGCCTATAGTATAATTATAGGTGTTAAAATATCATTGCTCTTTAAACATGCCATTTCATTGGGTATGCAGCAGTGGTATACATACATGCAAGAAATGCAATGCGACTGTTATGTACGACTAATAAAGCTGTATACTTCAATATCTTCCAGCTTTCGTCTGATCAGCAGCAGATCTGGACACACTGCATTGAAGATGAGATAGAAATAACAGTGGAAATAGATTTCAGGTATGAATTAACCATCACTCTAAACAATGAGGAAATGGACTGTCCTCTATCACCTATAGTTGTCCATGAAATATGAGAGTAATGACGGCGAAGTTTCCTTCTCAGGAAAACATCTACCTACACAATCACCCTCCCATACATAGTAGACCATTGGCTACTTTCAGTGTGTGTGCAGATACCAGACAATGTAGCGACAATTTTAGGGCCAGTATATATTATAAATACGTTACGTAATGACAAAGCAAACTTTTCACAAACAAGATAGATTTGAAGGTACTAAGCCAATCACATAGGTCCACAAAATCAACTCTATAGTGAGATTGCCATTCAGAGTAGGTGGAATTATACCAGATGGACTCACCACACTTCAAGAACTATGGTGTACAAAAATATCACAAAGGACAAACGAAAACGTCTCTACCATATTAGCCCAGAACAAACAATCTCTCGATCCCGACTTTAGTACATGGTTCCAATCAAATGAGCCCAAAACAAGTGAACGATATACTGCGCATGCAAGTGCGCAGTTGTGATTTCAAAGAAGCTCCGATATGAATGAAGCTCTCAAACAATATTATGGATATCACAAGGTATGTGCCACATTTACTAGCATTATAGACAGCCACACAATAAAACATGTAGACAAGTAACTTACCTTTCAATTTAGTGGATCAATAATTATAATTGAAACTTCGTAACCAGTCCAATGAGTGAAGGCTTGCATACACCTTCATCTCAATTTCGAAGTCAACTCAATTCTAGGAGATTCAATAGATAGTATATTTAGAAAACAGAGCTGTATGTAGTTAGTAAAATTAGCTACATTTCCTATACGAAAATTCCTCAATCTCATGAATCCCCCTGGCGAAATAATTCAGTGAGTTTTTTCTTCTTGACAGAGAAATAAACAACTTCCCGTCAATGTCGTCTCCCGAACATTGTTTGGTACACTTTACACTTCACAAAGGCAACGAGAGCACTCAAAAAGTCGCCGTTTCAAGAACCAATAACGACCGAAGACAGAACGCGAGCCGGATCTAAACACGCGGTGGGGGTGGAGTCGAAAACGGTCAACCAATGAAATTGCGGGATTGTTTCACAGTCGTTGGACCTATAAAATTTTTCGCTGTATTAGGCAAGAGAAGTTGCATGTGCCGTTCTTTTGTAATTGCGTGTCCGCGAATAAAGATGGTACGTCGATAGATTGTTCCTGAAAAGGTCTTTTGCCTCAAATTCGCTCCTTTCCTCATGGTAGGACCAAGATAGAAGAGGGAATTGTGTGTTCTAGATCATCTCTTTCGTCCTTGTACGTACGTAATCTGGTGGGTTTCCTCAACGCGACCATAATACCATTGCTCGTTGATTTGCAATGTCAGTAACTAGAGTAACTGATCAACGCCTACTGCTCAGCGACCATAGAGTAAACCCGGGTAATTTGGATCAACTGATTTTCAATTACCTCAATCGACAGAGCTATTGATTAAAATTTGTGTCAATTATAATTATTATTATCTCTCCACATGAAGGGATCGAATGGAGGTAGATACGTAAGCTTAATTTTAAACCATTACTTAAAATTATCACTATTTTAAATTTATTGGACTATGTTACCTGTATTGTATGCCTGTGGATATGTCTTTTGTGATTGCTGATTCTGTGTGTGTGTGTGTGTGTATGTGTGTGTGTGTGTGTGTGTGTGTGTGTGTGTGTGTGTGTGTGTGTGTGTGTGTGTGTATCTGCAAATGTATTACGAACTTGGCTATGCATGGTATCAACTTCTGTTCCTTACAATGTGTGCAGTGTGTAAAGTGTATGTTGGCGTTTCACACTCTGGCTGTATTTGACAATAATTATTAAGCAGTGACCCATGTGGTTGGTACCAGATGGTCTGCATTAAGGAGGTTAACAGAGGGTGTCCTTGAGTATGGGGTTGCAATGGTCTTCTTGGTGGCAAATGGTATGTCAGTGGACCTGTAAGTATTGTGAACGTTTTTTTTTTCATTTTTTTTTTTCCAATAAAGTCCCAGGTTGTGCAGTCAGAGGTGTCCTTGTGCTTCTGTGAACATCTTGTAGTAATGATGTGGTTGATGTATATTATATATACTACCCATCTCTCTTCTTGCTCACCAGGTAACTCCATGGAGTCCTGACAGACACCAGCACACAATAATCTGTGCAATTCACTGCAGTTTTCTTGTTCTAACTTGACTGTCTGTCAAAATTATCAATGTGAAACGTTGACTTCTGTTTTTTTTCTGTTCTCTGCGTGAAACTCTGCGAAAGTTAATACTTTGCAATTGTTTTGATAATAAAAGGAGATTCGTAAATTCGATATTTTCGAATTGATGCATGTGAAAAATTGAACAGTAAAGCTATACCAATACAAGAAGTTATCAATGATCATATTCTAATCCAATCAGATACACAAATGCACACACACACACACACACACACACACACACACACACACACACACACACACACACACACACACTCGCACGCGCACACACACAGACACTCAGACACACACAAACACTCAGACACACAAACGCACACACACACACACACACACACACACACACACACACACACACAAATGCACACACATGCACCAAACACACACACTATCCATCCAGCCACTTTCACTTGCAAGAATGGTACTAGTTACAGCATCTGAACTTCAATATAGGAAAGAAGTCAGGTAATTCACTGGTCCAAACAAGATTTATTGATTCTTACCTAATAATGATTAATGTCACCACGTACTCAAAGGTTCATTTCAAATATAATTTTTACGGTTGAATAAATGAATAAAAAAATATATTTCACGAATTTCAGTCAATTGAAATGTCGTGTTGGTTTCAGATTGTGTAATATTCACTGTATGGGCATGCATACATTGGCGCATTTATTACTCGAGTTGCGAGTGCAATAAATAGCCAATGCATACTTCCCCGTACAGTAACTGTCTTGTTGTACACGTCCATATGCGTTAATTTTGTAAAAGTGTATTTCACAGCAGGCGCACTGTAGTACTAGTTGTGTTCTCATGTTTTATTCTTCTTGTCTTATAATGGCTGCTGAGAGACGGTGTATAAGCAATCCTTCACCAAAGATACCAGCCTCGTGGTGCGACTTCTCCCTGAAAGAGGACAATTTGAAGATATTATGAAGAAGCCCTAGTAGCTTTTAGAATTTATACTCATTCAGTTATGTTGGACCTTGTACAGTATAATCCGCCAGATCGATGTTGTGCATGTTAAAGTGTTAATAGTTGTATGACTGGGGTCGAGATCAAAGGAAATGGTGTCCATTCCGGGCGTATACTGCACAATGGTTTCAATTAACACCTACAAAAATGTGCAATATACCTAAGCGCCCAGTGTTATCAAAACTGTTATCATAACAATTAGCTCTTGACACTTTATTGTCTGGCTTCAATGGCTAGTATGTTCAGTATACATTCATAGCACTAATAAACCTCCTTCTATTTCTACGAATGGCAAACTGTGCAATTCTTGCCCACGGGATCGCAGCTGCAGCTTCTCTAGCATTCTTAAAACGATCGACCAATGGCTCTAAAAGGAAAAGCTAACAAAGAGGAAGTTCCTCCTGAGGTAAGGTTCAAATTCTCCTTAATGAAGGGCACTAGCCCATTGTAATGAGTGTGAATCCAAGATTAGACATTTTCTGATCACATGCAGCAAGGGTCAACAGGTACATTAATTATCAACTGTTCACTCTTGTTCACAGCATGATCTAATATGGCTTCCCACTGCTGACAATGAATAGCATGATAGTCACCTTCATGGAGAGTTCCCACTAACCCTGTGTCACTGTCACTGCAATAAACCTGTGAACATGAGCATTTATGCCAGCTTATAAGAGAGTTTAACAGAAGCTAGCTTACAGAATTAGTTATGTAAGCTACCTTACATAATTTGTTATGTCCACGTGCACACACTTTTCAAGCCAATTTATAAGTATGCGCTAATCTCTATCAAATTATTATGAAGACGAAAATTGAATGTTGGGCGTGTTATTTCTATTGAATTAAGGGTTGAATGGTGCCAGGATGCTGTATGACTGCAGTTTCCTGAAAACAACAATTGGACTCTCCAAAAAAGTGAGCTGTATGATATACACCTAATGTAGGGAAGCCATGCAGTCTCTACTTTGATGGTGAATTATATATGTGACAGTGTATGCAATTGACAGTGTATATGTATACATTTCATGAAATTTGATGTATTTGATGATTCATGGAAGTTATCGTGAGTTAAGTTAAAGAAAAAAATGAGATTGAGACTTCACAAATGGACACATATGAACGGCTACATTTGTAAATCCATTCCTGTATGCTCTGTACAAAAAAGTGGATCGAGACATGATCACTAGTTCAGCTGCTGTCTCAATTTCCGCATTTACCTTATCGGCAACATGCATTTTGTCCACATGTACTGGTTCTCTAGGGATGGGTATCACCTTTTCACTGTAATGTGCATTTGCCCAAGATTTTATATTTTCTGAATCACAACAAAGCACAACTGGTGCAACAATTCCCAACTGTTTGCTCTTATTCACAGCATGATCCAAAACGACTCCCCACTGTTCAGAGTGAGTAGCAAAAAACTCACCCTCATCGAGTGTTCCCACAAATCCTGACCTGATGTTCGCCACCACATATTCCTTAATGTGGGACATGTGAATTTCCTTGATAAGCTGCTCCGCTCTCTCCAACACAGTGGGACTGAATTTGAACAAATAACGAACAAACACACCATGAATAGAGTCGGAGAGGGTTGGAGGTTCACCAACAGCTACATTCATTAAGGTCTGATACATTTCATTCTTTAAGGTTTTTGCTGTAAGTAACGGGTGCAACTGTACTAAACCGTTAAAGACAATATTAGTTTTGATTCTTACGTGGCGATATTTCGAACTGGTTATATAGGTCTCAATGAGGTAGGCTCTTCGGCTTTGCGAAGTTTCTGTCATAAACATGGTCACAGATTCGGAGGATAGCTTTAAGAGTTTGTCCGCTAGGGCTTGATCAAGGTTCCAGTCAATCGCTGCAGGTTCGAATATATTCTTCTGGCGTTCGACCTCAAACGGCTGTCTCCACTGTAGGAGTAATAGCCTATTCGAAATCATGGCGAGCATGAGAGAAAACCCGATACTCCGCACTCTGTCCCCAAGTCCGCCGCACATGGAGTCGCAGTACCATGTTAGCGTTCGAATCTTGTCGACGCTTCCTTCTAGTAAGAGCTTCCGCCATCGAATGTGTTGTTGTCTGTAGGCTAACAAAAGGTGAGCCAATTGAATGGCGGTAGTTCTATCAAAATTCGAAAAAGGATCAAATGTAGAGTTGTTCGGCCGACATTTGGGATCTTTCGGAGAGACAAGTTCGATTATTCCTTCCAGTACATGTGGATTCTTGGAGGAGACAAGTTCGATTAGTTCTTCATATATTCTTGGGTTTCTCATGTAGACGAGTTCGATTAGCTCGTTCAATATTCTTGGATTCTTCTCGGATTCAAGTTGGGCTTCTAACGGAGGATCAGGGCCAACAAAGTTGTACTTGAGGTAGTTTGTCATCCAATCCAGTGTTTGGTAGTTATAGACAATCGTTAAAAACACTACTACTACTAGGAAAACGAAAACACGTCTGAAGAGTCTCCTCTGCGCGTATCTACGCATTATCATCCACTGTTCCGCCTCAAGTTGACTCCAACTCCCAAGTTGACTCCGACACCTTTTAAGCGCCCATAATAAACGCCTGCCCCAAGTTGGCACCAGGAATTGCACAAGTGACCTACCGAGTCGCCGTTTCCTATACAAGAAACTAACATCAACACAATTATCATGTATAGGTTCTGATACAGACTGTTTTCTATTATTCAGATGACTCGAGGATTAAGTAGCCGGAAATTCTGATTGTATATACAGTATTCTGTAATACTTTATAGAGCCCGAAGCGCATTCCATTAATCTCGCCACATATATTATCATAATACTAGTACTATTAGGAGTAGCAATATTTTTCAAATTTCCAAAATAATTTACAAAACAATATAAGCCATAAATTGAAAATAAAATGAAAAATAGTTATAATGTCTTACTTAAGGAGAACAAAAACCTTCCTTGAAAAAGAAACATCTCACAATCACTTTCTTTGTAGGAAAGGAAAACACATCATGAGTACAGAAGTCAACTTGCATGGGACAACAAGCAGACTTTATATAAGGATATGAAGTAGTGTATAGGCACTAATGACCCTAACAAAGGAGTCAACATGGTACAAGGAGTGCACGCTAACGAATGAGTCAACATGGTACAAGGAGTGCACGCTAACAAAGGAGTCCACTTGGGACAAGGATCGCACCCTAACAAATGAGTCAACTTGGTATAGGGGTGCACTCCAATGAAGGAGTCAACTTGGGACAATGGGTCCCAAGTTGACTCCTTTGTTGGACTCCTTACCAAACCCTTTCACCAATAGAAACGTGTGAAGTAAAGTCTTGAAAGCCCATTTGAAAACTGCTGGTTAAATGACTATCAAGTACAAAAAAGAAAACAAGAATGGAAACCCTACCAGTCAAGACAGCAGTAACAGTGAGGGTACCCGGAAAACTATGTGCATCTGTAGATGTGCAAAGAGTCCCAGGAGTTATAGCCAACCATAAACAGCCTCAATATCGGATGTTGACATCACATGGGCTTATTAAGGACATACTGACAGCTTCGGATGTGAATGAGACTAAGAGTATGTGGGTACCATGACCAGCAAATTGTACATTAGTACCTGGGAAAGTAGTCCAGGACCACATATACCCCTCCACAAAGCCAGTGAAAAATACAATCACAGGGACCAATGTAAGGCAGCTATAAAGTACAGCGTATGTATTATCATTTCAACATATTATATGCTTAATAAATGAATACACACATCACATGAATGTATACAAACAGCCAAAGACACACAAAAAGGGACTAAGTTTGCAAAAAAGCACCATACGTAAGAGCATAACAAACACTTGAAAGTACACATTGCTCATATCTCTGGACACTGTGCACTCCAGTGAAACAACTGCAAAGATGCAACAACTGCAGTGGCTGTCATCAAGCAGACTACGGGAAAGGCAGACATTGACTACGTAATGTTATATTTGATGGTGAAGGTAAACTGAAGCAAGCATGCACTGCTAGGAAGTGCAAGAACTGGGATTCTTCTAAAGATTTCAGTGATATTGGATCCAGCAAATCCAGCACGAAAACGACATTTACAGGTGGAGAAATAATGTATTTACATTGTAATACACAGCATGTATATACTCATTGTATTACGTATGTATGTACATCTAAAACAAGCATACTATACACATGTACATACGTATGCAGCTGACAGAGCCTCCTTGGATACAGGATGCGCAGATATAAAATAGTGTATATCAGTACGTGTCCATAAATTTCAGGTAAGTTACATGTTGCAACAGATACACCATCCACCAATGCTCTAATACCCAAAAATTGAAACACAAACAGAATTCGATGAATAATGAAAGTGATTACAGGTAGAATAATACAGGGAAGGTAAGTACGTACGTACTATGTATGTTGATATACATTATTAAATGTAATAATACTCTTAGTTTGAAGACAATCTTACTAACATATGAAAATATATTATGTACATAATACAGGTAATAGACTCTTTCATTATGTTTGCTATATACCACAGCAATAGAACAGGTGTGAATTCAATAAAATGACGACACACATTTTAGCATCATGTTAAAATATATTCCTAAACTGGGAAAGAGGATCTGTGATTTCGGAGATCACTTCTTCACTGCAATAATAATAATAATTATGTCACATAATATTAGCATGTACTGATCCTATTGTAAAAGTTAATGTAGTAAATTCTCACTGATTACGCCTGTAACAAGATTTTACCTACTTGTGGCTTGGGGCTAACATGGAGGAAGGAGGAAGCCAATTCAAAAACATTTCCCTTTGCAGGGACAATTGGTAGGTCTGAACAATATAGCTATCGGATCAACTGTAGAATACGATCACAGCCCCGGGCGCTTAATAAACTAAACCATAAACCAACCCTAACCCTAAAACCAAATCACAACTGTTACATACGGGCGTCAATCGTGATCGTATTCTACAGTTGACCCTGTAATCGGTATAATTTGAAGAGACAATAATGAAATGATCGCCCTTAAACTTACCATTCAATCTTCGTGTGCAACCCCCAGTGCCATGAAAAGTTGAGCGCAATTCCTTTTGTCAACTTGGGACAGGCGTTTATTACGGGCGCTTAGGTGTCGAGTCAAGTTCCTGGGGCGGAACAATCTACCATACCCGCTAAAGCATAGATACTCGAGTATAAGGTCGAGTATCTATGGCTAAAGGTAGGGCGTGGCACGGAAGTTCGGACACCATCATAATTCGGACACCCGAATTCGATCGAAGTCGAACGCACGGTCCCCATTTTTGGCTCATATGCAGAATACCTAATGTTAACACAGGATAGAAATTTTGAGGCTGTTCCGATGTTTCTTCCAGTAGTTACGTTCGAACATGTAAAGTGTCCGAAGTAATATTATTTCGGACGGAAGTCATCAATGACCGGACACCAGTTCTCAAACGCTACACAAGGCGATTTAACCACTTATTATTCCATGCATTTGTAGATACACTTCTGCTCTAACCACAGTGAAAGTTAGAAGTCAGTGTCTGAAGAAATGACCGAGAACGGACACATTGAAGTAAGCGTCCGGAAGTCATCATAATTCGGACACCTGCTATAACCCATTTTGATCATAATTTTCCTCCGATTTAGGATATGAAGGAAATTTTAGACCACCTAACCTTGTCTCCGTCTTAACAGAAGCATATGAAAGTCTCTCATGGCTCGACAGCTCGAGCTGTGTGGAGTCACGAGCGGGATTATATATTTTAAATTAATTAATTTCCGGAACGTGATTGCAATTGTCTGGGATTTGATTCTGCGCGCGTCTTTTGTTCTGTGTTCCGGAACGCACAGTGCTGAAGACCAGTGTTTCCTACGGTTGTTTTCTTGCTTCTTCTTGCTGATGTGAAACTGTAGGAGAATCGCTCCTGGTTGTGTTGTGTCCTTTGCGTTGCTAATGTGACATTTTTACGAAAATTTATGTCCGAATTATGATGACTTCCGGACGCTTACTTTAATGTGTTCGTTCTCGCTCATTTCTTCAGATACTGACTTCTAACTTTTACTGTGTTTAGAACAGAAGTGTATCTACAAATGCATGGAATAATAAGTGGTTAAATCGCCTTATGTAGCGTTTGAGAACTGGTGTCCGGTCATTGATGACTTCCGTCCGAAATAATATTACTTCGGACACTTTACATGTTCGAACGTAACTTCTGGGAATAACATCGGAACAGCCTCAAAATTTCTATCCTGTGTTAACATCAGATATTCTGCATATGAGCCAAAAATGGGGACCGTGCGTTCGACTTCGATCGAATTCGGGTGTCCGAATTATGATGGTGTCCGAACTTCCGTGCCACGCCCTACAGCCCTCTCACTGAATATCATTAATATCGTTTTGAATATCATTAGAATCTATATGAATATCATTAATTACACTTACTATGAATATCATTTTAACAATAAATTCGAGTACAGAAACTAGTGGGGATCTCCCGCAATCGAATTACTTGGACGTCTTTACTAGGCTTGTAAGAAGCCTCGCTGAAAATATTACGTTCATCGAAGATGTTGCGAGTGAATTCGAGTCCATTTTCCTACTGTCCCAATTTTTAAATCGGCCATCTTTTATTACTCAATATAAATTCATCGTGGTGGTTACGTGTAGGAACACGTATTATATAATGTCCGGTGTAACATACCACAAGTAGAAATAATAGGGGTAGGAATGTAGGCAACCCCTCAAAAATTGGAACTTTGCCATCATACGATGATCATAGTACTGCATGACATTGTATAAAATGTGGAATTTGAATCTCTTGGTGGGAAAGTCCAGCTTCTGGTATCATGCTGCATAGCTACCACAAGTGATCTGGAGGAAGACGAATATGTGAACTTGCTATAATAATAGAATTTCCAACGGTATCCAGGGATTTGGTGGACTATCTAAGCCTAACACAGAAATTATTGTAAGAATCGAGGAGAAGGTGGAAGAGGGCAACACAGCTACCTCTGTGTAGATGGTCAAACTCCTGGAGGAAAATGGCTACAACATATTGAAAAACGACTGTCATCAGCTAAGGGCTGGCTATACGCTGGACTTCAAAAGCAGTTGGTAAGTTGCCAAGTGTTATGAATTATCAGTTCATGCTTTTCTGTAAAACACCTTCCATTCCGTAATGCACATTTCCATTATAAAAGGAATCAGGCTTTGGTCCACAAATTTGTAAACCCACAAAGATCAAAAGGAGATCAAAACATGTTTACACATTCAAAACACAAAACAATTAACAATAATCAATGTGTTCAATAAACTTGCAGCTGTTGCAGCTGATGCCTCTTTGGGTTTACAAATTTGTGGACCCATGCAAGCCTGATTTCTTTTATAATGGAAATGTACATTACAAAATGGAAGGTGTTGTAAAAGTAAACAACCAGATGCTTATCCCATAACGGATAAATGATAAATAAAATTATTGTTCACACAATGCACCAGTGGTTAAGTCCTAAACTTCTTACGCGAAGGAAGCCACTTCAGCTATTCCTTTCAAGGAGCCAATTCCGCTTCAACATTCCTAGAAGAATGGGAGAAGAAGCAAGATTCAGTTCAGGTGAAGACATATGTAAGGAATGTACTCACACACACAAACGCATAGATTTACTAGACAAATGTTCGCTTTCACACACTTTAACTATTATTATATACAGGCGTAATTTTTTTATAAAAAAAAATAATACATACGCATAATAATAATCATTTTACATCAGTGAATAATTCATACACACATATTTACTACATACAAGTGCACAGACATAGTTTGCTACGAAACATACCCTACACACAAAAGAAGTATCTCGGTAAGTCATCAGACTGTCGAATGTACTCTCTCCAGGGACCTAAATTGAACCTTTACAGGCTGGTAGCTCTCCCTGTCCAAGAATTCTTATCCTTCAGTCTAAGAATGCCCCTTTCTTATCACACTCAGTCTGTCAGACATTCTTTTACACATTGAACACTGTACGCTCATGTGACAATGTACATAATATCATCAGGTACAAAGTATGTACATGTACATGATTTGTTATGCAACACATGGCATGGTTATGTCAACTTTGGGACAACTGTCATCACATGCAAATTTGAGAGAGAAATTAGAACTTGTTTGTGGAATAGGTGTGATGTTGGTTCAAATTTGGTCGCCTAAGACAGTGTTACTGTACAATCTTGAATAGTGTGTCTGTAATATTGAGATAAACTGCATAAACCACGGTAGTTTCCGTCACACACGGTAGCACTTTACATGACATTGTGTGTTATCACTCACTGTAGTCAATGTGCACTATTCGTTGTGGCCAGGCTTGACCAGCCATCAGAAATAACACTATCACTAATTCGTCTACGGATCATTAGTTACTGATATTAAAACAGTGTGCAAAGAAATTAGAAGGTCGTTACGGAACTCATCAGTTGTCGGGGGAAGAACAAGTGTGCTGCGCACACAAGGGCGAAAGAAATGATTTATATTGAACACGCGGTGCTGATCGTTAAAGCTAGGTTAACACTGATATACAGAGACGAGTCAATCTCTTCTCTCAGTCCTATCAAGAGGATGAAGTCCAATTCACTTCGAATCATTTCTACTGGTCGAAGTTAAACGACTGCGAAACCATCCCTCGTGATCATTTTCCTTGGCTCGCCATTTCGACTCCACCCCCACCACGTGTTTATGCCCGCTCGATCAGTTTTTGACTTCAGTAGTTCTTGAAGTGGTGTGTTTTGAGTGCTCTTGTAGGTTTTAGTAGTGATTCATTTACTCTATGACTTGTGGTTTTTATATAGATGTATGTACTTCCACAATCTCTGTTATTTTCGCCAGCCCCTTTTATTGATTGTTTTCCCATCCAATCCACAGGGATATGAATGGGACGTTCACAAAACATGTTCACAAGAGAACGTATGTTTTATGTGATGTTAAGACCAAACCTTTTGGACCTTTTTCTTTCTATTAGTAGATTTTCACAAGATTGAGATGTGAACGTGTGCAGCGGGTTCTTGGGGAGGTGCTCGGATGCCCTTGTGTCGGTGATGAAATAAACCGAAAGTTTGTTTATTTACCATCACGAAGAGATGAATCAGTGGGAAAAGTAAAATAATAAAATGAACTGTTCGTGATAAACATTTGTAATATAGCTAGCTACGTAGCTACAACACTGTTTAATTAACTTCTTTTTCTATTAAGTCTCTTAGATTTGATTTGCTTTAACTGTCGATTGATTGTGCATTGATGTAAGTATCTCAGGACACTGGAAGCTTCATTTATTGAAAGTTAAGTCGCTTGTCTACACGCTTGAGTTCTTCCGCTGTTAAAAATTGACAGTTACTATTGTATTCACCTACATTGTGCATTGCTATATCATTGGAGGACTCATGATCAGCTACCTTGTGCTCGTTCAAAGTAACCACTGCTCAGTTGTATGCTGCCTGTATTGTTATCTGGTTTTGGGCTCAATTTATCTGAACATGTACAACTTGTTTGTCTCGGGGAAATATGGTAGCGGATGTCTTGCTGTGGTGTGTCTATCCACCATAATGTGTGAAGTTCCCCATCTGATATCCCACCTACCCTGAATGGGAAGACTAGTGTACATTGGTTTTTCCACAGTCAATGTTTCACAACGAAGGTGTCTGTTACCCTCACATGATTACAATCTTACTTGTTGCTCCCACAGTATGTGAACAATAACAGCTGGTGGAGGATTCTGCCTATTCCGATCATTTGGCATTTATCTTTACTTCATCCTGAAATTTTGAAATATGCTTTAATTGATATGTTCAATTCACTGTTATTGCAGGAGGTATGTTGCTGATCAGATAATAGATTGAAGAAATTGCATTATTATACATTCTTATTATACTATTATACTATACTTTGCATAATTTCAAAAATATCAGTAATATGTTTAATCAATAGTCTTTGGCTTGATTTATCATGGATATATGTATATTTAACCTGGGTTCTTAACCCTTTAAACCCGAGACGCCCAAAAGCGCCCACGATAAAAATTCCACGAGTAACCGAGACGCCCAAAAGCGCCCACAAAATAGGAGGGGAATTTAAACGATTGGTTCATACGCCAGGTAGTCCGTATACGTACGAGTCACATGCCAAAAGAAAGCCTATAAATAGAGCTTTCTGATGATGTAAAGATTACGTAGGGTTGCTATTTATAATTTCGGGGTAATGACGCTTCGAAAATCGTTGATCACAATGAATCATTCTTCCTGTGCAAACATTATAAAACAGGTACTTGCATGCCTAAAAAATAACTACAAACAAAGGATAAAGAGATAAAGAATAACAAAAGATAAAAGAAAAGCTATGGCAAGCTCTGGAAGTGGTCTTGCAGACATCTTCTCCGATCCAATCCAGTTTGAACAAGTGTTCGGCATACCACTCTCCGGTTTTCAGGAATCCAATGACCTTGACTGTGAAGAGGAAGAAGAGGAAGCATTGGATGATGTGGAGCAACTATTAAGTGCAAGTGATCCACAAAATGACTACCTTGATCTATCTACAGTTGAGCCACCCTCTCAAACTACAATGGACAATACTGTACAAACAGTACCTCTTCCAATGCCACTTGCAGCAGCCACTCAACAAACAGTATCTCTCCAAACGCCTCTCGTAGAACCCACTCAACAAACAGTATCTCTCCAAACGCCTCTCGTAGAACCCACTCAACAAACAGTATCTCTCCAAACCCCTCTCGTAGAACCCACTCAACAAACCACGCCTCAACAACAAAGCACCTTACCTTCAGCATTGTCGACTCCTGAAGTTACCGGAGGAGGTCCTTTATTCGAGAATAACTGGCATGATGACAATTTCCATGCAGTTACATACAGTAGAACCCTTTAGAGAGGAAACCGGCATAGCTGTGGACCTTCCTGAAAATCCAAGTGCAATGGACCTTTTCTCGTTGTACTTTCCACCAGAAATGTTTGAACGAATTGCTGAGGAAACCAACAGGTATGCGGAATGGATTCAACAGCAAAAGGGACAAGTTGACATCAACTGGAAGCCTACGTCAGCAGAAGAGATGAAAGCTTTCATAGGCTGTAACATCCTGATGGGCATCAACCACCTTCCTGCTTTCCGTATGTACTGGATGCAGGACCCCTACTTCTGAAATGACGGGATATCAGCTGCATTTACAAGAGATTGTTTCATGAAGCTCCAGCAGTACCTTCATCTTAATGACAGCACTAAACAAAAAAAGAAAGGAGAAGAGGGATATGACATGCTATTTAAAGTGCGGCCCATACTTGATATGTGTAACAGGACATTTCAATCTGTCCTCAAGCCAGCTAAGGAATTGTCAGTAGATGAGGGTATGATAAAGTACAAAGGAAGAGTTTCAATCTTGCAGTATATGCCAAAAAAACCAATCAAGAGAGGCATCAAGGTATGTATAAGTTACCGCTACACTATGCTGAAACAATAAATTAAATGTCAAACTCACCTATACAATTGCAGGTTTGGATACTGGCTGAAGCCAAAATCTGGTATCGTCCTCAAATTTTCGGTGTACATAGGCAAAGGCACTGATTTGGACTCCACTGATGATGACGACTCATCCGGTGTATACCTTGGACAACGGGTTGTATATGCTCTCACCAGGAAATATCACAACAAAGGACATCACGTCTATATGGACAACTTCTTTACTTCCCCGCAACTCCTTGAGGCACTACTACAGCAGAAGACCTATGGGTGTGGAACTGTTAGACTCGCACTGAAGGACATGCCCGAGGTGTTTCATGGGAAAAACAAAAAGAAGTTAAAGAAAGGTGACACAGCAGTACATCAGCGAGGAAATCTGGTCCTAACTGTTTGGCACGATAAAAGACCTGTAGCGATTCTGTCTTCAGATGTATCTCCAGAAGAAACCACGGTAGTAAATCGACGTACCAAAGAGCCACCTTATCATAAAGAAGTCAAAGTTCCAACGCAAGTCCACGAGTACAACATGTACATGGGGGGTGTCGATCTCAGTGACCAGCTTCGCGGTTATTATCCTCCAGGAAGAACTGCAAAGAAGTGGTGGAAATACCTCTTCTGGTATTGTCTCGACACGTGCAACTGTAATGCCTACTTACTAGGGAGTAAGCACCTGCCCGCTGACAAAAGTGAGAAGTGGAGGAAGGAAAGGCTCCTGGGATTCTCCATAGAGTTGGGAAAGGAGCTGATAGGAGGCTTTTCAAGCCTCCAACGTCAACAAGGCCCGAGTTTTAAGTCCAGAAAACGATCCAGCACGGCAGAAACTACAGTAGAACATCAACAAGTACAGTTCCAAGGTAGAAAAAGGGCATGTGTTGGCTGCAAACGCCAGAGAAAGCTAGCCAGAGACGGTGAAGGCAAGCGCGTTATGGAGACCACGTACGGCTGTGAAACGTGTGGCGTAAATTACTGTTTGACTGTTTCCAAGCTCACCTTACGCCCAATATTGAAGTAGATGAACAATTGTAACCATAGCATGTTGATTGACAGTAACTTGTAGTAGCTTGACACTTTTTTTGTTCTGTTAACTGCTTTCTTGCTTGTACCGTCTTCTTTGACACTA
Source organism: Chondrilla cf. caribensis (assembly GCA_964020155.1). Taxonomy (NCBI): domain Eukaryota; kingdom Metazoa; phylum Porifera; class Demospongiae; order Chondrillida; family Chondrillidae; genus Chondrilla; species Chondrilla cf. caribensis. The sequence continues at coordinate 5,214,629 of OZ026547.1, forward strand.
TTATTGCCGATAAACATGAAACGATTGCCAATTTTGATCGTAGGAATCGATCCGAAAGACCTTAAAGGACAAAATAGATTCGACTTGTAATACAAGAAAACCAACAAGGAGAGAGGAATAATCGAAAATCCCAACACGTGGTTGCGGGCACGAACTTCCTGCCAAACCTCTCGGATTTACGGGAACATGGGGCGCTTATTTACCGGATTAGGAGGGTTAACTTTGTTTCAAGAGAATTTGAATATCCCAGTCCAAAGTAAGGTTTCCATTATTGAAAAGTGTCATTGTTCATATCTGTTTGTAGGAGGGTATCTGATACATTTTTTGCATAATAATCTCGTGACAGATCTGCAAAGATCTCTCCTATTTATAATCTCAGAACATTTCAAATAATCTTGAAATATTATGGTTCTTCGATAAGAAAAATAACATTAAATTTTGTTAACTATACAAAATTTGGTGAGTGATGTACAACAGGGGTTGTTCAGTTAAGCAATGGAGCATTCTAACGGAAGTGCAAAGGGAGATTTGAATTTTCTCCTGGTCATACATGAAGGTACCAAACTGGCAAATGTACATACAGCCGCGCATGTTGCTGTTTTTCCAAATTTTATTTGTACTTGAATTAAACATTTTAGCCCAATACTGTGAAAGAGAAAAGCAAATAGGTGATTCAATAGCACTTCATGGAACTAGGGTGCATACGGCAAGTAGGATACACAGAACCAACTTCCGCTCAGAGTGATTAGGGTGTTAGGTAAAAGGTGTATTCAGCATGCACAGGGGCAAAAGGCAAGTTTCACCCTCCTTGAAACCTGACATGAAACTTGAGAAACCACAAGCATAAAGTAATACTCCAGGTTTCAGTTGTTTCATTGAAGTTTCATCTGTATGAAACTCCATTCACAAATAGCAGTTGTATTATTATATTAAGCACTCTTGCAATTGACTACTTCAGCTTTGTAATTATTCAATATCATATACATATTATATTATAATATAGTTATATATAATATTATAATGAGACATCATTTTATATATAGATTTTGTATATGACATTATGGTTTGGAGGAAAGGGTTCATAACATCCTGTAGTGTCATAGGCTTTGGTCTTAAGCTTGGTTTCATTTTTATAACTCATCTTTATTCCTTGATTTGCAATTGTATAATGATTGGTGAGTCTCATCATAATACTTTTATGGGTTCATTACGTCATAATAGTTTAAAGATGGCCGATCGCGATTGCAATTGGATAGGTATAGAAGCCAGTTCGTACTATTATACTTTAGAAATAAGACTAGTTTGAAAGTTTTAGTATAGTTTTAGTAGTTTTTATCATTTATTGAACTTTATAACCACCCTCATCACTTTGGATGGTGTTCTCCATGGCCTGTTGCAGTTATTTGTTTCGCGGTGGAGCCTCCTCATCTTCGCCTTCATCATTATTGGTTTGGGGTCCACATTCAGTCCGGTGATGCCGCCAGGTGCGTTGAGCAAGTGTTTCATGGCAGTGTGGACATACATGTAGAAAATCCCGAACTGGATCGCTAATCAGAGGCTGAGTTCTATCTGATTCGGTGTTCTTTTCCATTTTAATATTTCTGTTGAAAGTGATATGATGTGCTGAAGTTCACTCAATAAAATTAATAGGTTTCTGTCGTAAACGCTCGTTTTATTAAAGCTTGTGGTCATAACTGTTACGTATGTATCAGACGTATACACACTATGAACACACTTATAAGGGAAAGGTATGAGATTGTGCACAATTGTGTACATTGCATGCAATGTACAGCTTAAGTTCGTACCCATTATATCTTTATTTGAAGCCAAAGATTATTGCAATGAAATGAAGATTATCTATGTGATCATTGTACTTCAAAGTTTTGTAATTGCTGTGATTGCAGGAAGCCCTACTATCTGTACGATGTACCAGAGTTGTTTATCAGGAAATATTTTTAACAAGAATGAACCTATATTATACTAAGTCATTTGTCTCTGAATTGTCATGTGATCTTGTATTACCGGACCTTTTATACTACAATAGTCAGTAACATTGCATCATGAGTGTAGTGTCCAGTTGTAGCACAAATACATTGCTGTGGCCAACCCGTAACACACAGTGTCCAGTCGTCACACAACAACAGTGCCGTGGCCAACCCGTAACACACAGTGTCCAGTCGTCACACAACAACAGTGCCGTGGCCAACCCGTAACACACAGTGTCCAGTCGTCACACAACAACAGTGCTGTGGCCAACCCGTAACACACAGTGTCCAGTCGTCACACAACAACAGTGCCGTGGCCAACCCGTAACACACAGTGTCCAGTCGTCACACAACAACAGTGCTGTGGCCAACCCGTAACACACAGTGTCCAGTCGTCACACAACAACAGTGCTGTGGCCAACCCGTAACACACAGTGTCCAGTCGTCACACAACAACAGTGCTGTGGCCAACCCGTAACACACAGTGTCCAGTCGTCACACAACAACAGTGCTGTGGCCAACCCGTAACACACAGTGTCCAGTCGTCTCACAACAACAGTGCTGTGGCCAACCCGTAACACACAGTGTCAAGCCATCACCAAACAACAGTGCTGTAGCCAGCATATATTCTAATGTTTGCAAATTTATCATACTAGTAGCATACCAATACTGAACATTATGAACCATGCAGGCTGCAGTTCCACCAAATACTGTTGATGTTGCTGCACTCTTATGCAGTTTATTTGACTGTAAATATTGATCATCTTTTAGGGGATAACTATTAACTCTCCTCCAAGTCTCTGCAATTGTCTTTTCTGGTTTCTCTTCTTTCTTACCCATTCTTGCTATCCTTCCCCAGAACACCTACAGGTCTGAGTGTTGAGTGTGTAATTCATTAAAAGATAATCAAATGGAATGTACATTAAGTTATAATGATTGGGTCAACTCATGGTAATTTTTGCAGATTATCTCCAATTAATTTGTATATAAAAATAATATTATTATACATACTGTATTTATTAATATAATAATTATGAAGTTGAGTAGTTAATTTTTAATTTACTTGTCATTGACTCAATAGCTATAGGTTAAAATGTTGTGTATAAATTTGACATGCTTATGATTATAATAATTGTTTATTTAAATTTAGTGGATCATACTGACTGTATGTATACCAGTTTGTTCTTTTGTGACACTTGCGGAATGTATTATCATTGGCCATTCAATTAATCATTGTAATATTAATCTGTGGTGCAATTACTGTAACATTTTATTTGATTAAGCTTAACTTAAGGTCATGCACAGTTATACAACATACAGATTATCTGCAATAATATTATGTGATCATATTTTTATCATTTTATCATATTTATCTAACAGCTACTTTAAACCTTAATTGTTTGCAAAAATTTACCACTTAGTCTGGTAATGGAGAATCAACAATCATTATAGCTATCATTGTTGAAATTTTTATCATATTCCAATGTTCCATTGAGTCCTGGCGGGCCTTGCTCTCCTCTAGGTCCAGGTTCACCTATTGTTCCATTATGTCCTGGCACTCCTGTTTCTCCTTTCAGTCCTGGTTCACCTTTCTGTCCCTTATTCCCTGGTTGTCCTGTTTCTCCTTGTTCACCTTTTGTTCCATTAACTCCTTGATTTCCTGAGTCACCTTTTTCTCCCTTTGTTCCATTAAGTCCTTTTAATCCTGGTATTCCTGGCTCTCCCTTGTCACCTTGAGCTCCATTGATTCCTATTTGACCTTTCACTCCTGGTTCACCTTTCAGTCCAACATCCCCTGGTTGCCCTGTTTCTCCTTGTTCACCTTTTGTTCCATTAATCCCTGGCACTCCCCTGTCCCCCTTCAGTCCTGGTTGACCTTTCGGTCCAACATTCCCTGCTTGTCCTGTTTCTCCAAGTTCACCTTTTGTTCCATTAAGTCCTTGTGGTCCAAGCGCTCCTTTTTCACCCCTCTCCCCATGTGGCCCTGGGTCTCCCTTTTCACCCTTTGTTCCATTTATCCCTTTCAGTCCTGGTGTTCCTCTATCCCCTTTTGCTCCAGGTTGACAAGTGCAAATATCTTGTCGTCTAATTCTTTCCAGGAATTCATCTTTTTATATTAGATAAAAACAAAAACTTTACATAAATCAACAACTAGCATAAGTATGATATGGATTAGCACTATAGAAAAGGAGTTTGTACATATCCCTACACTATAGACAAACATTCTCCTAAAAGGGGGTTCATATTTAGAATGACATTATGTACAATTAATATTGGTTAATCCACCTCAAATTTGTTTTTAAAAGAATGCTGTGCTTCAACGAATTTAGATTATTAACTGAATATTTAGTAGTACTTGTACACTATATTAATACTGGGATATTGTGGCAGATTGACTGAATTCTTGGTATTAGTTTTACTATAATTTGGACTTGCTGGAAAAAGGTTTAACTAGGTTACCTATGGTTTTAACTAGTAACTTAATATAACTGACACTACATTATAATTATTTTCATCACTCTTCACCAAAATCACTAATTACTTTGTGTGCAGTAGTAAATTCTGGTACAGCGTATAGTAGAATCAGAAAAGGAAATAGACTATATAACACAACGCAAATATGTTAATTTGTCTTGATCTATTATTGTTATAGACTATAATACTAATAATCGATTAAAATTAATGGTGATTGTCCACAATGTCTGTTTGGATCGTTTTTTCATCTCCAATTGCAAGTCACTAATGTTAAAAGGTACCACATTCATGTGATATGCAAGAGCTTGTTATGTATTTGAAAAGGATGGCTATAAGGGACATTGGTGAACATAGTATATATAAAATTATATACTAGCAAGTGAGTCCGCCAACTGCAGGCTTACCTGCTGCACAAGTTGTGTGCAATTGAGTCCAGCCCAGCCACTTTTGAAGCATCTTCGCTGGTGGCAACGACGGTAAGCTTAAAATTTGATTGTTGCATGACAGCCAATTGAACCGCCCGATTTTAACCCGTGGTGGACACTTCCCGAACCATACTTCATAATCCCTGAGAGTGGGAGATAACCGCTTGGTGGCGCCCTGTTCAGTAGATTGTGCCCGAATCATGAACAAACAAACTAACGAACTATATATTATTATATATAATATTGTTGTATGTAATTGTTTGGTTCACGGATTATCGATCAACAAACTTAAATGAATGATTAGTCAATCATTCACAGAGTTACTAACTGACTAACTAAATAACTACAACTGAAAACAGCAGCTGACATGCAAGCACAATCTATAAGCTTAAATAAAGAACAATGATCTAAGGCAGAAAGTTCTAGGTTACAATGAAACATAAACTTACTAACACATGATAGACTCTAACACTTAACATACTAGACACATGAAAGATTTAAGTGGAGACAGACAGATGAATGCATACAAGATAAGTAATAGGTCAAATGGAAGTTAAGGATATTATATATAATCTATATATATAATTCAGTTCGTTTGTTCGCTTGTTCGCGATTCGGGCAAAAACTACTGCACAGGCCGCCACCAAACTCTCAGGGATTATGAAGTGCGGTTTGGGAAGTGTCCTCCACGGGTTAAAATCGACCGTCTAACTGTCCATGAGGAGAACCGTCTATTTCCGGTTTTCCTTCGTGGATGATGGACATTTTTAATTATTGTCCATGTGACTTCCGGTTATCATGTCGTTATAGCAACCACCCTCTCTTGCCACCAGTGAAGATGCGCACGACTCGCCGTAGCAGGTCACTTGCTAGTATTATATATTAAATGCATACAAAGTATCACTAAATCCAAGTATTGATATGTATGTAGTGAACTTATTATGTATTATTCTATTTATCATAATGAAATATTAAATTATGACTTCAGGTGCAAG
>OZ026547.1:5225508-5348008 GCA_964020155.1 Chondrilla cf. caribensis
ACATAGGGGGTCCACGATCGATCCAAAAGTAGACCAGCATCAAGGTTCATCATGGGTCTTCTTTGCTGGATCTCAAGGGCCTCAAGGACCCTTCTTTTTCCCCAAATGTTCTCCCTTGCAAGGATCCTAGCTTCTTGCCAGTTGATGTTGTGTGCAGTCTTCTGGACATGCACAGCAATTCCATTCAGAGGATCCTTGCTCTTTACCGCCCTCTTGTGTTCTGCCATACGAACCTTCAATCACCTCACCTTTCTCTACCGATGCCGAGAGAAGAAGATCGTTCCCAAAGGACTACGAGTCAAGCTCCCACTGAGGACTCCGCGGACCGGAAAGATCGCGTTTCGCACCTCGATGACACTCCTTCGCGAGCGTCTATACGAAGTGAGAAGAGTGATTCGGAAGGCTGAAGGAGATCTCGCCAGACTCAAAAACGAGCTCAGAAGTCTCACAACGGACGAAAGATTCAAACGAATCGACGTTTGGAGCGAGGAACTGGCCCAGAGGACGTTTTTGGAGTCAAAGGAGAGACAGAGGAAGAAGCTGAGTTGCCTTTTGGAGGAGAAGGAAGCCAAACAGGGACATGATAGCGTACACCGCTTGGAAATGAACAAAGTTGTAGTCAACATGAGTGACAGGCCTCTAACCAAGCCTGAAGAAAGCATCCTGGCCTTGGGATTGAACTTCGTACCTGTTCCTACATCCATCCCAGAGAAAACCATCATTGCGGAGACCGAGGCAGTTGCCAGAAGTCTAGCAGATGAGGATGCAGCCAAGCTGAGGTCAGCAGTACAAAGTTGCTTAAACAACCCCAAGCTACCTAAGTCCAATTTGACCAAGTGTCAAATGCTGGCCCTCCAGCAGCTGGAGAAAGACAAGAACATCGTCATTCTTCCAGCGGACAAGGGTAACGCCACAGTGGTGCTAAACAAAGATGACTACAACCAAAAGATGAACGACCTACTAAAGGATGCCAGCTACAAACGTCTGAGGAACAACCCCACTACAAAGGTTGAGAAGAAAGTAGCTGACGCACTGAAAGAGGTCGAGAACAAAGGTGGCTTGTCCACCTCACAGAGGAAGTCCCTGACTAATAAATACAGCACACCACCTCAGCTGTACGGCTTACCAAAAATCCACAAGAAAGACACTCCCCTTCGACCAATCGTCTCCTCCATCGACTCCCCAACATACAAGCTGGCCAAACACCTGGCCAACATCCTACAACCTCTGGTCGGCACCACGTCATCCTACGTCAAGGACTCTGAGGACTTCGTCAAGAAGTTGGAGACAACTGATGTTCAACATAATGACATCATGGTGAGCTTTGATGTTGTCAGTCTTTTCACCAAGGTACCAACTGGTGACGCTCTAAGGGTTATTAAGGATCTGCTTGCAGAGGATGACACCCTAAGAGAAAGAACGATCTTGCTGCCTGCAGACATTGTCTCACTCACCGGACTTTGTCTTAACACCACCTACTTTCACTTCGGAGGTAACTTCTATGAGCAAGTTGAAGGTGCGGCCATGGGTTCTCCACTATCTCCAGTCGTAGCCAACATCTACATGCAGGACTTCGAGTCTCGGGTGCTGGTGACAGCCCCGCTTAAGCCCTCGCTGTGGTTGCGCTATGTTGATGACACATTTGTAATGTGGAATCATGGAGACAGTGAGCTACAGAACTTCCTGAAACATCTGAATGGTCAACACGACGACATCCGTTTCACTATGGAGAGAGAAGAAGACGGGACAATCCCTTTCCTCGATGTCCATGTGAAACGTGATGGAGACAAGTTAACCACCAGTGTTTACAGAAAGCCCACCCACACTGACCGCTACCTCAACTATGACTCACATCACCACCCCAAAGTAAAGTCTGGTATTGTGGATTGCCTAAGCCACAGAGCAAAGCGGATTTGCAAGAAGGGATCTGCATTGTCAGATGAACTAAAGCATGTCCACAATGCCCTGATGGCAAATGGCTACCCCAGGCATGCACTGAAAAGACGGCGGAAGAAGAGGAGACGAGATGGTCCCGGTACTGGTCGTCCAAAAGCCAGGATGTTCCTACCATACATCAAGGGCCTCAGCGAGAGGATTGGCAGAATGTGCAGGCCATTGGGTATCCACACCACTTTCACCTCCAGAAATACCCTAAGGAAATCCCTCACGAAAGTGAAAGGAAGACCTGGTATGTTGGATGTGAAGGGTGTTGTATACTCTATTCCCTGTGCAGACTGTCCAGCTACCTACATTGGTGAGACCGGGAGGACGCTGAAGGTTCGTATGGCAGAACACAAGAGGGCGGTAAAGAGCAAGGATCCTCTGAATGGAATTGCTGTGCATGTCCAGAAGACTGCACACAACATCAACTGGCAAGAAGCTAGGATCCTTGCAAGGGAGAACATTTGGGGAAAAAGAAGGGTCCTTGAGGCCCTTGAGATCCAGCAAAGAAGACCCATGATGAACCTTGATGCTGGTCTACTTTTGGATCGATCGTGGACCCCCTATGTTCATCCAAGGAGCGGAAGTCACGAGACCGGAAGTGTCTTGGCGGGAAGCCCAAACCCTATTTAAGGAGGGTAACTCCCAAGGCACCCCGACTGCTGAAGACGACCCACAGGGTTGAAACGTCCAGATGAAGAACTCTCTTCACCAGACTGCGTTTTTGAACGCTCCTGAATCCAAACGGATTTTCCCAACAACAGTTGGAAACTTCGCAGTCCGAAATCCCTATTCGATTGTTCAACGCTCAGAGCGGGCGCTTACGAAGCTATGTTACGAGCTCAGAAATGCTAAGGAGAGGATCGCCAGACACCGGAATCACCTCACCTTTCTCTACCGATGCCGAGAGAAGAAGATCGTTCCCAAAGGACTACGAGTCAAGCTCCCACTGAGGACTCCGCGGACCGGAAAGATCGCGTTTCGCACCTCGATGACACTCCTTCGCGAGCGTCTATACGAAGTGAGAAGAGTGATTCGGAAGGCTGAAGGAGATCTCGCCAGACTCAAAAACGAGCTCAGAAGTCTCACAACGGACGAAAGATTCAAACGAATCGACGTTTGGAGCGAGGAACTGGCCCAGAGGACGTTTTTGGAGTCAAAGGAGAGACAGAGGAAGAAGCTGAGTTGCCTTTTGGAGGAGAAGGAAGCCAAACAGGGACATGATAGCGTACACCGCTTGGAAATGAACAAAGTTGTAGTCAACATGAGTGACAGGCCTCTAACCAAGCCTGAAGAAAGCATCCTGGCCTTGGGATTGAACTTCGTACCTGTTCCTACATCCATCCCAGAGAAAACCATCATTGCGGAGACCGAGGCAGTTGCCAGAAGTCTAGCAGATGAGGATGCAGCCAAGCTGAGGTCAGCAGTACAAAGTTGCTTAAACAACCCCAAGCTACCTAAGTCCAATTTGACCAAGTGTCAAATGCTGGCCCTCCAGCAGCTGGAGAAAGACAAGAACATCGTCATTCTTCCAGCGGACAAGGGTAACGCCACAGTGGTGCTAAACAAAGATGACTACAACCAAAAGATGAACGACCTACTAAAGGATGCCAGCTACAAACGTCTGAGGAACAACCCCACTACAAAGGTTGAGAAGAAAGTAGCTGACGCACTGAAAGAGGTCGAGAACAAAGGTGGCTTGTCCACCTCACAGAGGAAGTCCCTGACTAATAAATACAGCACACCACCTCAGCTGTACGGCTTACCAAAAATCCACAAGAAAGACACTCCCCTTCGACCAATCGTCTCCTCCATCGACTCCCCAACATACAAGCTGGCCAAACACCTGGCCAACATCCTACAACCTCTGGTCGGCACCACGTCATCCTACGTCAAGGACTCTGAGGACTTCGTCAAGAAGTTGGAGACAACTGATGTTCAACATAATGACATCATGGTGAGCTTTGATGTTGTCAGTCTTTTCACCAAGGTACCAACTGGTGACGCTCTAAGGGTTATTAAGGATCTGCTTGCAGAGGATGACACCCTAAGAGAAAGAACGATCTTGCTGCCTGCAGACATTGTCTCACTCACCGGACTTTGTCTTAACACCACCTACTTTCACTTCGGAGGTAACTTCTATGAGCAAGTTGAAGGTGCGGCCATGGGTTCTCCACTATCTCCAGTCGTAGCCAACATCTACATGCAGGACTTCGAGTCTCGGGTGCTGGTGACAGCCCCGCTTAAGCCCTCGCTGTGGTTGCGCTATGTTGATGACACATTTGTAATGTGGAATCATGGAGACAGTGAGCTACAGAACTTCCTGAAACATCTGAATGGTCAACACGACGACATCCGTTTCACTATGGAGAGAGAAGAAGACGGGACAATCCCTTTCCTCGATGTCCATGTGAAACGTGATGGAGACAAGTTAACCACCAGTGTTTACAGAAAGCCCACCCACACTGACCGCTACCTCAACTATGACTCACATCACCACCCCAAAGTAAAGTCTGGTATTGTGGATTGCCTAAGCCACAGAGCAAAGCGGATTTGCAAGAAGGGATCTGCATTGTCAGATGAACTAAAGCATGTCCACAATGCCCTGATGGCAAATGGCTACCCCAGGCATGCACTGAAAAGACGGCGGAAGAAGAGGAGACGAGATGGTCCCGGTACTGGTCGTCCAAAAGCCAGGATGTTCCTACCATACATCAAGGGCCTCAGCGAGAGGATTGGCAGAATGTGCAGGCCATTGGGTATCCACACCACTTTCACCTCCAGAAATACCCTAAGGAAATCCCTCACGAAAGTGAAAGGAAGACCTGGTATGTTGGATGTGAAGGGTGTTGTATACTCTATTCCCTGTGCAGACTGTCCAGCTACCTACATTGGTGAGACCGGGAGGACGCTGAAGGTTCGTATGGCAGAACACAAGAGGGCGGTAAAGAGCAAGGATCCTCTGAATGGAATTGCTGTGCATGTCCAGAAGACTGCACACAACATCAACTGGCAAGAAGCTAGGATCCTTGCAAGGGAGAACATTTGGGGAAAAAGAAGGGTCCTTGAGGCCCTTGAGATCCAGCAAAGAAGACCCATGATGAACCTTGATGCTGGTCTACTTTTGGATCGATCGTGGACCCCCTATGTTCATCCAAGGAGCGGAAGTCACGAGACCGGAAGTGTCTTGGCGGGAAGCCCAAACCCTATTTAAGGAGGGTAACTCCCAAGGCACCCCGACTGCTGAAGACGACCCACAGGGTTGAAACGTCCAGATGAAGAACTCTCTTCACCAGACTGCGTTTTTGAACGCTCCTGAATCCAAACGGATTTTCCCAACAACAGTTGGAAACTTCGCAGTCCGAAATCCCTATTCGATATTTACTACATACAAGCATACAGACATATATTATACTGCTACAATACGTACCCTGCACACCCACACAACACACATAATAAGTATCTCAATAAGTCATCAGATTGTCGAATGTATTCTCTCCAGGGGCCTTAATAGAACCTTTACAGGCTAGTAGCTCTCCCTGTACAAAAACCCCCATCCTTCAGTCTGAGAATGACTCTCTCTTATCACACTCAGTCTGTAAGATAATCATTTACACACTGAACACTGTACGCCAATGTGACATAATATCATCAGGTACAAAGTATGTACATGTCCATGATTTACACTACATGGCATGGTTATGTCAACTTTGGAACAACTGACATCACATGCAACTTTGAGAGAGAAATCTTGGAACTTGTTTGCGGAATACTTGTAATGTTGATTCAAATTTGGGCACCTGAGTATGCAGTATTGAGACATACTGCAAGAGGTTTCTTCATATGCATGATATGAGACAGGTTATTATGATTTTGCTCACAAAAGTAGTTCCTCGTCATGGGAATACTCAGCCATGGTAAATACTGTGACACAAGGTAGCACTTTACATGGCATTGTGCATGTGTTACCACTCACTGTGGTCAATGTGCACTGTTCACTGCGGCCAGGTTTGACCAGTAGTCAGAAATGACACTATTTATATTACTATAAACTTCGTCTACGGATCATTAGTTACTGATATTAAAACAAGGAGCAAAGAAAAATTAATGAGAAGGTCGTTACGGAAATTCACCAGTTGTCTGGCGAAGAAGGAGTCTTCACCTTTTCGACTCCGCCCCCACCACGTGTTTTGGACCGGTCGATCTGTTTTTAAATTCAATGCTTCCTGAAATGGTGAGTTTTGAGTGTTCTTGTAGGTCTTAATACTGATTTAGTTGCTATTGTGTGTTTATTTTTATACAGAAGCATTTATTTCCACAATTATTTTGTTATTTACGTCAATCTCTCCTGTCGATTGTTTTCCCATCCAATCCACAAGAATATGAATGTCACTGTTCATGCACCAAAAATGTTGGCGAGACGACGTACCTTGTATGTGATGTTAAGACCAAACCTTATGGGCATTTTCCATTTCCATTAGTAGATTTTCACAAGATTGAGAGGTGCACGCACGCAGCGGGTTCTTGGAGAGGTACATGCCTTGTGTCTGTGACTGTAATATAGCAGAAATTGTTAATTTACTATCAAGAAGCGATGAATCAGCTGGAAAAGTAAAACAATGAAAATGAACTGTTGAAATAGTGATAATCGTGAATAAAATAGAGCTAAGCATTAAATTTTGTAATATATTACGTACAACACTGTGTAATTAACTTATTCTGTTATTTTTCTTACATATTTGAGTTGGCTCTAACTTTCAGTTTGATTGTGCATTAAGTAAGTCTCACGTGACACTGAAAGTTTCATTTATTGGAAGTTAGGTTGCTTTTCTACACACTCGATATTCTTCTGTTGGTAAATTGCCCTACATTGTGAATTGCTACATCATTTGAGAACTTCATTCCACTACTTTCTGGTCATTTGATGTCACCACTGCTCATTTGTATGCAGTCTGTGTTCTTTCCTACTTTCGAGTTCATTTCATCTGAACATGTATTACATGAAGCTTGTTTGTTTCAGGAAATATGGCAGAGGATAATATAATTAGTAAGTCTTGTTGTGGTGATTTTTTCCATATTAATGTGAGAAGTGTCAGCATCTGGTCATCTACCATCCCTGAATGTGAAGTGCATGTTTCACAACGAATGTGCGGGCTACCATGATACGATTACCAATCTTATTTGTTGCTACCACATCTTGCTGTGAGCAATAACATCTGGTAGAGACTTCTGCCTCTTCCGATCATTTGGCAATTGTCTTAACTCAGCTTCATCTTTGAAATTCGGAATTGTGTTTTAATTATTGTTATGTTCATATCCCTGTCATTGCAGGTAGTATGTTGCTGTTCAGAAGACGAATGGAAGATATTGATGCAAATAGCCATATACGTAGCATTCATTATGCCAAAAAATTTAATACCCTAGTGGAATATTCAATACTATGTACTATAATTTAATAGGAGAGTATTTGAATTTCCCATTCCAAAGCAGTGCTTCCATAATTATTGAAATGTTTCATTGATTATATCTGTATAGGGAGTGTTTGATACATCGTTACATATTTTCACCATATTAGTCTGGTAACACAAGTTATGGTTGCACATAGGCCAATTTCTGCAGATCTGATTCCAAAGATCTCTGGGGTTTATTATCTCAGTGATCATTTCAAGCAATGGTAAATTATGCTGTTAGATACAAAAAATCATTAAGTATACTATATATATATGTATAAGTATAAGTATCAAGTGTCTCATTTGGTAAGCTATGTACAACAAGGTTGGTTCAGTTAAGCAATGGAGCATGACATTGTTAGATCTAATGAAAGTGCAAAGGAAGATTTGCATTGTCTTTTAGTCAACTCTATGCCAGGAAATGTACATACAGCTGCGCATGCATTGCTTACAAAATCCACGTGAACAGAATGCTAAGAATAAAAGGAAAATATTTACGGTTAGTCTTACCAAAGGGGAAAAGTTTTGTCTTCTGATGTCATATTCAATTTTTTTTTGAATTAAGCTGTTAAAAGTAATAAAGTGGCACTAAATATTAAATTAATATATATGTTGTAACTGAAGTTGATAATAAAGCCAGATGCCAAAACAAGTTCTCTAAACAGAGTAACAGTATTACCTTCTAATATAAAGCAAATATACATATGCAATAAGTATAGAGGATTTAATTGATTGATAGCAATACATGTTTTCTGTACATAAGTGTATGGTATGCCCGATAATCCTACATGTTATTGATTCTAATACTGTGGGTGTAAGTATTGCGTAGGTTCAGGTCTCATGCTCATGATCATGTCATTTGTTAACCCTTAATATTATTTAGCCAAATATCTGGTGAGCCCCGAGGTTTACATTGCGAAAGTTTATCTGATTTTATTGATTTATTCTATAATATTATAGGCTTTGAATCCCCAACTTTTTGATATGTTCTGTATAAATGAAGATATAGGACAAAAAATGAATGTTATCCTGGTTATCCGGAAATTCTATAAATGATTACTGGAATTCGATTACATTACATATGCAATGAAAATGACTGCCTAGTGACCTTAGTTTGGGGAGGCAGACAACCTGGACAAAACAGCTAATAGCCTTTCTAAAGAAATGAAAGACGATTGTATAGAATGAATAAGGTGCAAAGAATGTTGTCTACTTCAACAACCACGCTTATTGTTAGAATGTTCATGGTTAAGAGTTAAATTCTTCAGTAGATTACTACTTGTATACCTTTTGTAGGTAGGTGTGTCAATTGATATCCTAGTCACCATGACATTCTTTAACGTAGCAAATAAAATTTATAATACTATTGTTGAAGGACTTTTTGGTGGCTGGCTAAAGGGAATCTGGCACATGGCTGATGGGTCAACCTATACCCTGTCTTGGACTCCAAATGACTAATGATATAGCAAGGAATTGCTGTGGGGTCAAGGATTGAGCGCCATTTAGACAACTGCTCCAGTGCCGCCATTGCGGCAATGATGTCCAACAGTTTGGGTGATGTGGCCTTATCTGCATGTTCAGCCAGGATAGGATGCCCTGTTACCAAGCTATTAATAACATCATCTTCCACTCCCTTACTGTTGCCAACTTCACTACAGGTTAACATGCTCTGGCCATTCCTTGCAGGTGCTAAATGTCCGGATCATGTATCCATGCTTCTGTTGTCAACGGGGCATGCCTCATTTTGGAATGCCACACTTGCACACATTTTACCCCTTAAACTCCAGCACTCTTCCAAGTTTGTGGGTGGTGCAGAGGCAATTGCCAAGAAACCAAGAATTTCAAATATATCCACCTTGACCTTATGTAACCAGATGTAATCCAGATGAAATACGGTAGTAATTTTTTTGATTTTTATATTATGTTTATTTCATATGATATTTATTTTATAAAACTTAATCACAATGATTCTTTTATATTCATTCTTCATCTAAATACAGAAATTAAGCACGTAGTGTAGTGGTAAATACTTAATTTTTACTAAATATTCTTTGAGACTACAGACTGGAAAATGATGATCCTCACATCCACTATCCTGTTGAACATCCTTGTTGGCCAACATTTTCATTACCCCCTGGATGTCTTATTACTCCACATACACACTTTGTTGCATTATTGCCTTGCACTCCTTTGTCGACCATTAGTTCACATTTCAGTACATTAAATACAGGATGCCCTCTTTCACCTCGTTCACCCTTTGTTCCACTAAGTCCTGGGGGTCCCAAGTCTCCTTTCAGTCCTGGTTCGCCTTTCTGTCCAACATTCCCTGGTTGTCCTGTTTCTCCTAGTTCACCTTTTGTTCCATTTATTCCTTGATCTCCTGGTTCACCCTTTTCTCCCTTTGTTCCATTTAGTCTTTGTGGTCCTGGTATTCCTGGCTCTCCCTTTACCCCTCGCTTTCCCTTGTTTCCTTTTTGACCTTGTTCTCCTTTCAGTCCTGGTTCACCTTTCTGTCCAGCATTCCCTGCTTGTCCTGTTTCCCCTTGTTCACCTTTTGTTCCATTAACTCCAGACACTCCTGGATCCCCTTTCAGTCCTGGTTCACCTTTCTGTCCAGCATTCCCTGCTTGTCCTGTTTCTCCTCGTTCACCTTTTGTTCCATTAAGTCCATGTGGTCCTTGGCGTCCTGGAGACCCTGGCAGTCCTAACTCTCCATTTTCGCCCCTCTCCCCTTGTGGCCCTGGGTCTCCATTTTCACCCTTTGTCCCATTTATCCCATTCAGTCCCGGTGTTCCTCTAGCCCCTTTTGGTCCAGGTGAACAACTGCAATCATCTTGTCATCTAATTCTTTCAAGTAGTTTATCTGTGTAAAAATGCATAATCCAAATTAACAATTTTTGATTAATTGTTACTATTATGGAATAGTTTCTAGCATATTCAATATAGAATAGGAGTTGTTACATATGTCTTGGGCACAAAGGGAGACGTAGGGTTTATACGCTATTATACTTTGTTATAATATAGCCTTGTATGCTTAAAATGATGGCAATTGTGTACATTATCCTTGGCTCCTTGACCACAGTGTATGAATGAGGGTATTATCTGCAAAGAATACTTAGAAACAGTAGAAGAACTAAGAGTGTCTGTATCTATGAAATTGCCCATAACAATGAAACCAAAAATTCATCAGATTTGTATAGCAACGAGGATAGAATGTGCTATTCATCAATACAGATGTATACAAGATACAGTAATGTCAGATATAAAGGTCACATATGCAAGTATGACATGTTAGCATCGTTGCCTTTGACAGAATGGCTGGCAAATTTTAGGTTGATTTTGATATGCTATTTTTCCTCTGCAGATGACGTTGTAAGTGTAACAACCATAACTGCGTGGTTTATGAACACTTATACTTCTCATTTCGATTATAGAATATTTTATTCCAGTAATGGTAAAATTGCAACACCAATAAACCATGATTCACCAATGTCACAAATGCGGTGGGTTTTATGAAAGGTACTGGAATATATTTAGCATCGAAGATAGCCTACAGTGAAAAATTAGATAATATCTAATTTTTCACTGTAGGAGACATTTTTATCTATCACCGTTGTCAAGTTGTCACCGCATTTGTTGCATAAGAAGAAGAAACAGGTTCCAATTATGACATTTCGACAATGGTGATAGATTCTCGGTGCTGACATTTTCTCCTCTTTCCATAAAAAAGTAAGAAAAACCTACTTCACTAGAAACTCGACCATGTTATATCCATTTCCCGCGAATGTCATGAGTTAAGCATTACGTGATTGTTACTTGTCGAAATCCTGGTACAGTTAGTCTTACGATACATGCTCAATGTTCATCTTGGAGGCAATTCAATATCCTATATCTACCTATTGACATGATTTTTGCAAATTCTGTTGCGATGATTCTTGTAGAAACGGAATTATCATGTGACTGCCCCTAATTCAAGTGATTTCATATTTTACATAATTTTGAAAACGAAAGTTACTGTTTTATCTTTTTTGCATTCGATGCTAACATGTCCTGCCTGCATATATTCCTACTTTTCAAATTAATTGAAGTATGAAAGCACTGATGTTCCTTAACCGATTATGCACCATGATGTCATCGTTGCGCCTGACCTTCGTGGCCGAAATGAATTTGTCAAGAAAGTGTGATTTGTCTTGGCATCCCGCAAATTATATTATTAGATCATTATACTTATCAACCAACTCACGTTATACCTTTTTTCAAATTAAATACTTCAAATGAGTTTTGCCATCAATACATAATTTGAATTTGCTATTCTCAATTTAATATTGTACTTCTGGCCACTCACTGACATAATAATAATATTATGATGATGTGACATACAATGATGTAAACTCAGAACTTCTATAGACAAAGAGGGGAAAGTCCTGACTAACTGGCAGAAATGAAGAGTAAGGACTGCAGGTCGTAATCTCTTTCGCAACCTTTTCATAGTGTATTGACATAGAGTAAGAACTGACATAGACATTTAACAATAAACTCTATAGTCAACAGGAGGATTATCCTGACCAACAGGCATGAAACGTAGGGACTGCAGGTTGTTTCAAACCTCACCGAACTCACCTTTTACTTCAAGTGGTTCTAATCTTTTCTCCAACTGTTCTATTATCTGGTGAAGTGACTTGATTTCTTCTTGTTGCGCATTCACTTTATTTTCAAGCTTTGAAAATGCCTTATGCCAATCAGCGATACCCCCCATACTGGCAGTCACCACACAAAACAAAAGAGCCACTTGGGCAAAGACCTGAATTTTTAGAGCCATAACTGTAGCTCCAGTCAATACTGAATGTGAATTTGTGGTAACCACAACAAACAGGCAATTCATATATCGAAGAACAGGCCCACTTTTAATTATATTCATTGTGTATATTTATGTATGCTCAATGAATATCCATGTGTGTGGTATATTCATTGATATGGGCAGAGAATGGGAATTGATAAGAGAAGCCCATACCTCACATGGCATGCTTGTCGAATCCTTAGGAATTCTGCTTTGGAGTAAACAACTTGACTCTATTGTGTGTGGGTGAAGTATGTGTGTGTGTGTGTGTGTGTGTGTGTGTGTGTGTGTGTGTGTGTGTGTGTGTGTGTGTGCATGTGTGTGTGTGTGTGTGTGTGTGTGTTTGTGTGTGCGCGCGCGTGTGTGTGTGTGTGTGTGTGTGTGAGTGTGTGCGCACGTGTGCGTATTTGTGTGTGTGGGGGTTAGGATAGAGTTGTATTATTTATTTTCATTTCATCCCATATTATTATTAACTAATGAACTATGGAATTGGAACTAATTGAACACATGGACCAGATTCATTGTCATAGGATCTGAAAAAAAGGGCTAATGTCGTGATAAAAATAAATTCTGAGTTAACCATACCAAGTTAAAACATTTGTACTAATCTACAGAATACTGCTTAAATTTCTGTATAGCTACTTCAGTTATGAAGATGCGCGCAAAGTATGTCACGTTTCTGAGAAACCTTCTACAAAATGTTTAGATTGGAATTATTGCAGAAAAAATATTGGCAAAATTACATGAAAACATGTTTTGACTCATATGTCTGCCTATGCAACATCATAATATTACCCCTTTTCTCAGATCCTACCACATAGTAGTATGCAGTTGTTGCAGTAGTCTTTGACACTGGTAGTGCTTCAAACTACAACTATAAATGGATTCAGGAGAGGAAAAACAAGTAAATCCAACTGCGGCAAGTCCATTGGCATCCAATTCTTGGACCACTTGGTAAAGTACAGAAACGAATATATTGTTATCTGTATGGAACAACCATAACCACTTGAAGTGGCTGGTAAGAAAACGCAAGAAATCAGGCCAACAACCACTGTCTGTTCTGAATGCATGTTTAAGGCCTAGGTGCACCCATACAGCATGCAAATGCTGTAAACATGACGAAGGCTTTATGAGACTATACGAGCATGAATACTGCTTTACAAACCTTCCTTCTTTTTTTCAATGTACTGAGACCTTTCAACAGGACTATATATAGGATGAAGCTAAATTCATTTATTATGTAGTCGAAGCATTGTTATGTAATATAATAATGATAGCTGTTACCTACATCATTGATGGATATAATAATGTAATAGTGAATAGAGATGAGGCAGTATGAATCGAGAAGTAAAGTGAATAAATAAATTAACCATTAGTACATCCAGCACATCTTCCTATCTCTCCATCATCACCATTTGCTCCTTTAACTCCTATTGACCCAGGTGTCCCTTGGTTCCCTTTTTGACCTTGCTCTCCTTTCAGTCCTGGTTCACCTTTCTGTCCAAGGTTCCCTGGTTGTCCTATTTCTCCTTGTTCACCTTTTGTTCCATTAACACCTTGATCTCCTCGTTCACCCTTTTCTCCCTTTGTTCCATTTATTCCTTGTGATCCTGCTATACCTGGGTCCCCCTTTCCCCCTCGCTTTCCCTTGCTTCCTATTGGACCTTGCTCTCCTTTCTCTCCTGGTTCACCTTTCTGTCCAGCACCCCCTTGCTGTCCTATTTTTCCTTGTTCACCTTTTGTTCCATTAAGTCCTTGTGGCCCTGGCAGTCCTAGCTCTCCTTTTTCACTGCTCTCCCCATGTTGCCCTGGGTCTCCCTTTTCACCCTTGGTTCCATTTATCCCATTCAGTCCTGGTGTTCCTCTATCCCCTTTTGGTCCAGATGGACAATTGCAAACGTCTTGTCGTCTACTTCTTTCCACGAGATCATCTGTTTGAAAACAATAATTGCATTTGATCCAAATATTAAGGAATATGATTATATTTAATGCGGATTTACCCATACCATTTACAAATATAATGTAAGTTTCTATTCATCACAACGACAATGGGGTTAGATTCCACCTCAATTATTAACTGAGTTTGTTTTGGGATGATGTGTATAGTTGTTCTACTTCGGGCATAGTTGCTTAGGAATTTATCATATGTGTTTAATAATGAATGTTAACAGTATAGAGAGATTATGGTATTGTACGATATTTTATGCATGAAGTGACAGCTATGCATTTTTTGGGGGATAAGTAATATTATAGCTGTATATAGGTGATTGGATTACAGTTGAATTGAGCAGTGAATAAAATTTTGGGGAAAATTAAATTTTATTATATAAGAACACTATCACGGTAATGACATCAATTTATCTAAAAAACATGCTAATGCCAAAGGAATCTAACTCCACCATGATCCGGTATCTTTTTGTGCACATCACAAGTTTAGCATTAATTAGTTAATGGCATTGCATCTTTCTTACTCAGTGCGATCTCAGAACAGCTAGTCTCTTCGAGGCAATTCGTTATCCTATATCTACCTATTGATGCGAGTTAACCAAAAATAGTCCTTGTTATTGACAAATTATGTGAATTCTGTTGTGGCGGCTCTTGAAAAAGCATGATTATCATGTGACTGCTTGCAACTTGCCTGTTAATTATATATTTACATAATTTCAAAAGCACTAAAAGCACCATTCTCCATTTCATATAGTGTGCCGACATAGAATATGAACGTGCAATGACATTAACCAATAAATTCTATAGTAAATAGGAGGATAGTCCTGACTAATAGGCAAGAAGAGTAGGGACTACAGGGTGTATTGAACCTCACTAAACTCACCTTTCACTTCAAGTTGTTCTAGTCTCTTCTCCAACTGTTCTACCATCTTGTGAAGTGACTTGATTTCTTCTTGTTGCACATTCACTTTGTTTTCAAGTTGTGAAAATGCCTTTTGCCAATCAGCGATACCCCCCATACTGGTAGTCATCACAGAAAACAACAGAGCCACTTGTACAAAGAACTGAATATTTAGACCCATAACTGTAGTTCAGGTCAATATAGTCTAAATTTCAAAAGTCAGTGCTTGTTTGTGGTAACCACAACAGAACAGGCAGTTATATAGTCACTGGGATAACAGGCCCACTTTTAATGATATTCATTGTTCATTTCTATGTATGCTCAATGAATAATATGTATGGTACTAACCATTGATATCAACAGAGAATGGGAATTGATGTGGAACCCTTAGTAATTCAACTCCGTGTAGACAAGTTGATTCAAGTGTGTGGGAGTTGAGGTGTGCTTGTGTGTACGTGTGTGCGTGTGTGTGCATGTGTGTGTGTGTTTTTCTCTGTTTGTGTGTGTGTGTGTGTGTGTGTGTGTGTGTGTGTGTGTGTGTGTGTGTGTGTGTGTACATGTGTTTAACTGTAAACGTCATCAATAATGTTATTATGAGTTACTAGCCAGCTGGCTTCCTGGTATGGCGAGTGTGCGCATTGGAGTCGAGCCATGCCACGTTTGAAGCACCTTCGGTGGTGGCAACAGAGGGTAGTTGCTATAATGACTGTTAGTTTAAAGCTTGATCGTTGTGCAACAGATGGAATTGCCCGATAACCAGAAGTCACTGGGACGATATTTAAAAATGGCCATCAGCTGCAGAGGAAAAACGGAAATCGTGGATTCTCTCCAAAAATAATTTATAGTGAAGAATTAAATAGTGTGCTTAAGGTCAGCACTCTCAGAAATGTCTAAAGTTGGATTAGGAGCTGCCTTCAACTCTAGACATAAGTATAATAATATTATTATACTTAATCCAAGCACTTAGTCATTATACATACTGATATCTGTAAGGCTCAAGTACTCATGGACAAACACATGCAGTCCCAGTGACCTCCTGACTTATAACTTATCATTCTTGCATAACATATTCAAGACTATTGAAACCAATTTTGCAACACATGCACGATTGCACCACTAATGAATTAACTGTATGTCCTCCCATAATGTAATTTTCTACTTGGTAGGCTTGACTGAATCCTTCAAAATACACTCACATGTGCATCCTCAACATCAGCTTGCGCTCCTGGATATCTTGTCGATAAGCTCCCTGTGGCTGTCCTAGATGACCCAGTATCGCTTCTCCAGATATGTTGAAGTCACCACTCACTGCACAATCACACACACACACATAAATAGCAGTAATTTATATCCTATACATAGGTATATGCATGCTTCGACTGATGTTGGCTACATGTATCTAAGTGTCATGTCCCACAACAGTAGAATTGAAAGTGTACATGAACTTGTATGTGACTTGTTCTGCATGATGTTTTGTTGAAGCCAAGTTATTGCCCGATGATATATTCATCAAAGAACCGGTATTCCGGGTGAACCGATTACCAGCACTGCAGTGTCCGGTTAGTGACTCCTAACACCGTAATATATTATCCTACCAACCACACAATTATCAGAATAATGAAATAATTTTTAAAGGTCATTATCAATTATCTTGTACTTTTGAAAGCTTTTTTCATTTGCTTCTTTATTTTGTATTGCTTTTATGTTAAGGTGCTCTTATAATATAGGATGCTAACTAATATCCAACACTTCGGATCCTTGCAACAAAATTTCTCTTCTCCCTGAACTGACCTTAGGATGAAATTTGTTATATCAAGTAATCCTCAGTCTACAAAGCAATGGTGTCAAGTTTTGATATATTCAACCAATTACATTGTTATGTACTTGATGTTCAAAAGTAGAAGGCGCCACACTGACTATACTTGAATCTCGGAAATTAGCATTATCTACGTTACATAACCGAAACAAATAAGGTTACGTAATGCTGATGTTGCATTACATGTGTGAACCAAGCTTCACGATTAGAGTAACGTATTGCCCTGCTCTTATAATATTATAAAAAAATAATGGATGTGTGACCTGTGTCTTACGGGTAAGTTTGTATTAATATCATTGATCTTAGTCTATTCGCCCCTCATCCTGCCGAAAATAATGATATCAGTGAAGGCATCCATATTTTCTCGACATTCATCATTGTCAACTATTACAGTAGCTAAAAAGTGCATTTGTAGTATGTTCAAAGTTAGTTGTATATTTTGGAACAGCTGGTAGCAAAGTGGCAATAAATTGTCTAAATGGGTTAGATTAATTTGGACGATAAAAAGGTGTTAAAATCACCAAATTTTCAATATTCATCACAAGGAATTGGTTTTAAAATTGTTTGCAGAAATTACGTAGTGTGAAAATCTCATTATCAGTGTTATTATAATGACTCGAAAACTATGATTATACTACAATAAAATAACTATGTAACTATGAACACATTACAATCCATTACGACTATGCTACAATACCAACGGCTCAGCTAAAAGTACGTATGTAACATTTTAATGTGTTTGTAACAATGTAACATTGTGTATTCTGCATGTGGCATTTTCATGACATGTACTGTACATATTAAATGAATATATCCTCATCTGTTGTATTCTGTTACTCCAAAGTTGTCATTCTTTATCGAAATTATTTTAGATGCAAATAAGTGGCAATCCTACATGACTATATTATGTACTTGTCAAAAAGTAAAGTTTCACCAACAATGTCCCTTTTAGGTGATGCCTGGTCTCTGTGAAATATTGCTAAAGTTTGGACATTATTTTATCAAATCACTAATGTCTCTGCAGGTTAAGAGAATATCTTAATGTCTGAATCAGACTACATTCAATGAGATCGTAGAAACTCGCAGGAGAGGGCATATGGACTGACCATGTCAGTTTGGTAATACTACAGACTCCCTTGCCTCCCAGGGGCACTGGCAGGGTAGCTTGAATCCATCCTCATCCGTCATCATAAGTCAGTAATTTTTTAATGCAACATGACAAAATTTCAATGAGTACAATTAATATACAATATTAATATATTATATTAATATTACAATATTAATTAACTGAAATAAGGTCCAAAATGTTGCAAAGTGTTGTGTACGATAATTTGGCATATTTATGATCATAATAGATTATTTATTATAATAAGCTTAAATGGATTATATACTTGTATAACTACCTGTATAATGGTTATGTGCCTCAATTATTATAATTCCTGTCCTTGATGTAGAATGCATTATCTTTAACATTACATTAAATATTGTTGCACCTAAAAGATATTAATTCTAAATTCAATTGCTGAAACATTTTATTAAATTTAGATCAGCTTAGATATTATAATATGCAGTGTCTCCGTCTTACTGATAGATTTAGCCGAATATTATATCATGATTATATAATATTTCTTATATTAAATTTAAATTTCATATGATTACAAACTTCAGCACCAAGTCTAGTGATAGATTTTTTGTTACAAAATTCCCTTTCTACTTGCAGTCCCAATGTTGGAAAATTTGTTGATCTTTACTATCCGCAAATCATAGGACATTCCTGTCCATCGCTTTCTTTATCCACAATCACAGTTTGTTCCATTAAATCCTGGCACTCCTTTGTCTCCTTTCGGTCCTTGTTCACCTTTCTGTCCAGTTCCTGGCTCTCCAATTTCCCCTTGATTCCCCTTGTGTCCTCTTCGACCTTGCTCACCTTTCTGTCCAACATTCCCTGGTCGTCCTATTTCTCCTTGTTCACCCTTTGTTCCATTACCTCCTTGATCTCCTACTTCACCCTTTTCTCCCTTTGTTCCGTTAAATCCTGGCAGTCCTGGTATTCCTTGCTCTCCCTCTTCCCCTTGTACTCCATTGATTCCTCTCAGTCCTGGTTCACCTTTCTGTCCAACATTTCCTGCTTGTCCTTTCTCCCCACATTCACCTTTTGTTCCATTACCTCCTTGATCTCCTACTTCACCCTTTTCTCCCTTTGTTCCGTTAAATCCTGGCAGTCCTGGTATTCCTTGCTCTCCCTCTTCCCCTTGTACTCCATTGATTCCTCTCAGTCCTTGTTCACCTTTCTGTCCAACATTTCCTGCTTGTCCTTTCTCCCCACATTCACCTTTTGTTCCATTACGTCCTGGCATTCCTATTTCTCCTTTCAGTCCTGGTTCACCTTTCTGTCCAACTTTCCCTGGTTGTCCTATTTCTCCTTGGTCACCTTTTGTTCCATTAAGTCCATGTGGTCCTCGGGGTCCTGGAGATCCTGGCAGTCCTAGCTCTCCTTTTTCGCCCCTCTCCCCATGTGGCCCTGGGTGTCCCATTTCACCTTTTGTTCCATTTATCCCATTCAGTCCTGGTGTTCCTTTATCCCCTTTTGTTCCAGGTGGACAATTGCAACTGCCTTGTCGCCTAGTTCTTTCCTGGAGTTTGTCTGGTTATAAAGCAATGCAAGGGTCTGAATAAAGATTCAACCACGAGTGTAATATTTTATAATAATATTCAAATTATAGCAAAATGACCGCATATGGATTAGCAGGATTCATTTAGAATAATAGTTATTTAAGCATATCCCTGAGACAACTCTATGTTGAACTAAGTTCAGTATGATACGTGTTAGATTTCTGACCTCAATATCAAATGTTAGTTCTTGTGTATGGTTTTTTGATGTATGAAATGGCAGGTATTTACACATCACTGACGAGTACATGAACACAGTGTTTATAAGCAAGGGTATTTAAAACAGAGTGAGGTACATATGTGCATATAATAAATTTGGATCAATTTTAAGTCATTTTTGATGAAGATCATTTGCCAATTGCCAATACGAAATCTAACAAAAGAGCACTCGACATCAAAAATGCTAGAAATCTTATACTAGGTGCCTTCAGCCAGTCTTCAATTACAATATAAGTCTATCCGTACGGTATATACGGTGAGTATGATATTATTATGCATATTTTCCATTTCTTATCGATATTTAACTTCAGTACCTGGGGCTCCAATAGACTCTATCCTGGTAATATCCATTTCATGTGCATGTCGCGAGTTATTCATTGCATCATTGTTATTCATGGCATCTCACAACAGCTAGCCTCATGATAAGTACCCAATGTTCATGTTTGAGGCAATTCTCTATCCTATATTGCCTAACTATTGGTGCGATTTACCAGAATTACTTTTTTAACGGTGAATTTGCATATGCTTTTGTGACGGTTCTGGAAGAAGTGTGATTATCATGTGACTGCTTGTGACTTGCTCCAAAATTTAGTAGGTACTTCCTTTAGTGAATTTAGGTAGCAATTCCAAATTTGTTAATAGTTTGATCCGCTGAATGTATGTGTGCCGAACAATGTACCCTGCAACTTTAGGGTATAAATGGCCGATTTCATTATGCTGAGAATTGGAAATTGGGCTAGTGTCTGTGCACAGCATCTTTATCAAGTGATATTTTCAGAGAAAGTGTTTTTTTTTTCTAAACCTAAATGAGACGCCAAATAATTTCAGTGCAAGGATGACAGCTCCACAAGATTTTAACACGATTTACCTCTGATATTTCTGATGAAATTTTCACTAATATACTGAATATTATTGGCACCAATAGACAATAAATATTGCTAAATGTTGACCAACAAGTAATGCTAAAGTTTGTACCAGCAATAATGGAAACTTAATGCATCAGATTACTTGGTTTCAGTACAATGCGTGTGGGGATTGCTGTGTGTTTGTGTGTGTGTGTGTGTGTGTGTGTGTGTGTGTGTGTGTGTGTGTGTGTGTGTGTGTGTGTGTGTGTGTGTGTGTGTGTGTGGTGTGTGTGATTGTGTGTGTACGTGCGTGCATGTGTGTGTGTGTGTGTGTGTGTGTGTGTGTGTGTGTGTGTGTGTGTGTGTGAGTGCATGTGCATTTCTGGGGATCTATGTGTGCTGGTACTATTTAGACAATCAATATGTTTGTTATTAGGTGTTATAAAGCAGTGTTTTACTGTGCCCTAGTAGCAATATTCTTAGGTATACTAACTGTAGGGATGGAAAATGGCTAATCATGTTTCCTATGGAACTGTAAAAACATGACATTGTGCATCGTGGTATCTGTACGCTTATTTCTGTACAATGCAGAATGATTGATTTTGTAATTACTACATTGATTTTTTTGTTAAAATGTGTAACATTTGAAGTGAATTGCACCCAATTTATTATGCTTATGAATGACATGTGGCGGAAGCTTTTTGGGTGGCATAATTACGTTCAGCACACACACAGGAATGCCGCAAGTTGGGTTAGACATTGCTTTCAACCCTTCATGGTATCATATCAAGTTGGAAATTGTGTACACTTTAAGTAAACCTTAGAGAATTATGTTGTAGACATACATACTTAGCCTAAGCACTAGTACTTTCCAATATGCATCCTGAATATGACAAAAGGGGGTACTACTCATGGACATACACATGCAGTCACTGTGACCTCCTGACTTCTAACTTAATTATACTTGTAAGACTTTCTCAAGGCTATTAAATCATATCCATAGTTGCACCACTAATGCAATAACTGTATGTCTTCCCGTAATGAAATTTGGTACTTGATGGGCTTGACAGAAGCCTTCAAGAGCACCCACTTGTGTATCTTCACATCTCCCACTGCTCCTGGATGTCTAGAAGATTATTGTGGTCCTAGTTGATCCAGTGTTTCTTGTCATGGATTTCCTAGCTAACCTTCAGCAGGAGAACAGTTCTTTTAATATATAATGGAGTTGCAAAGTTAAAAATTGCACTGTTATCCGAAGTGGTTCGCCTCATCAGACACACACACACACACACACACACACACACACACACACACACACACACACACACACACACACACACATGCACGCACGTACACACACAATCACACACACACACGCACGCACTACACACACAATCACACACACACACACACACACACACGCGCGCGCGCACACACACGCACATACACACACAATCACACACACACACACACACACACACACACACACACACGCGCGCGCGCGCACACACACGCACATACACACACAATCACACACACACACACACACACACACACACACACACACACACACACACACACGTACACACACACACACACATACACACACAATCACACACACACACACACACACACACACACACACATACACACACACACACACCCACACACACACACGCACACCCACACACACACACACACACACACACACACGTACACACACACACACACACACACACACACACATACACGTACACACACACACACACACACACACACACACACACACACACACACATACACACACACACACACAAACAACACACAGTATTTTATAGCCCATGCATAGGTATATGCATTGACTGAAATTGGCAATATGTACATAAGTGTCATGTACCACAACAGTAGAATTGAAAGTGTACATGAACTTGTATCCGACTTGTACCCTATGATGTTGTGTTGAAGCCACAATATTGCCTGATGATATCATACATCAAAGAAACCTGCTACAATATGCTACAATACAAACGGCTAGGTTAAATTATGTACTAATTTAATGTTTATGCATGTAACATTGTACATTCCACATTGCCACATATCCATGACATGTACCATACATAAATTAATGAAAATCTTCACATCTGCTGTATAGGTTACCTCAAAGTTGACATTTTTTGTCAACATTTATACTAGCTGCTGATAAGTGGTCACCCTACAGGACCATTCATACTTTGGAAAAAATTCTGATACGTTTACATGAGCTCCGGATTCTGTGAAATATTGCTACAACATTAACATTAACAATGACATGTCAACAGTATTCACCTGCAAGTTAAGAGATTATCTTCATTTGGTGGATGGTGCCAGCAGGGTAGTAATATGAAATCCCACTCCTCCCAATGGCACTGGAATCCAGGCATCCCCATCACATTATAATTATATTAAACATGCAAAAAATCAATGAATACCCAAATTTTAAGGTATAATTTAATAATTGAAATGGACTTACAATACATGTACAAATGGTGATTGGTCAGACTTTTTGTGATGATTTATAAAGATTCTCTACTAATTGATTTGTGAAATTAGGCAGCTCATTTTCAGCAGTACACAGGTATGACATGGCAAAATGGTGGCCAAACTTTAGGATGATGATGAAGATACTTTTTTCAGTGCAGATTATGTTAAACAACGTTGGCCGAACTGCATACTTGTACTTCACATTTGTTAATTTTAATATCAATAGTTCATATACTTCAGCTCCAATAAAACATATGTAAGCAGGTAATCTTCTGATTCCGGTAGGTTCCATGAATGCTACGCACTGCCATAAATTTAGTGTGGAAAGATAGACAAGGATGATTTAAGCTTTCAAATAGGAGCAATTTATATGTATTGCCGTTGTCGAGATGTCACTGCATTTTTCTTCTCGAAAGAAGAAGAGAGGTGTTCTAATTGTGCCATTTCGACAATGGTGAGAAATATGGACAATCCCCACATAAAAATTTACATTTATATACATCGTAAGAACGTGATATTCTGGGTGATGACAGTCCTTTATCTTTGGAAAAAAAACACTTGAAAGCCATAAGAATCTACTACATTAGAAAATCAACCATATATATCTATTCCACCTGCATGTCACCAGTTATGCATTACGTCATCCCAGTAGAGCTAGTCTCACAATACCTCTCGTAGCCATTCACTACCCTATCGGTGCAATTGAAAGAAGCATGATTATCATGTGACTGCTTCTGACTTGCCTGCAATTTTAGGCAATTCCATTGTTTACATAACTTTAAATCTGCAAGTTGGTGGTTTTTGTGTTTGATGATGACTTATCCCACCTGTGTTTATGTACATTTGGTTTTTCATTGAATCTAGTTTCATAGTTATTACATTTGATTGAGATTTTCTACTAATTTCAATGGTATTTAATGACATTAGGCAGTTCACATCCAGGAGTATTTGCAAGCAGTACATCAAAATATTGTGTACACAACACTTAACATAATATAGGTATATTTATAATCATAATGTATCATTTATTATGTGAGCTTGAGTGGATTATAATACTTGTATATCTATAGGTATGTATTTGTTATAATATTATTCCTGTATTTGATATACAATGTAATATCTTTGACATTGCATATATTATTATTATTGTTAGATATCAATTCCAACTTTAATTATGGAGACAGTATAATATTAATTTTGATTTAGTTCCTGTTAGATATTTTGCAGTGTCACCCAATATTAAACCCCCTTTTTATTATCATAATTCAATAATATTCAATATAAAGTCAGCACATAGTCTAGTAGTAGATTTACTGTTATAGTTTTCTCTTTATATATTTTAAATATTGGAAATTTGTTGATGATCCTTACTATCCACAAGTCCCAGGGCATCCTGGTTGATATGCCTGTCCATCACTTCCTGGTTGTCCATTTTCTCCTCGTTCGACCTTTGTTCCATTAACTCCTTGTGGTCCTGGTATTCCTGGCTCTCCCTTTTCCCCTGTCTTTCCCAAGTTTCCTCTTGGACCTTGGTCACCTTTCTGTCCAACATTCCCTGGTTGTCCTGTTTCTCCTCGGTCACCTTTTGTTTCATTAAATCCTTGATGTCCTAATTCACCCTTTTCTCCCTTTGTTCCATTAAATCCCTGTTGTCCTGGTATTCCTGGCTCTCCCTTTACTCCTTGTGCTCCAGTGATACCTACTTGACCTTTTAATCCTGGATCGCCTCTTTCACCTTTTGTTCCATTAAGTCCTGGCACTCCTTTGTCTCCTTTCAGTCCTGGTTCACCCCTTTGTCCAAAATTCCCCGGTTGTCCTGTTTCTCCTCTTTCACCTTTTGTTCCATTGAGTCCTTGTGGTCCTTGGGATCCTGGCAGTCCTAACTCTCCTTTTTCACCCCTCTCCCCATGTGGTCCCGAGTCTCCCTTTTCACCCTTCGTTCCATTTATGCCATTGAGTCCAGGTATTCCTCTGACCCCTTTCGGTCCAGGTGGACAAATACAATCATCTTGTCGTCTAGTTCTTTCCACAAGTTTATCTGTTTGAAACACAATAGATCTATATAATCCAAATTAACAAAATGATTATAAATGGATTAGCATAAACTGTATTCAGTTACCGATCTACTACCTGGTACAGGAGTTATTACCCCAAGAAATGAACAAATGTATTTGATTGAAAACAAGGGTAGTATTCTCTAATGACATTGGCCAAACTCCTCCGGATGGGCAGCTACATATAATTTAGCCCTGGCTCTACTTCGTAGATGGACACTTCTCTCTCACTCACCATCTGTGCTGTAAACTGACTAAAATTGCAAAAGTGTGAATTTTCTCATGTTGGTGAGACAGATACCATCTCCACAATGAATTCAATCCTGTCACAACTAGTCACTTGCTAAGATGACATCATGACGCATGATTGGGTAAGACATTTTGAATGCCAATTGTTTGTCAATGGAAATAGAACACACAAAAAGGTTTCATTTGAGAGATAGGGCACAAGGAGCAATGAACTAAATAGTGAGTGGCTACTTGTGATTGGCACAAGAAATGACGAAAAGGCACTTATTTCTCTTCAATTCTTCCTGTGAACAAAATCATTAAGTTGTACACTATTTACCTTGAAGTAACCTAGACAACGATAATCAGTTTAATTTTTTTTCATAGATTCTGAATTTGGGGGAAGGTTCATTGTTGCAAGCATTTAAATATTCACTTTCACAACATTGATAATAATAATCATTAATATGTCAGACGAGTATATTGTTAACATAATCAGATCTTTATCATAGCATAAGTATTAATCTTTCAAAAACACACCGGAGTTCCAGAAGAATCCACTAAACCATTAAATATCCATTTCACGTACATGTCCTACTTGTGAGGTGTCAATGGAGTATTTAGTGGTTAAGATATGGGCACAAGGGAATTATGACATATAAATACCAAGTCCCGAGGGCGTGAAGTGTATTTTATATGTCATAATGCCCGAGTGTCCATGTCTTAACCATTATAGCATCCGTTGCTAACACTTTTATACTGAAATTAGAAATGCTTGGTATTAGTTTCTCCATCAACACAGCAGTTTATTTGCCATTCACTATTTAATAATGTACCTTTTGGCCACTCAAATAGAGTGACGTCATACAATGAAGTGAGCAATAACCTTCATAGGATAGTCCTGACTAACAAGCATGCATATGATAAGTAGGAACTACAAGTTGTACTTGAACCTCACCAAACTCACCTTTCACTTCAAGTTGTTCTAGTCTCTTCTCCAATTGTTCTATCATCTGGTGAAGTGACTTGATTTCTTCTTGTTGCACATTCACTTTGTTTTCAAGTTGTGAAAAAGCCTTTTCCCAGTCAGTGATACCTCCCATACTGGTAGTCACCACACAAAACCAAAGAGCCATTTGTACCATGAGCTGAATGCTTGGAGCCATAACTGTAGTTCTAGTCAATACTCAGTGCTAGTTTGTGGTAACCACAACAAAACAGGCTATTAGTAGAACAGGCCAAAATTTAATGGTATTCATAGTGTATATGTATGTATGCTCAACGAATACCTATCAATATTCATTGATATCGACATGGGAATGAATATGGGAATTGAAATGAGAAGCCCATACCTCACACCATGCATGTGGAATCCCTAGGAATTCTGCTTTGGGGTAAACAGCTTCGCTCAATTGTGTGTTGGGGTGAGGTATAGTCATGTGTGTGTGTGTGTGTGTGTGTGTGTGTGTGTGTGTGTGTGTGTGTGTGTGTGTGTGTGTGTGTGTCTGTGTATGTGTGTGTGTGTGTGTGTGTGTGTGTGTGTGTGTGTGTGTGTGTGTGTGTGTGTGTGTGTGTCTGTGTATGTGTGTGTGTGTGTGTGTGTGTGTGTGTGTGTGTGTGTGTGTGTGTGTGTGTGTGTGAAGGTTTTGGTTTATAGGATAGTATGTATTGCAATGTCTTAGTGGCAATATTGCTACGTCTTATAGCTTGGCAAGTGTAAGTTATTATTATGATGTATTATGATATTAAGTAGTTCTTTCCCAATATTTCTGTACGCTACAGCATGATTCGGATTGCAAAAGTGCAATATGTAATGCCTTCTCATTGAAATGTGTTACAGACTAGACAGCTTTGAATATAGAAAAAAGGTGACAATCCAATGACATTTGCAGGTGAAATTTCATAATTCCCGTATGGAGATTTGTATAGTACACAGTCAGCTTTCTCCTGATTGTCTTAAGTGGGGTCAGGAGACGTCTTCAACCTATGAAGACGTCACATCATGTCGGACATTATATACACCCATTCTTAGGAATCCTTGTAGATCGAGTGCTTTGTCATAATACTGGGTCAATGTGACCTCCTGACTCACCTTGACATTATACTTGTACAACATGATTATGGTTTTTGTTGCACTGTATGGGTTCTCATTATGTAATTTACTACTTGGTAGGCTTGACTGAAACCTTCAAAGCCCTCACTTGCATATCCTCTACATCTCCCAGTACTCATGGATATCCAGGCATTCCTTATGGTCATAGGAAATAGTGCTAAACAGTTACAAGTAAACAAGGAACCACAACATAAGCTGAGATGGGTTCACATTCACAACAAATCTAGTGTAGGCAGGCACCCCATCATCCCATCCCAATTGCAGGGCTCCAAAAGGCACCCCTCAAAAGCAAAAGCAGATCATGAAGGTACCTGGCAAGGCATAACATACAATATACAGCTGATAAACACATCTAGTGAGGTTTTGAACTTTGCTCATGTCTAGCAGCAATTGCTGATAAATTACATGCTTATCTATGCGGTAACATAGCAACACAAACACAGAATAATCAAACACACATAAAGACATATTAATTAATGCATGCACACCTACACATCCTACGCCTGTCATCACACATATATGTCCATACAATAATACATAAGAACACACACACACACACACACACACACACACACACACACACACACACACACACACACACACACACACACGCACACACACACACACACACGTACACACACACACACACGTACACACACACACACACACACACACACGTACACACACACACACACACACACACACACACACACACACACGCACACACACACACACACACACACACACACACACACACACCCAGACACACACACACACACACACACACACACCCAGACACACACACACACACACACACACACACACTCACACACACACACACACACACACACACACACTGTTCGATCAGGTGCATGTATAAGGCGCTTGCCAGAAGCACGTGCAATTGAAAGTGTCTGTATCCAATTTGTATGATATTTTGTGTAAATATTACAGGATGCCACAGTCATTCTAACATCTGAGAACGTTGGAACTACATGCATTAACATTGTGGAGCATCAGTCAATGCTTGAACCGCAGAAGAATTTATTACTAGTCTTTACAACATCCCGGTCAACTGTGCACATGAAGAGTTGAAGGAAGATGTGATCACATCATTTGCAGGACAGAAGATTTTGGGAAAAAGAACACACAAGCCTACCACACTGTGGAAAATGCTGCAGGAAACAATAGAAAAGGGCAACAGTGTGGTAACGGTCTGCACCTACACAGCCCTGCAAGTGTTTCCTCATATAGCAAGTGGAAAAAAAGTGGACTACAGAGTTCAATGCTTTTCATAGATGTTCCCTGCAGTCCTGATACCAGATGCAAGAGCTATCCACCACCAAAGAGTTTCAAAGAGGAAATTTCTGCTCTACTGCTTCCAAAATCTCATGTAATCCAATCATTTCTATGTGCAACTGAGTTACAATATCGACAGATCTGCTACAATAACTATGTAACAGCATATATTTTGATGATTAGTGTAATTACTATACATACTCAAAGCATCATTTCAATTTCTATTATTATAGTATAGGTTACCTCAAAGGTGACATTCTTCATCCACATTAGATGGCCACAGCTGGTATTGATGTCCTAGTGAACTTACAGGAGAGTTTACCTATCTCAATACTTCATTGATTGTCTCAGGTGAGCCCAAAAGTCTCAAAGTAAAATCGTGCTATAGTTTCACCAACATTCCATGTGAACAAACATAAACCTATGTCCCTGCAGGTGGAAAGAATGTCTTTACATTGCATATGGAACTCGCATTTTTGCTTGTACGAATGTGTTTTCATGTAGTGTTTATATTGACTTCATTTTATTATATATTCGGTGTTTTTTTTGTAATCATTGTTATTGCTAATTTCATAATGTTGAATGACTCAACCACAACTATTGGCCACAATGTTCTATGCCTTAATACAATCCTATATGAATAATTATTCATTTTGCTTGCTATCAATATAAATGACATAAAACATAGGGAAGAAGTCAAGCAATAATTGCAGGTTATGTCTATAATAATATTATTATTATTGACTTTGACTCTAATTGATAATATTATTATTATTATTGACTATTAATAAATGGCATAAAATTAGAGGAATCAAGTCAAATGATAATGGGAACCCAATTAAGTATTAATAAAGATAATTCATTTGTAAGCTGATGATTGCTTTAGATTAAGCTATAAACTGGAATAGTTTGAAAATAGAAATATTTATATTATGTTATTATATGTGCAGCATGAGACGTATAATAATTTTATATTGCATGTGTGGTATTTGTTATACACTGTTGGATACATTAGTAGGTACTTGTAGGCATATAAACACAGGTGCAACTATGCCATAAACTTTGACAATGTCAAAAACCTGAAGGCGCAATCCTGGATGGATCTGGCAGAGAACGATGGATAATCTGGTTGAGATCAAAATGTCATGGGTGTGGCCTTTGACTTTTTATGCAGCTAAGGCCACAGAGGCCAACCGATGTTACCTCCTGGTTGCAATCCACACAAATGTGTGGCTGACACAAAGGTGTAACAATTTGTAGTCCCACAGCAATACGTACAGCGTCAACATCATTGGTCATCCTGACTCCAAGTGAAGAACAAGGCAAGGCATTGCGTCAAGCTCCTGACTTAATATGCAACATGCATTATGAATATTTATTTCCTCTCTATATATGCAAGCTTAACAAATTTATACACACGTGTACTAAACACAAGTACACAGACATTCTACTATAAAGCATACTGGTACCTACCTATACGCGCTTTGACAACAAGCATATTATACACACAATAAGCATCAATAATTCAATAACATGTTTAGACATTGAGGATGATGCATATATAGTGAGGACTTTGGCATTAAATTTCATCTCACACAAAGAGAAAGTATAATATAATATGATTTATTATGCACTACATGGCATGCATGGTTATATAAACTATAGGACTACTCCCATCACATGCAACTTTG
This sequence comes from Chondrilla cf. caribensis, assembly GCA_964020155.1. NCBI lineage: Eukaryota > Metazoa > Porifera > Demospongiae > Chondrillida > Chondrillidae > Chondrilla > Chondrilla cf. caribensis. The sequence goes on from OZ026547.1 coordinate 5,256,040, forward strand.
ACATAAAGACTGGTATTGTCTGTGGAGAATATTATGTTGCACGTGCCATTGCTTTAAAATGGGTCACGCAAACTGTTTCACTTTTGAATTGAATAGTGCGACTGTGTTTGTTGTGTTGATGTATACAGCATTATTTTATTGTTTTATGTGAATTCCCAAATTAGGAGTGAGGTTATTATAATTTCCACTCAAAAGTGGACCCTGGTCATTGCGATATTAGTTACTGGCACACCAGGTTTGACCAGCAGTCACAAATGACACATTTCTACACCACCAATTTTAAATGTGAAATGGCTTGTTTTGCAAACAATTGAAATGGAATCCACTTGACAATGATATATTGTGAAGACGCCAGGTTTTATTGAAGGGAAAGTTGATCTAAAATTTGGTATATATTCAAGGGTCTAGCGATTGAGGGGTTAATGATGATCATTATGGTGTATGATTATCATGTGCTGAATGAATATATATTGTTATAATCTTCTGTGAAGATACTATTAAACGATTGAATGGCTTATTAATTATTTATAACTGATCAATTGAGAATTGACATTTCGAATCTTACATTGTACCAACGTGGGTATTTTGCTTTAACATTACACCCTTGTGCAATAACTCGTGTATCTTTTATGCACACTCACATTGCATTTCTCATTGACTCTCCCGTACATGTATAATGACTTCTTCAACCTACAGTGAATATTTGCTAATCCACCCCGGTTGATCCACCTAACTGCTTTATCCGCCATAATATTATTATGGAACGAATTCACTTGTATGGCTATGCTATACAACTATACAATTAACCCCCCTTCTCGCAATTCCGCCATCCACCATTCTACTGTGTACTAATTTGCATTTTTGTATGGGCTTCAGTTATAGATAATCAGATAATCCACCAATTTTTGAGAACTTGTCTTAGTATTGAGCAAAATAGTGGCAAAGCATTCTAATATTGACTTCAGTTGACAATAAAGCAGAACAAGTAGATTCCCGATTGTAGAAAGAGGAATCCGACTACAACAGACCATTTCTCAAGATGCGGAGTGTACAAATTGAGCGACAAATGGTAGGAGATATCTCGAAGAAGATCAATATAATCCGCCAAAATTTTGCCTGAACCAATTGCGGCGAATTACCGAATATTCATTGTACTTGTGTCTTGTTAGTTTATTGAAGTTGTCAAGTTCATCATATATCAACAATGAGAAATCATGAACATGAACAAACTCTCCCATTTTTAGGGGCTGCCGCAGGCAGACCCTATATTGTTTTCATTTCGACTTCCGGTATGTAACGCTCGTCCGATAGATATATATATATATATATATATATATAGATATATATATATATATATATATATAGATATATATATATATAATATGTGTTCCTACGCGTAACCGCAACAATGAATTTATATTAGAATTTATATTGCGCAAAATAAAGATGGCCGATTTCGAACGCCGACAATTTGAATTTGGGCTAGAATTCGTGCGCTGAAGCTTCGCCAAACGTGATAACTTCAGCGAAGGTTCTTCTGAACCTAAGAAATACGCGCAAGTAATTCGAGTGCGGGGGGCGGCAGCCCCACGAGTTTTTGAACTCGAATTACTTGTTACTATAAGTGCCCATATACGGACACTCAACTATGCCCCCTGACATCGCCTATGATAACATCATGTGTTGTGTAGTTGATGACTCAACAGTAAAACTGCCTGTCTCAAGCCTCCCCGCCATTCTGTTCAAGCGATAGCTGTTTGTCAAGTTCCGATGCCCTCCGTATTGCACTCAGATCTGTTAACGTTAGTTCATGTTTGGCAGTCATGACAGTAAGTGCACTAATGTGTTATAATAGGTGGTTAGTTTTGTGTTATTGTACATTAGTTGAACACAAAAGCAATATTATGAAAACCAGAGAGAAACATCATTCCAGCCAAAGTGCAAGTTCAACGTCCAATGTACAGAATCTGATATTCACTCAACATGCAGGGGCATAGGTGAGTACATAATATAATGGATGAACAACAGTTTCACATAGAGACTGAGTGCATGGGCTTTCATGAAGCTGTAGAATGTAGCCAGAGAATGTTACCTTTAGTTAACTTAAACAATAGAACATAATGGATGCTTTTGACACATACATGTCATGGAAAACTTGACTTATGTTGTAATGTATAGCATAATTGTGATTACGTATCACAATTGCGCTACACATTACATAATTGTAGCAGACCCTAGAATTCCTAGAATTGCATAATGTTAATTGTAAATGATAATCATTCACTCATAAATATTATCATCATTATGCAATTGTTATAGTGGAATTGGAGTTATTGATTCATTTGTACGCATAATATCGCGGTTAATGACGGTCGCATTCTACATTCCTTGAATAAGGAGGGGGCATCATATTACTTACTAAAACTAATCAGCTTGTAGTATTACTCCTGAACTTCTCGTTCAAATCTGTTGCCTCAACTAAATCCCTAAGGTTATCTAGTACTTGCTGCTGGAGAGTATTCTTCATAATATTGAAAGTGTCTCCTTAAATGGCATAATGGAAGCAAGCTGCCCCTCAACCATGATTATGTTATAGGATACTTATTATCTGAAGAGTTGCGACCCCTGACCTCTGACCTCGTGTCTAAGACATCATATTATTGTTATAAAACCTGGGGGGCAGCCTGTAAACCTTTCACGTCATCACAAGATGATGGAGAAAAAGAAAAGAGAAAAGCAAAAAAAAATAGGCAGTGTTATCGTTGATTTGTGAGCACGAGGCAATGAACTGTGCATGCTCTATAACCTGTGTACTGCCAGTGCACACGATCACTACGAGCACTGGACACTAACTACGACAAACTGTACATGCTCAGTTACTTGTGTAACAGCAGTGGGAGCAGTCAGTACAAATGCTGGTCATCAACTACATTAATGTACATTTTAATGATCATAGCTTGCTTGTTGTGTGATCCTGAAAATATCTCATTTTTTCTCTGACTCTGCATGTCATAATTTATCGAAGGCTGCCATATCATAACGTAAGGTATAGCCATGTTACAATGCTTGAGATTTGTGTAAAGCATATTATATGTTTAGAACGAGTGTGTTCCCTAAGCCATGCATCCATCTTAATTATAGCAGGGGGGACAATTATTTACCTTTGTCCATGTGGATGTTAACCTAGTACATATTTTGCATGAATACGTATGAGATTGCATTAATACGTATGAGATTGCATGACCATTATAGAATCAGCAATGTCACCAAAGCCTCCATGTTAGTATGCATAAATGTCCTATGTGGAATCTAACTGCACTACATGTCCTAAGCTCCAATAACATAAAACAGACCTCCCTCATGTACAGATGATGACAATAGCATTATGTGTAGATGTGCTTTGAAAAGAGAATATAATTCCACAAGACGTTAAAAACTCATATATTGGATTTCAAGGTTCATAAGGACCAAAAGAAACTCGTAAACTTCACAAAAACATTTGAAGATACTTGATGAACTATAGCTAGGACCACATGGAACGTCTGGACTCCAGGATAACTATGGAATTTTAAGGATACACAAGTGATTGCTTGTGAAGGATTCAGTCAAATCCTACAAGTGGTAAATTACATTATGTTCAGACATACTGTTCCTCCTGTGGTCTCTTTGTACAGATTACATTGGTTAGAAGCCTAAGCAAGGTGAATGAGGGGCAGTTAATTGATCACACTTTTGAAACGATGGCAAGTCTGCCTATACTTGAATAGACATCTACATACCATTATTTGTTATTAACTTTTAGGCAACACTTCGCTCAGTAATTTGTATATTTTAATCCACTTCTTGAAGAAAGCCCACTGCTTCAAAATGGAGTGGAACTTCGAGAAAAAAAAAACAATAACATAAGTCTTTATAGGCAGCCTTAATCAAAACTTGAACACAATACCAATAGTTTTTGTTCCTTTTAGGAATACCTATTTCGGTTCACAAAGTAATAACTTTCTATTCTACATACTGCAGGAAAGGGAGCCTAACACATGATACTGAGGATAAACGAGTGAGTGATTTTTGATGGATTCAGTGAAGCCTGCCGACTGGCAAATTACATTATGGGAAGACATACAGTAATTTCATTAGTGGTGCAACTGCTAAATTGGTTAAATTGGACATAACCATGTCTAGCAAGTACAGTTAGGTTACATAGGACAAAGTCATTGAGACTGCCATAAGTCCATGAGAAGTGCCACATGAACAGAATACAAACTCAGGACCAAATACTTACAGTAGGCATGTTTAACACTCTACATGGACCAAGGATTAGTAATTATGTATGAGATGTCCAACTGGATATGCTTTCTCTAGGGATGGTAGACAACTCTTAATCACACACACACACACACACACACACACACACACACACACACACACACACACACACACACACACACACACACACACACACACACACACACACACACACACACACACACACACACTAACACACACACACACACACACACACACACACACACACACACACACACACACGTACGCACACACACACACACACACACACACACACACACACACACACACACACACACACACACACAGTAATACACACACACACACACACACACACACACACACACACACACACAGTAATACACACACACACTAACACACTCACACACACACACACACACACACACACACACACGTACGCACACACACGTGAATCAAATTGTTTACAGCAAAGCTCAAATGCTTAGGATGAGGCTCTCATGACGATTCCCATTCTATGTTGATAACAATGCACCATGCACATAGCTGTGTTCCTGTCTTCATTGAGAATACCTAGAAATACACAATGAATATCATTACATGTGGGCCGTTTCTCCAGTGACTATTAAACTGCCTATTCTGTTGTGGTTACCAAAACTAACACTGACAAAGTTAGAGAATTAACTGGAACTACTGTTATGACTCCAAGCATTCAGGTCTTTCTACAATTTGTTCTTTTTTGTTGTATGGTGACTTCCAGTGAGGGGGGTATCACCGATTTCGAAAAAAGACTTTCACAACTTGAAAACAAAGTGATTGATTCTCAAGAAGAAATCAAGTCACTTTATCAGATTATAGGGCAGTTGGAGAGGAGACTAAAAACACTTGAAGCAAAAGGTGAATCTGGTGACTTTCAGATATACGTAGCTTGCAGTCACTACTCTTCATAACTGTTAGTCAGGACTATTCTCCTAGGGACAATAGATTTTAATATGTAAGGTGACGGTCAAGAAGTCAACATGATCCTTCCTTGAAGTAGTTCTTGAGCTTCTTTACTACATTAACTGAGATTTGATTGTTAACTAAGTTTATTTAGTAATTCATTCTTCATTAGTACACTCCTGAATTTCATATACCACCATCTATGTAAAGGTCTACAGTTGGACTATCCATTAAGTTAGTAAGTACTATATATACAACACAAGAGAGAGAGGCAAGTAAAAGGACAAACAAAACTTAGTGTAGAGCACAAAAAAATCTTGCATGCACTTGGAGCAATCTGTTGAGGAACAGCAATTAACCCATACTTTCTATAAAAATAATTCTGAATCATTTACACTATCAGAAATTCTGATATCATTCATCGGTCTCACAATAAATAAATGCCACAATGTCATGCTATCTCTATGAAATAGCTCAGATAAACCACATGCATATGCATATCATGCACATTGCAACCATATCTGAATTATTGAAGCTAATACATATTAACATCACATTGTGAATAGTCTCTGTGGTCTTAGGAATATATCCCAGTTCATATTTATTTGGATAGAAGATGTGTTAATGCATTTAATTACAATTACTTTAAATGGGATTATGTAGAGGTTTGTTATTTTTTAAACAGATTTAATTGTGGAAAGAGGTAGACGACAAGATAGTTGCAATTGTCCACCTGGACCACAAGGACTGAATGGAACAAAAGGTGAACGAGGAGAAACCGGACAACCAGGGCTGAAAGGAAAGCAAGGTCCAAGAGGGAACAAGGGAAAGCGAGGGGAAAAGGGAGAGCCAGGAATAACAGGGCCACAAGGACTCAATGGCACAAAGGGAGATATTGGACAATCAGGGACTGTTGGACAGAAAGGTGAACCAGGACAGAAAGGACACACAGGTGTGCCAGGACTTAATGGCACAAAGGGAGAAATGGGTGATCGAGGTGATCAAGGAGTAAATGGAACAAAAGGTGAACGAGGAGAAACCGGACAACCAGGGCTGAAAGGAAAGCAGGGTCCAAGAGGGAACAAGGGAAAGCGAGGGGAAAAGGGAGAGCCAGGAATACCAGGACCACCAGGACTTAATGGCACAAAGGGAGAAAAGGGTGATCCAGGTGATCAAGGAGTTAATGACACAACAGTTGTACAAGGCGAAACAAAACAACCAGTGAATTTAGGTGAACGCTGTCTAAAAGGAGACACAGAAGGGCCTGGAAGTAATGGAAAAAATGTTGAATGTGGAGAAAAAGGACAACCAGGAAGGGATGTACATAAAGGTGAACCAGGACAAAAAGGAGAGGAAGCTCCTATAGGAAACAAGGGAGGGCAAGGGGAAGGGGGGGAGCCAGACCCCGAATAGCAAGGAAATATAAGTGGGAGATGATTGGAATTCGATGTCAGTAAGAGCAAGGATTATCAGCAAATTCACCATATTGGATTTCAAATTAAGTGAAAGAAGCAAATTATTTACGAATTCATTAACTAGTAGTGATAAATTGTAATCAGTACAAAATTTAACAAAATCAGGTGTGAGATATTATAACAATAATCTTTAAGTAGTAATGTAACAAGTGTGACACTGCATATTATATCTAATATTAAATGAAATAACCATTACAGTTGTTGAATTGGAAATAATTGTTATTTTAACAGTAATTAAGTTTACCGTCAAACATAACACATTGCATCAAGAAGACAAAATTAATTACCGACATACATACCTATAAGCAGGTAGACATACAAGTATAATCTACTGAAGAGTTTATAACAAATGATGATGTCATAAAGTTAGGAGCAGCCAACTTTATGTTCACAATACCTTGACCTTTGAATTTGACTTTTAGGTTGTGGCGAAACTGTTATTTATGAACTGCCTATGTAACTTATATATATAGATATAATGTGTACAATTAGTAGAGAAACAGTATAAATTGTCTTACCAGCACATGTAAATGAATTTAATTTGGCATGAAACTAATATGATTCAACATTTAAAACTTTGGATATTTATTTAACAGTTTGTGTAACAGTTCTCTTACTAACTTCATTAGATATCTTCACTACTACTCCTAGTCTACTCGGTTTTAGTGGTTTATGATGGCTTTAGTCAGACACCCTGGGTTCGAGTCCCGCAGTTGCCAGTTTTTCGCTTTTCTCCTTTCTCTTTAGCAGGCTGCATTCCACTTAGCTTTCGTATCTGTCATACGCCTGCTTACTTATATATATGATCATCTATGATTAAGATTAGATGAAATGATTACACCCACTAAAACCGAGTGGACTAGGAGTAGTAGTGAAGATATCTAACGAAGTTATTAAAGGAACTGTTACATCGACTCGTGCAAATCCACACAGTTGTGCTGTGTGGTCTGGCTGGTGTGAGACTGCAGTTGGTAGTATCACCGGTGTAGTATGAAAGGAGAATTGTGGAGGCTGGCTTCTGTGGTGGCTTCGTGGCTCAGCGTTCTATGACGGCTTTAGTCAGACACCCTGGGTTCGAGTCCCGCAGTTGCCGGTTTTTCACTTTTCTCCTTTCTCTTTAGCAGGCTGAATTCCACTTAGCTTTCGTATTTAACAATTTATCGTACTTGATGCTTGAACATAAAGTTGTCCTTAATATTATGTAAATAGGGCACCACATCATACTCAATCAACCAACAATGTTATTGTCATTAAGATTTTCATATTAGGTTCATGATCTCCAACTAATTCACTTCTAAACTCTGAGTTGCTGTCACTCTCACTAAGCATGGAGGAAGTGCATGCTGGAAAACTAATTTGAATAAGTAAATTGAACTTAAAAGCACATTCGACTACTTCCTTCACAATTAAAATACTTAGATGTTGTGTCTCAGCAAGCGTTGATGTTCCTTCACTCTCACTATGAATGGTCTGCATGTCTCCCCAATGTAAGACTTGTAAAAGTCACCACAGGGGATCTGGCCATACTTCAGAATACATTTCAAGTAGGTGGGATAATGTGATGTACATGCTCAAACGTAGGTAGAAAATAGTGATGGAAAACATAGTAAGTGTGTCACCAAATATTTAGTGCAGCATGGCCATTGCAAGAATTCCATAAGCAGTACCTTAGCTTCTGGTTTTGGTGTTAATCTGACTTCTAGCATCTAGGATGTTTGGTGTGGAACGAATCGATATACATAAATTTGGACAACAATTGGACGCCGAGTACTCATCAACTTACCATTCCAACAGATGACAAATGCGTGGTGTAGTCACGTTATTAAGAGTGGTTTAACTCAAGATGATAGCCTGGTTGATCTACAGTAATTGAGGTAAAAACCGGAATATAACGGTTGCCATTTGTTGAGAAATTAATTCAGAGCATACAGCAACTCACAGTTTCAAGAATTTATGAGCAGAGTCACGACTGAACGGATGTTCGTGGAGTAAAGCATGCGGAGAGGTGGAATTGATGAGCATGAACCAATAAAATTTCAAAATTCACCCTACAAAGGAGGGTGGGGGCAAGCTAAATGAAATACACGAGCCTCTCTTATCACCTCATAAAGTCTTGGAAGAATTTCTTAATGTCTGCAGATGACGCAGTGGTGCTCCTATACTCTGGCATAGCCGGCCCTTGAAAATGGTGGATCAATAATCGGCTACGCCTAATAAGGCCCTCCTGAATGATTGCAATTTTTGGCACGTTCACATACGCATGTGCAGTTTGAACCAGACTGCGTGAGTGATATGGATGTCAAGAAGACTATCCAAAAGGAAGTTTAGAGTGTCTATGCTGAAACTGAGTAGATTAGGTGGTCTCTTGTCTACACACTAGTTCCTCGTTGTATTCGAGAATGACCAGAGGCAGAATAATCTTAGAATAATCTACAGACAGTTGAATGGATTCCAAGTACGTGAGTGAAAATTCAGGCAATAGAAAAGAAACGTGCGTATCATACGTATTGTATATACGATGTCTGTGTGCAGCTGAAGTGTATATACGTGTGTGGAGTATCTGTTTATAATATGTATACAGTAGTATTCATCTCATTTCCCATATTTGGCTTTAGGTTGTCAGACATTTAATTGTGTTTTCAAGGAATATGTAATTCACATTTACGTCATTGTCTATTGATTCAGAAATGTCATCGTTTTCATATGTATTTTCTCCTACTACACCTTAGGTTGTGATTTTCCATGGCTCACTGAACTACTGTGTAACTAAGGAGAGTGGAAAGTGTCCATTTTTATATCTTTATAGTGGTGAAAAATATATAATAATATCATTATGTAGGAAACATGGTATAATTATAATTTATCCTATCTATTTCTTGTTGATGCAGTGTGTAATGTTGGACCATAAAACATGTATGAATGTGTTGCGAATATTGTGAGAAGACTTCACATTGTCACACAAATAGTTACTGGCAAGTAGCTATTAACTAAAAATTGAAACTGTGTTTTGTATGAAATATTAGACCCACATGCCTTCAGTTGATGCAGTTATGAATATGAATTTGTGGCTAATTGAAGTGTTTGTTGTTTGTTGGGTTTGTGTGTTGATTGCAGGCCAAGTATAAGTCACCTGTGCTTTCATTACAACATTATGTGCAATTCAAATGGGGTTAAAAATTATTGCAGAATATCTCAGAAGTAGACTAAGTAAGGTTTCTACTTTCATGTGTGAAGGATTTAGCCAATTTATTATATCATGTGGTTGGTGATTGGCTACAGGAAGTTGATTTCCAGTCAATACATATTTTTACTATTTGCTTTTTTATTATGAAGTTTGTTAATACTTTGTCATCAAAAGTATGAATTGAACCTACCTTATGCATTTTGTGTACATTTATACTTAGTCTATTTGTGATTGCTATGCATTCCTTGTATAACAAGTCAATTCACTTGTTGCAGAACTTCCGGGTTAAAGTTATGTTTTGTATGCATTCATGTTCGGTCATTGAATGATCTTACTAGCTTGGTGATTTTTACAGATTCTATAGTAATTGTAATAAAATTAGCCACACTGAACTTGCTTTATTAGTAGTAGTAGTATTTGCAATGAGCATACATTTCGAAGACTCCATTGTTATAGGTTGACATGATGTTATGCTACTTGTATATATTCTCTATTATTCTCGCCTTTTAATGTCGTGTTATCTTGAACACTCTGATTCATAATGATGAATGATATCTAGACTGCAAATTCAATTACTGTAGGTTTATTTGATGAAATTCAACTGCATGCAGTGTCACTATAATGCTACTTTTAAATTATTTTGGTAATATCAAAACTTAATCTCATATTGTTGTGCAGTGGATTTTCAATCAAGTCCACATGGTCCTAACCTTCCCTCTTCGCACTTATTAAAATTACGTTTTTCATGCCGTTCCATTACATTTTAGCACTATATCTTTACAGTTCTGTCCTTTTTTTCCCTCTTACCCTTGTTCACCTTTCTCTCTCTTAAGTCCTGGCACTCGTAGTTGCCAACTGTCCCAAATCATCGAGGACATTCACGGATTTTTCAGTCGTAACATGCCCATACGGATTGGTGAAATGTCCCGGATTTATCAACAGTAAACCATAGGGTGCAAAATCCGATTGTCTTCATTCAAATCGTCTTTAGAAGTGCCATAATATTCGACAAACAAGCGCTTCGATTCTATCTAGCTGTTTCATTGTTATTAGTCATTCTCTAGTAGAAGGAATATTTAGTCTGTTCCATGTTCGTTCGGCAGTTTTCGGAGATCAATGCAACATTTTTAAAGCTCTTGGAAAGACTTGCGCAGGTTCTTCGTCATCAATTCATCAATGTAACGAGGTAAAAACTCAGTATTACATTCCTATGGAGCATAACATCCAGATTTTCAATTCGCCCGTGTGTTGACAGCCATTTGCAATATGACGTCATAAACTGGCTGATTGTGTTCCTCCATAGTTACTAGAGAATAACCTATGGTTCTTCCCACTTATCTACATTTGTGATAAAATCAATGAATCATTTTATACTAAATGCAATATGATATTCAGCAAGGCTCAAGACCACTTTCACAGCTATTTATCAAGCACAAGCAGTTATACTAAACCTGCATATAGCTATTCGTTGAGCCATTTTAGCCACAGCACATAGGTACGGTAGATACATAAGTGTCCCTGAAGGTAAGTTTCAAGGTTGGCAACTATGGGCACCCTTTTCTCCTTTCTGTCCATCGCTTCCCGGTTGTCCTGTGTCTCCTCTTTCACCTTTCCGTCCATCATTTCCTGGTTGTCCTGTGTCTCCTTTTTCACCTTTCCGTCCAACATTCCCTGGTTGTCCTGTTTCTCCTTGTTCACCTTTTGTTCCATTAAGTCCTCGCACTCCTATGTCTCCTTTCAGCCCTGATTCACCTTTCTGTCCAACAGTCCCAGTTTGTCCTTTATCTCCCTGTTCACCTTTTGTTCCGTTAAGTCCTGGCACTCCTTTGTCTCCTTTCATTCCTGGTTCACCTTTTCGTCCAACATCTCCCAAGTGTCCTATTTCTCCCTTTTCACCTTTTGTTCCGTTGATTCCTTGGGGTCCTGGAGATCCTGGCAGTCCTAGCTCTCCCTTTTCACCCCTCTCCCCTTGTGGTCCTTGGACTCCCTTTTCACCCTTTGTTCCATTCACCCCATTGAGTCCTGGTGTTCCTCTAGCCCCTTTTGGTCCAAGTGGACAACTACAAACATCTTGTCGTCTAGTCCTTTCCAGGAGTTCATCTGTTCAAAAAAATGTCATAATAATTTAAATCGGCAACATATTTATAATTTTTTGTGGTTCACCACATACCATATGCAATATATTCATTGAGTTTTTACATTTTTCTGGGCAGCATGTATGCCACTGTGCAGTTCATTATTGGGCACGATGCAATGTACTTTGGTGGAGCCTTTCAAATCCCTACACGATTGTACTACATGTGGTGACTGTGGCATTTTTGGTACTATTCGGCAACTGCCTTATAGTAATAAGCCATCTTGTTCAAACACGAATATTCACTTACTTGATTGTAATGAGTCATGATGGCTCATTGAGAATATCACAGGTTTATAGGGAGTTAAGTTGGTTGGAATCACCAAAACAGCGATTTTTTTTAATTTTTTTATTCCAAATTATAAACATTTTACATCACATGCCTGATGCTACAAAAGAAAACAAACGTGCAACTGAGCAGCACATTAGAATGAGAAGACTGTGGGAATATAACAATCCCTATATCAACAGCAGTGATTACTTGTGCAATACAGTGTAGTGTCTGCAGCTGTTGATAGAAGGATTGTTATAATCTGACAGTCTTCTCATTCCGACATGCTGCTCACTCCAACGGTGTACTCATTCCACTCATTCCTACCTTGTCCTTTCCCCTTTTTGGCTTGTCATCCCTACATTTTTTTTCAATTTTAAATGTTTTTATTATGTATAATATATCCCCACCAATGTTTTATGGGGAAGAGTGGTAGAAAGTGAAATACACAGTGTGCTAGAGTTAGGATTGGGTTACATTCATTTACATGTTGCGACTTATCATTTGGGTTATAATTTGCAAACTACGTCTTTGCAGAAAGAATATTATGCATAATGCTGTTGCTTCCAATATCAGAATAGAAGTTTTTTAACTTCATATTACTTCTTCTGTTCACATCATCAGTATTCTAATTATCAACTAATGTACACCGACTGAAGACAAGCCAGGCAAAGAAACCAAAATTTGACAAATCAGAATTGATTCATGATTGAACAAAATCTAAGATGTTCTGTTCACATACAAAGCTGTATTCGTTTCAAAACGTATTAATCCACCTACATTGCTGATCTGCAATAGACCTAACAGACCGAAATTTGGCAGTTGTTTGAGGTTTCACTTTAGGTGTTATCATTGAAAATGATGGAAAGGATTTATCTCAGTTTGTTAATGAATGTTATTGATAGATTATGTCATTGATGTCTAGTGTATGAGCAATATATTAACGCATACAATAATGGATATATCTGAGTTCATGTTTGATTATAATGTCATGAATTAGTTATGGTTTATTAGACATTATGTTTATCTGGTGATGGTATTTCTGAGTTGTCTCGTTATTGGTAATTAAATGCTATAGAAAGCTATTGAGTATCATGTTCATTTGTGTTGTAAAGGGTATGCATAAAATTGTAGCTATATATATACTGTATAGCAGGATATTTTCACCAGTTCAAAATTTTGCAAAATGTACCTTGGCCTAATATTCACAGTTCATATTACACAATGTTACAATCAAAGTCAAGTATTTTGCAATGATATCTCTGTAGAGCTAGTCTCACAATAAGTGCCAAACGTTCTTCGAGGCGATACGCTTTCTTATATCTAACTAGTGGCATGATTTAGAGGAGAATATTATTTCTTTAACGGTGAATTTAGTCGAATTCTGTTTTGACTGCTCTAATAAAGCATGATTATCATGTGACTGCTCGTGACCCGTCCCCAAATGAGGCAATTCCATTGTTACATAAATTCAAAGCCTAAAGTTATTGGTTTCCGCATTCGATGCTGACACGTCCTACCTGTGTCCTGTTAGCAATAATCCCAGAAATCATACATTAAGTACCTAGTCATCTAGACCAGAATTTGGCTCTTATTCTAAACAATTTTCCATATACAGCCATCATTGATTAGAGTTCATCAATTCATTATTGGGGACATCTGAATGTCAGTTATGCTGTGTTCTTTTTCATGTACATTTACAATTTTGACAGAATAATACATTATTAACATCAACAAATCTAGGTATGGTATGTAGTGTGGTATCTGCATATACTGCACATTTAGCATAAGTATATTGAGTGCAAAAGTATTTTGTAATGTTGAGAACTGGAGTGTAATTCAAACATATGCATGCACTTCACTGAATGTAGTATCTTTCATAATGGTTCCTTCAAAGCTGAAATTTAGTCGATGAATTTGCTAGAGGTCACGCAGCCTCACTGTTTTTAACCTCAATTAATGAAATTAACACTTTTATGTCCACCCCCAAAAAATTATGCTTGCGCATCCAACAAGAATACTAGTGACTGCAGGTTGTATTAGAATCCCAACAAACTCACCTTTTCTTTCAAGTTTTTCTAGTCTCTTCTCCAAATGTTCTATGATTTGGTAAAGTGACTTGATTTCTTCTTGTTGTACACTCACTTTGTTTTCAATTTGTGAAAATGCTTTTTCCCAATCAGTGATGCCCCCCATACAGGTAGTCACTACACAGCACAAAAGAGTCACTTGTACAAAGACCTGAATGCTTGGAGCCATAACTGTAGTTCCAGTTGGTACTCAGTGCTAGTTTGTGGTCACCACAACAGAACAGGCTGTGTTATATTCATTGAACAACAGGCCATCTTTTAATGATATTCATTGTGCATTTGTAGGTATGCTCAATGAATACCTGTGAGTATGGTGCTTTTCATTGATATCAACAGAGTGTGGAAATTAATATGTGAACCCTGTACCTCCACAGCAGATTAGAAGGAATCCTTAGTAATTCTGCTCTGGTGTACATAAGCAAGTTGATTGTGCATTGTATGAATTATGTTCACAAAGCAGTTTGTTTTCTCATGCCTTAGTGGCCATATTCTTTAGTGAAGTATCTGTTAAAGTAGTATATCTGTGCTATGGAACTGTGATGAAAATGAAATAGAGCTCCACATATTTCTGTGTAGTGTTACAGTGATAGGATTTGCTTTTTAGCAGTTGCTACAATAAATGATTTATAATATAGTGAAATTGTTGCCGTTGAAATTAATCATAGAATGTGTGAATCCGAATGACATGTGACGGAAGTAGTATCACATTTCATATTTGTAGCATTATAACTGTACTCTTATAATAGCACTCTCATGAATGACTTGAGGTGGGTTAGGAGTTGCCATCAACCAAGATAGTCAAGTTGGACCTCAAACTGGGAATGTGCTGTAAACATACGTAATCTAAGTCACTAGACTTCCTGAATTTCTAGACTGTTCATGAGTACTAATCATGGACATCACACACTGACCATCTGAATTGCCCTATAACTTCATTGTACTTACATGACCTTATCAAGGCTATTGTAATTAACTTAGCAACACATGCATAGTTGCACCACTAATCAAATAATTGTATGTCTTCCCATAATGTAATTAGCTAATAGGCAAGTCTAACTGAATCCCTACAATAGCACACACTTGTGTATTCACAACATCTCTTAGTACTCCTGATTGTTCCTGTGTTAGTTGATGCACTATTTACATAAGTTTGAAGGTCCTTATCACAGTGTGGATGTCATATATGTTGTGCAATTAAACAGCGTAGCTTCAAGGATCACATCATTAAATGAGATGTGTGTTTCGTTCACCATAAATTAAGCATTGGCAAGTACCCCATCATTTCACGTATGCAGGGCTCCATAATGGCAGAATCTGATGAGGCTTAAGTTTGCAGTTGTGCAGTGTACAGAGATTTGCATACCATGTAGTAGTATCAGAATGATCATTCTTAACATGGTATATCGGGCAAGGCAAGTTTGGCTACTTTTCTGAAATACAAGTGCTATTCGTAAGCAAATGTAGCAAATAATAAGCCAACAATATTACATAGTAAGAGAGTTCATTTTGTACAATTTTCAATGGATATGTTCTGAAAACCCTGATAAAGAGAGCCTGCAACCAAAACTATGTGCCTCTGTTCAATGGGGACAATGTATGGTGAAGCAGTGGTGAGTAGACAATACAGATTCACATATATGTGCACCCGTGTAAGTTAATATGTGAACCATGCTAGCATCTATCAAGCAGAAACTGTTGTGGACTATAGGTCTGTCATCAAACTACTACCTAGTAATATAATGGGCATCTGGAGAAAACGAGCGAAGGAATTTGATCGTAAGCAACAAGACAAATCACAAGTTCTCATTTTTCTCAGATTTAATTTGGCCCCAAGGGTCACGCGCTATGATGACATCACGGTTGATAATGTGTTTCAATCATAGTCTGTAGTAAATTTCACTTATGATTTTGTGGTGTTGTCTGTCAGGACTGCAGTTTCAAGGTGAGGCAGAACGAGATGATGGTGGAAATATAACAACATACCATTTACGTGTGACATTCCATATTATATCAGTACTTACACGTCTGCTTGTACGCATGAGACATAATATAATTACACATCTGTATGTATGTGTGCACTATACAATTTTGCGGTACACATCTGCATGCATTTGTGTCTTTGACAATGTGGATGTACCACACTTAATTCTTCTATATATTCATGTTTATTTGTGTGCACAAATTCACTTAGATTTTTCTGTATAATCACATGCTAATTATATTTTACTTATGTTTTATACATGCTGCAAGTGTGCATAGGCACAGTGCATTATGCAATTGCATGTATACATGCATACTCACATACATCACTATAGTATTGAACTGACAAGTCAATACTATATCTCAAGTTCTAGACTTTATTCATTGCTCATATGTTTCCAAGAATGAGTCAGTTATCAGGTACTCTGATAAAAAATATAACTAAAATTAACTATGATTATCATGTGTTAGAACAATAAAAACTTTTTGGATCTCCAATAAAGAACGGACAACGGCCATTTTCGAGCAGTGACGTCATGTGACGTCACGCACGTGATGTGATCAGCTCTACACTAACCCCTACTTCTATATAGAGAGAGATGATGACGTCATCGTTTCCGCTAATCGTATGAATACTACTATATGTATATATTCAATATATAGAGAAGAACGCAACGCAAAGAACAAAGAAGTAGTCCTTGTACACGGACAAAGAAGCTTACAAGACAGTTAAAAGCGGGAATAAATACAGAACGGAAAACACAACACGAAAAAAGTCCGGAGAGCGATCGAGAGAGGGCAATTCCGCGAAGGCTATACAGGATACTGCGAAGCGATGTCTGCCATCACGTTAGTGTATGCCTCTTCCTTATTTCTCCCCCATCGCTCGCGCCACATAAACTCGTCGAGGTAACTGGGCAGTTGTGCTGAGCTCACACCCATCATGGCCTTGAAGCGGCGCTTGACCCGGTTCCAGTAGCTTTCAACGTTTTGTGTGTGGACACCAGTTGTAGGATCCACAAAGTTGATGCTGTGGTTCACTGTCGAGTGACTGGATACGGTTGGAAGCTGTCCCACAGTATTGTATGCCCGCCACTGGTCCGAGTAGATGGTGGTGCCAGGATGGGTGTGAGCCTGAATAATTGGAAGCAAGGTCTGCGCATCTCGCCTTGGAACGAGTTCCATATATCCTAATGATGGACTAGAGGAGGTATCTACCAGTCCAAATACCCACTGTTCACTGCTGGGAGAACGACCTCGATGGTATTTAGGTTTGTGACGGAAAAGCGACTCATCTATTTGTACAGTTACGTTTCTGCCACCAAGAATGATGGGTGTGTTCACAAGTTTAGTGGAGCACACCTCTCTAAACCACTGGTACACTTGACTTGCTGTGCTTTCCGTTACTTCTGCTTCCTCAGCTGCATCCGTCACTGGATATTGCCTCGCCCACCAATGCATCAAAATCACCCACTTCTGCAATGACAGACGAGATTTGCTGAAGAATGTCCCATCCCTCAGCGAAATTCTCTTCTGACAAGAAGGACATCTCCAACGATACTTGTCACTTACATCATCTCTTGACTCCAATACCATGTCAACATTAGGGGAACAAACAGGGCAAGTCTTCGGATTTGGGAGGAGGCCATTTGACTGCAGATATTGGATCAATCCTAGAATTGGTCCAAAAATGATTGGTCCTAGGCTCATCAGAGGCATGATCACTATTATCTATCCAAACTTTCGACAAAAAAACAGAAGGAGTGCTTAAAAACACTATAAATGATGCTTGGAACCTTTTCTTTTTCGGAATTGGCGCTCAAACGGCTGATTTATAATTTATTCCATGTGATATTATCATTTATTGTCAATTATCAATAGCATTATTGTCAATTTATCAATAATATTGCTACAAATGACTATAACGTTATTCATGCAAAACATCATATGACGTCATTAGTGTGTGTAAAGGTGTTCTTGACATCACGTGCGTGACGTCACATGACGTCACTGCTCGAAAATGGCCGTTGCCTGTTCTTTATTGGAGATCCAACTTTTTTTTACAACCATCACAACGGCATTCATAATATGTAATTTTTTTTCCGAATTGAACCAATACGTAGACATAGGAGGGTAATTGCTGAAGACAACCCACAGGGTTGAAATATACAGATGAAGAACTCTCTTCACCAGACTGCATTTTTAAAAGCTCCTTAATATGAAAGGATTTTCTCAATAGTATTTGGCAACTTGGCATTCCTAAATCGATTTTCAACATAGGTATAGTATAGGAAATTGCCTGTAACATTGGGGATTTATTGTGAGACTGGCTATTCTGGAATGTTGTTGAATAACAAGGACATGATTCCCAACTCGTGACATGCGCATGAAATGTATATATCACGGTGAAGTTTTCGAGTGTAGTAGATTCTTCTGGCATTCTCGTGCGTTTCTTGAAAAAAATATCTGTTTTCTCAAGATAAATCTACTTTTTACTTAGTCTAATAGAACAGTATTCTATTACAGTCGTCAAGATGTCATAGTTGAAATCCTTTTCTTCTTTTTTTCAAAAATGTGGTGACATCTCAACAATGGTGATAGATATAAACTGCTCTAATGGTGACATTTTGGACAAAATATCTTTGTCTCTATTTTCATTCTAAATATAATATGCAAGTAGTTATAATAATTGTACCATGATGCGTGGGCGTTTCCTTTGATGTGGTGGGGTGTTTATATGACTAAGACACCTTATTAATAATTCATGAGGTGTCTTACTAGTGCATTTTCAGCCTCTGTTCCTGTGATCACTCAGAAGAATACTGCTTGGGCTATGACTGTTTGGGTTGACTGGACGGAATATCGGAATAGTGGTATGCCGAATGACAGCGAACAATATCCAAGTCCTCTCATTCATCAATCTATCTGCCTTGAGCTTTTTCATTATACCGTCTAGACATTTCTGGAAATCGGTGAAGTAGGTGCCATCAAAGATGTTCCAGCTTGGGTTAGTAATACAAATTTGCCGTAAAAGACCCCAACACAATTGGTACGGCATATTGGGTGGATAGGAATCACCATTCTTATTTCAAATGTCAAGCACAAAATGTGGTAACAATTTGGCGAGTTCTTCCTTCGTCATCTGATGAATGAGAGGACTTCGATATTGTTCGCTGTCATCTGGCATGCCACTATTCCGATATTCTGTCCAGTCGACCCAAACAGTCGTAGCCCAAGCAGTATTCTTCTGAGTGTTCAGAGGAACAGCTGACTTCTTAACACACTGAATACTTCTTTAGATGTCAAAGGTCCATAGCGTTCAGGTTTTGCCAGAAAAACGACAAGTTTTCAAACAACTAGACTACTTTCCTCGTAAAGAGTTCTCTAAGCCCGCGCGTAGAACTTGGTGAACACGTCATTTTATGCAATATTGTACCATGATGCGTGGGCGTTTCCTTTGATGTGGTGAGGTGTTTATATGACTAAGACACTTCATTAATAATTCATGAGGTGTCTTACTAGTGCATTTTCAACCTCATTAATAATTCATAAGAAACACAACACTACAGTTAATTCTGTAACAGTTAAAGAACAGAGCAGTTCATCTACACTACACTACTGGTTACTGTCTTTTCCAAAGGTAATGGTGACATTGCCACAATTGTGGAAAGTGAAGACACTTGGTGTATTTCCTTGTTGTTGACAAATGGGAAAAGGCAATATTTGACTCTGGTTTTCTTTGTCCTCATCTTCGAACTTTGGCATTTTGGGCCTTGGAATGGTACTGCTACAGCTGATGGCATCACTTAAATCGGAAAGTTGTTCCTTTGACACTCTTTTGTAATTGCGAATGCCATCTGTGCTTCTATGGCCTGTTTTAGCCATGATGAGTTGCTCATCAAAACCTTTTTGGAAGAGGCGGGTTGCCAAAGTTACGCGTAGTGAATGGTTTGTTTTGTACCCCGTAATCCCAGCACTTTTGCAAATTCGTGCAATGGTTTTGTCAAGGGTGTTGTGACCAACAGGAACACTTGCAAACCACACATCACCTATGGGCTTTGCCAAGGGTTTCAAATAGAAACTGTTGTTTGGTCGATTTTCAGGGCATCTACGACAGTACTCTTTGAAAATATGTACGATACACCTATCTGGATGCTGCAGATTCTCGTGCTGGACGACTCTTTTGGCTTCCAGTTTGCGCATCTTTAGCCCTCCACAGTTGTTCTTTGAAATGTCTTCAATATACTGTAAGTACTTTCTTTCACCAGATGGTTCAACTAATGATATTTGAGGAGGACTCCAGCGTAATTGTCTGTGTTCTTGACCGCCTCTTAGCCCAAAACAGACACCAACAAGGTAGAAAAGAGCGTCCAAGAGTGCTTGTGGATTATGCGTTCCAAGTTGCCCGCTGGTCCAAAGACGCTCTTCTTCTTCGAAAGAGATAGGCTCCGCTTGGCGCTTACTGTTGCCCAAACCATTTGTTTTGAGTTTTTTCATTATACCGTCCAGACATTTCTGGAAATCGGTGAAGTCTGGATCATCGAAGATGTTCCAGCTTGGATTGGTAGTACGAATTTGCCGCAAAAGACCGCAACACAATTGGTACAACGTATTGGGTGGATAGGGATCGCCGTTCTTATTTCGAATCTCAAGCACAAAATGTGGTAGCCATTTGGCGAGTTCTTCCTTCGTCATCTGATGAATGAGAGGACTTGGATATTCTTCACTGTCATCAGGTAAGGCACTATTCCGGTACTCCGTCCAGTCGACCCAAACAGTCGTAGCCCAAGCAGTATTCTTCTGGGTGTTCAGAGGAACAGCTGACTTCTTAACACATTGGATACTTTCTTTAGATGTCAAAGGTCCAAAGCGTTTAGGTGTCGAAAACATTTTGCGAGAAAAACGAACAATTTTCGAATGACTAGACTACTTCCCTACTAAAGTGTTCTACGTAAGCCCGCGCGGAACTTGGTTAACACGTCAATTCACGCAATATTGCATCATGGTACAAGCCAGTTATCCACTTCGCACCTCGGGGTCATTGACTATACACACCCTCGGGCTCCGCCCTCGGGATGTGTATAGTCAATACCCCTCGGTGCTCAGTGAATAACCTATACTTGCATCATGGTACAAGCCAGTTATCCACTTCTCACCTCAGAGTCATTGACTATACACACCCTCGGGGTGTGTATAGTCAATACCCCTTGGTGCTCAGTGAATAACCTATACTAACCCACCACATTAGA
The DNA here is from genome assembly GCA_964020155.1 of Chondrilla cf. caribensis. Taxonomy (NCBI): domain Eukaryota; kingdom Metazoa; phylum Porifera; class Demospongiae; order Chondrillida; family Chondrillidae; genus Chondrilla; species Chondrilla cf. caribensis. The sequence goes on from OZ026547.1 coordinate 5,277,649, forward strand.
CAATTTCTTAAGGCTTATTGGAGCTACAATTCCAGCATTACTGAAGTCAAATATTGATGTTCAGATTAAGATATGCATAGTACAAAATTTTATGAGGAGGTCAGGGATGGTAGTGAAGCTTAAAACGATATCTTGGGGGAAATGGCATAGTGAAATCTTTCTAGGATTTGGTGGCCATTTTGCCAACACCAACGATGTTGACATGTCACTCCTGAGATAGTCCTAAAATGCCATGCAGCAGCAAATTCTATAGATAATCAGGTATAATTGCTGTAATTGATACCAAGAGATTAATGTTTCGTGTTTATATAATTTGGATTGAACTTATTTGTATGGTGCTTCATACAGAATCTCTAGTAAATGTAGATAATAACATTTTGCATTTAGGCAGTTCATATTCAGCAGTATATGACTGATGATTCTGATACATGATATAATTATAAATTATCAAAGCAGATAATACTACTTGTATGTCCATCAGTTCATAGGATTGTGTATCAATTGTTATTCTTGATGCAGTGTGTTATCATGCACTCCAATTAATAACTGTTGAGAAATATCAATTACAAATCCAATCACTACTTGTTAATTCTCAAGAAAAATAATGACAATTATTTTATTTATGCATTACATTTCTCAACGGTACTATTCATCCTCATTACAACATGCTCCTTTCTTTCCCTTGTTACCTCTTTGACCTTGTTCTCCTTTTTGTCCTGGTTCCCCTTTCTGTCCATCACTTCCTGGTTGTCCTTTTTCTCCTTGTTCTCCTTTTGTTCCATTGAGTCCTTGTGGTCCTTGGGGTCCGGGAGGTCCTGGAAGACCTATCTCTCCTGGCCCTGTGTCTCCTTTTTGACCAGTTTGACCAGTTTCTCCTGGCTCTCCAGCTTTCCCTCGCTTTCCCTGTTTTCCCCTCGGACCTCGCTCTCCATCGCTTCCTGGTTGTCCTGTTTCTCCTCGTTCACCTTTTGTCCCATTAAGTCCTGGCACCCCTGCATCTCCTTTCAGACCTTGTTCACCTTTCTGTCCATCACTTCCTGGTTGTCCCGTTTCTCCTCGTTCACCCTTTGTGCCATTAAGTCCTGGCACCCCTGGTTCACCTTTCTGTCCATCACTTCCTGGTTGTCCTGTTTCTCCTTTTGTTCCGTTGAGTCCTTGTGGTCCTTGGGGTCCTGGAGGTCCTGGAAGACCTAGCTCTCCTCTTCCACTCCGCTCCCCATGTGGTCCTGGCTCTCCCTTTTCACCAGTTTTTCCTGGATCTCCAGCTTTCCCTCGCTTTCCCTGTTTTCCCTTTGGACCTTGCTTTCCATCACTTCCTGGTTGTCCTGTTTCTCCTTGTTCACCTTTTGTTCCATTAAGTCCTGGCACCCCTGCATCTCCTTTCAGTCCTGGTTCACCTTTCTTTCCAACAATCCCTGGTTGTCCTGTTTCTCCTCGTTCACCTTTTGTTCCATTAAGTCCTGGCACCCCTGCATCTCCTTTCACTCCTGGGTCACCTTTCTGTCCAACATTCCCTGGTTGTCCTGTTTCTCCTTGTTCACCTTTTGTCCCATTAAATCCTTGGTTTCCTAACTTCCCTTTTTCTCCCTTTGTTCCATTTAGTCCTGGCACCCCTGGTTCTCCTTTCAGTCCTGGTTCACCTTTCTGTCCTGGTTGTCCAGTTTCTCCTTGTTCACCTTTTGTTCCATTATATCCTTGATTTCCTAACTTCCCTTTTTCTCCCTTTGTTCCATTTAGTCCTGGCACCCCTGGTTCTCCTTTCAGTCCTGGTTCACCTTTCTGTCCTGGCTGTCCTTTTTCTCCTTGTTCACCTTTTGTTCCATTATATCCTTGATTTCCTAACTTCCCTTTTTCTCCCTTTGTTCCATTTAGTCCTGGCACCCCTGGTTCTCCTTTCAGTCCTGGTTCACCTTTCTGTCCTGGTTGTCCAGTTTCTCCTTGTTCACCTTTTGTTCCATTAAATCCGTGATTCCCCAAGTCACCTTTCATCCCCTGTTGTCCTTTGGGACCTAGAGATCCCGGCAGACCTTGTTCTCCTTCTTCACCCCTCTCCCCAGGTGGTCCTGGGTCTCCCTTTTCACCCTTTGTTCCATTCATCCCATCCAGTCCTGGTGTTCCTCTAGCCCCTTTTTCTCCAGGTGGACAATTGCAACCATCTTGTCGTCTAGTTCTTTCCAGAAGTTTATCTGTTCAAACGACAATGATACTATGTAATCCATATCAGTAACATTATTATTATTTACATGATTAGCACATACTGTATTCAAAATTCAATTATGACATCTTGACAGCGGTAATAGTTAAGAACTGCTCTATTTGTGGAAAATTAAGTTTGATTCACCCGTAAGAACATTTTCACTGTGATGACAGCTATTTATCTTTCACATAATCCACCAAAAAGACACACAAATCTAGCTAAATCAAAACACTTTGTGCGCAATTCACAAGTTATGCATTATGCCATTGTTACTCAATAACAGCTATGCATTACCAGTACTAATTCAGTTGTACACAGATATAACATGTGGGATCAGTACTTTAAACAAAATAGTTGCTGGAAAATAAACCTTGAATTTTCTGCCATTTTCTTCCTCCAGGACCGTTCCAATGAAGGAAAGAAAGGTTCAAACCCTTCTATGACATCAGAGCAATGTTTAAAATTCTTGGAAATTTGTAATTCGTTCATTTGATGGAGATATTTTACTTGCTGTCATACCTATGATAAATGGTTTTACCGAAAAGCAAAAGTTTTGGTGGAAGGTAGAGTTAACCTTTTTAGTTTGAAACATTCCCCATAATAATACCTAACTTTTTACCATGTCACTTGTTGATTTCTTCCCCCATTTCTATTATGATGGTTATTTTTGGTTTGTGGTGAGAAGCAAAAAACATAATCCATCACATGCTGACCATGGGAATGAATATCAACAAGCGACATGAAGTAAAGTTGGCTTTACCCTTCTTCTACCCAATGTCAATGCATACGTAGCTCTGGGCTTTAGTTAAACATTCCATATTCTTCAAGAAGTTTAGCTATGCTCAAAACCCAGAATACTCCTCCAGAGTATCTTACTGTCTACGAGCATAATAAGCATAAGAATAGGCAAATCCTTAAGATTCTCAAAAAGGATTTTGATTATAGACGATCTATAAAAGAGAAGAAAAATGCTCAGTTGCTGCGTTGTATTAGTACAATTGATTTCGTGTTTGAAATGTCACTAATCATCATGCAAATTGCATGAGACTTATCCCCACTTCCTGTGACTTTGATAAATAGCTGTGTTCCAGAGTTGTTAAATTGTCAATTTAATACCTTAACCACAAATTTTCAGACAACGCCCTCAGGTTATAACTGAGTAGATCAAAATTTTTTTATCTGAGGTCATTAATAAATATAATGCATCTTATGCTACATTGATTTGGTGCCTAGGGGGTTTTAATGCATACAATGCCAGCTTTGTGTATACAATTGATGCATACATAGCTGTACATCAATGATGATGTACAAGATTTATACATGAACAAGTGCACATAAATGAGGGTGTTATCAAAACAGTTGGATGAAATAAAGTGGATAGTAAAATTGTTTTCTTAGAAGTGTCTTTCCACACTAATTATTTGTCAATCGAATTGGTAAGCACCATAATATCTTATCTGCTGGGAGTAAATTTGATGATCTATTATTTCTCTCAGCAAAATCACAGAAGTCATATGTTAACCCTTTTCCAGTCGTGTTGCAATTTTTCGTGGTACTGCTCCAGGTTGCAAACCACTTTTAGTGGCATAAAAATTTTAGTTGTTGAAAACTTCAATAAGATGATGATGATGAAAACGAAGCTTATTCGACCTAATTTAATATCGATTGAAGTGTTCCTGGTGTAAAAGGGCTTGTTAGAGAACTATATAAGCAGAATTCTGACATAATTCGATAGTTACCGCCAAAATGTATAGTGCGCACAACCGGGAGTTACGAGAGCCACTTAAGTGGCTTATGACCGGCTAAGGGTTGAATAATTGGATACATCGCTGTGTAGTCCCAGTTCACTATCAACTGAAATCTTCTAAAAATATCCTGTAAAAGGTGTTGATTAAAGTATGATTTAAGTATAAAATAAGGGTGTGAACACCTTATTTCATACCTATCTTTCAACTTTTAAGTACCCTAATGTTGATGCGTTGATATTTTAAGGAGAAAATACGGGCTTTTGCCTAATCAGGAGTAAATAAGGATGTCCTCGTATGACAGTGAATTGAAATAATAAGTAGGTTTTAAGTGCCTATGTCCTTAAAAGTTAAAATATAAGGATGTTTTAAAGGTGAATGGAGTTGTTAAATTTCATTATTAAGAGGAAAATGAGCCCCCATACTGTCGTACTTTAAAATTTGTGCCTAAATAATATTGTTATTTTACTTTGGACAATAACATATCCCGGTAAGGGCATGAAGTGAGGTAACAACACAAAGCCTGGGAAAACAGTGTATTATGAATGAAGATGTCTTGCATTATGAATAGAATTAGAGTACAGAAGCTTCCCTGAACTTAATATTGCAAGTGACAATTTATTTCAACCTGATAATGGCACCCAAGTAATTTGAAAGTAGTTGTATCCCCACGAAATATAGTCAATCAAATTGTTTGTGTCAAGTGATATATGCCTGTCCCTAAATATGTAGTTTTGGAAACAATCCCTTGATTTACATTTCTCTATTAAGTTCCAAAGTATTCTTTCACAAAGACATACGGTGGTAGCATACAATGAAATAAAATCATAGCGTCTATAGGCAGCTGGAAGTAAACCAGGAATGAAGAGTAGGGAATGCTGATTGTATTTGAAACTCAACAAACTCACCTTTCAATTCAAGTGGTTCTATTCTCTTCTCCAACTGTTGTATTATCTGGTGAAGTGTCTGGATCTCTTCCTGTGACACCTTCACTTTGTTTTCAAGTTGTGAGAGTGCCTTTTCCCAATCAGTGCTACCCCCCATACTGGTAGCCACCACACAAAACAATAGAGCCACTTGTACAAAGACCTGAATACTTGGAGCCATAACTGTAGCTCCTGTCAATACTGTAAATTTCTTAGTACTAGTTTGTGGTAACCACAACTACAGAATAGGAAGTGTGTATAGTCACTGCAGAACACGCCCACTTTTAATGATATTCATTGCGTATTGTTCAGTTAGAAGTTTCCTTCAATCTTTAAAGGTATCATATCATGTTGGACATATATGCATTCTTAGTGATCCTTGGAGAGTGCTGTAAGTACACATAGTCTAAGTACTCGGTCACTGGACATCCCAAATTTCTGTATTCATCATGGTACTCTATGCATGGACATTAACTTTCACAGTGACCTTCTGAATTATCTTCTCACTTAATAGTTATTGAATGACACGGTTAGGGTTATTATTGCTGATTCAGTAATGCATGCACACTTCCCCGCATAATTTAATAACAAGCTAGTTGTCAATAATTGATAGTTGGCTGAATCCTTCAAGAACACTCACTTGTGTGTCCTCAACAACTCCTATGGCTTCTTCTGAGACGTATAGGCAGGCACACCTTCATCCCACACATGCAGGGCTTCAGACGTCACCCCCCAATTACCTTGGGTCAGGCTTGCATCTATGGTAACAACAAAGCCATATAGTGAGACAATGTGACCACTGAAACATGAGTGCCTTTATACAGAGGAACTTTGATGAGTTTGAGTTGACATTGGGCATAGTTCACTATTGGTCACTCAGGATATGTGGTCTGTGTGTAATGGTGGCTTTCATAACAGGTTCCTCTGTAGTTGCAACTTAGTCTGATGCGGCACACCTAAGCTTGTAATTTCGCAATTTAGTACAGAGATTTGGACACCATGTAGCAGTTTGAGTATCAGCACAAACTCGACTAATGGAGATACAGGCACAGTTCTCAAGCTAAAATAGCAACAAAATCCACTAACATGTTCTACAGGAGGAGAATGCATCTTCCTGGTAGGAGCATAATGTACTACCCTCAGGTTCTATTTTGAGAGGTGATACAGCCTAATAGTTGAATTAACATGTAAAACTATGCACCACCTTGACAAGACACAGAATTAATCCATAATAGTATTCATATGTGACTCTTAAGTTTGGCATGCATTCACACTTAAGATTGTTTTAAGTTCTTAAGCCTTCAACCCTTCAATGTATCATATCATGTTGGTCATGTTATACATTCATGGTAATCCTTGAAGAGTTCTGTAAGCAAACTCTATCTAATTCACTGGATAATCCGAACTTCTAGGCTGTTCGTGGGGTACCACCCATGGACACATACAGTCACAGTGACCATGAATCGCCGTATAAACTAATTATACTTGCATGACATGGATATGGCTATTGTAACAGATTTAGCAAAACAAGATAATTGCATGACTAATGAAACACCTAGGCATTACTATGTCTGCCTATAATGTAATTTGCTGATTGGTAGGCATAACTGAATCCTTTAAAGAGCACTCACTTGTGTATCCTGAACATTTGTTAGTGCTCGTGAATGTCTAGATATTATTTGTGGTCCCACTTGATCCAGTATCTCCAACAGGATCCCTATGAAGTCGAGGAGGTTCTCTCATTCCTACTCCGCACACAGGATTTTGATGTTTCAGAATCTCACACACACAGTTTGCAGAGGATTGCATAGCAGTAGACGAGTAGATCTGGAAATGAAATAGTATGAACACAGCATCGGCTACTTGTGCAGCATGCTGTATTATTTTCATGTACATATAACAGTGTCCACATCAGCAAATGGTGTATTAGCTGCACATTCATTGGGAACCGACGGCTGTTGATTTTTGGGTTGAGACAATGATATAATATTGTTGGAGCCAATTCCACTTAGAGTCATCATACAGGAGGCATTAAATTTGTGTGAAGATTTACTGAATCAGATGCCCTTGACATAGAAAGGGGCTCAAAAGGTAGATTCGATGCAGTGGCATCGATAGTGATTCAAAGATGTACAAATTATATGATTTCATCTCTACTGAACAAAATTAAACTTTACACTGTACATCAAAGAATCAGTACACACACACACACACACACACACACACACACACACACACACACACACACACACACACACACTGTAAGACACATTATTTGATCAATTATCCATTTATAATTTCCAGATTGTTCAATGGGTACTACCAAAGAACATATGCAGTCAATATGACCATCTGATATACCAAATAACATCATCTTTGCTTGACTTTGTTTTGTCCATTGTCAATGATATGGTTACACATGCATGGTTGCACCACTAATGGAATAACTGCATGTCTTCCGATAATGTAATGGCAGGATCTAGAGCAGTGTAATTTTAATGATATTTTTATTGAGTCCTGGTAAAACAAATGTGGAGCAATTAATGTTACTCTTAATGCCATTCACAACATTGTTTTAAGTTCAGTTGCATTGTACACTTACTACCCCAGCCACTGAGATCTCCAGAATTGCCTCATAACTTCATCATGCTTGCATGAATTTGTTTGTGCATTGTAATTGAGTTATCAACAGGCCCATAGTAACACCACTAATTTAATGACTGTTTGTCTTCCCATAATGTAATTTTCTGCTTGGTAGGGTGGACTGAATCCTTCAAAAATCACTCACTTGTGTATGCTCAATGTCTCCTAGTGCTCCTGGATATCTAAAAGTTTCTCGTGGTCCAAGTTGATTCAGTATCACCAACAGCTACTGGTTCCCCTTGGAGTTTAGGAGGTACTTGTGTTCCATTTTCTTTTCATAGCATATTATCATGAGGTCATCATATGCATATGCCTTGTCTTCTGCAGGTTACAGGAGCTGAGCTCATGAAGTGCAGTTAGCTTTTACCTAGGACATTTTTACAAGTCTTACATTAATGTTGCGGTGGCTATCCCGGTCCTATTGGTCATTAAGTCTCCAATGTTTATCATGGTGTTCTACTCAATGCACATGCATGACATGACATATGCACTCACAGTGACCATCTAAATTGCCTATAATATCGTCAACCTTGTATGACATTGTCGAGTCTATCGTTGTTCGCTCAGCAATGTTTTTTTGCAATTTTATAAGTAAGATATAGTATATATAATCCCTTTTCACCCTTCGTTCTATTTATTCCATTCATTCCCAGTGTTCCTCTATTCCCCTTTGGTCCAGGTGGACAATTCCAACCATCCTGTCATCTATTTCTTTCCAAACGTTTATCTGTTATAAACATTAACTCTATATAAAATAATCATAAAAATATATGGATTAGCCTTTACTATATTGAAATATGAGTTAGCTACATTAAAACATTCTTTCTAGGCAAAATGTTCAGAAATGCTTGAAACACTTTTGGATCTAGGGAATATTCATTTAGCCAACACTTTTTCCTCATTGCTTTCTTATCAAAAAGCGAGAAGAGGGTGTTTTGCATCGTTCTGCTATTGCTGAAGTTGGGACACTTGTTACTTATCAACTGCTTTGAAGTTATGTGGCTCCAGTACACCATATGAAATCAAATTTTGTAAATACTGTTGTGATGGTTTTTGAAGAAGCGCGATTATCATGTGACAGTTTGTGACTGGCCTCCGAATTTTATTAATCTATTGTTTACATATCTGTGAAATAGCAAGTTATTGGTTTCTGCATTCAATGCTGATAAATATGCCATATCTGCATAGATACATCAGCAATTGCTCAAAGAACAGTCCGCAATATTCTAGAGAGAAATCTGAATACGACTTTTATGGAATGCTACCAGCTGAAGGCCAAAGGAGCAAGGAAGTCAATAATTATTGAAGAAGAACCTGCAATAATGTTTCCTACGTCCATTACATAAGCAATACACACCAAGAAGATGAAGCAGTTTTCAAAGAGACCCAACTGTGAGGATTCTATGCCGTCAAGCAGCTGGTTGAGCTGTTTCAAGTGTCTAGTACTGCACTTTTATGATAACACTGGAGAGAGGAGGGGGGGGGGGGAGAGAGACCTCTACCACACACATGTGAATCAACTCATGTACACCAGAGCAGAATTACTAAGGATTCCACTATCTCATGGTATGGGTATAGGTAGGTAGGTATATTCATTGATCAAATATCATAATGAATATCATTAAAAGTGAGACTATTCTCCCTCTGACTATAAAAGCTGACTGTTCTGTTGTGGTTACCACACACTAGCCCAGAAGAATTCAGTGACTGCAGCTACAGTAACTGTTATGGCTCCAAACATTCAGGTCTTTCTACAAGTGGCTCTTTTGTGCTGTATGGTTACCTCCAGTATGGCAGGTAGCCCTGATTGGCCAAAAGAATTGTCACAGCTCGAAAAGAAAGTGGAGATACAACAAGAAGAAATCAAGTCACTTCACCAGATAATAGAACAAGTGGAGAAGAGACTCAAACAACTTGAAGTGAAGGGTTAGTTTGATGAGGTTCAAGTACAGCCTGTAGTTCCCACTCTTCATTCCTGTTAATCAATGCTCTCCTCCTGTTGGTAGGATTACTTCATTTTATGATGTCTCACTAAATCAGACAGAATTAGGAATGTGCACGAGTAATAATAGAATTGTACTGATGGATTACTTGTTCCAAACATGTCGAAAATCTTATTGTATTGGAAGCTACAAGTAGAGGAATGAACTGTTTGGTGTGGTGGTTAAAATGGAATCGGCTCAAGCTTAAAAAACTCAGGGGCCTCTTTAGACCAGAATTCTTGAGTGCCATTTTCAGTTCAAAAGAACCTTCAGAGAAAAAATTACACTAGGAGAATCTTCTTGACTCGAGATATATAGTTATTCAATTTTAAGTTCTCAACATTTTTAGGTCCACCTATATTTTCCACACTATATACATTATGATGGGTGCGCATGTGCAGATACCTCGCTACATACCTATACCTAGATCTTATCAAACATGTATTTTATCTTTGAAAACTCATGGAATTGCCACCTCATGCACTTGAAATACTTAGTACCTAATTTCTATTAATTATATCAATCTGAATATACTTTTGTAGCTACATGTAGAATTGCAAACAGGCAAGTGTAACATACCGGAAGCCATTATTCCAGCATAATTGTGAATACATAAAAATGGACACAGCCTGCCTGGATGACCATTTTCATTTTCCGAACAACGAATTAACAAACCCTATGGCTGAATTAGTACAACGGTGCATAACATCATACAGGATAAAAAGAATTATCTAATCTGTTCCTAGCTGTTGTCTCAGGGATATTTGGCAATCCAATTCCCATATTGAATACAATATGTCACATCTATCATGTTGCTAATTTGGATTACATGGACTCTTCGGTTTTTTCAACAGACAAGCTCCTAGAAAGAAGTAGACGACAAAATGTTTGCAGTTGTCCACCTGGAGAAAAAGGGGTTAGAGGAACACCAGGACTGAATGGGATAAATGGAACGAAGGGTGAAAAGGGAGATCCAGGGCCACAAGGAGACAGAGGTGAAAAAGGAGAGCTAGGACAGCCAGGATCTACAGGACTCCAAGGACCACAAGGACTTAATGGAACAAAAGGTGAACGTGGGGAAACAGGGAATGTTGGACAGAAAGGTGAACCAGGACTGAAAGGAGCCAGAGGAGTGCCTGGACTTAATGGAACAAATGGTGAACGTGGAGAAACAGGACCACCAGGGAACATTGGACAAAGAGGTGAACCAGGAATGAAAGGAGAGCAAGGTCCAAGAGGTAACAAGGGAAAGCGAGGGAAAAAGGGAGAGACAGGAATAACAGGACCACAAGGTCATAATGGAACAAAAGGTGAACGAGGAGAAAAAGGACAAAAAGGAAATGCTGGAAAGAAAGGTGAACCAGGACTGAAAGGAGAGCAAGGACCACGGGGATTCAATGGAACAGAGTGTGAACCAGGATGCGATGCAATGACAGTTACAGGACAAACAATTTCACCAACACCTGCTACTATTTCATCGACACCTGCTACTATTTCATCGACACCTCCTACCTACCAAACACCCCCTTTAACACGTCCTCCAGGAGACAAGGATCATAAATAAATTCACCAATTTATATTTCACTACTCTCGCTAATTTTTGTTACTAGTTATTAAAGGAAGTATGATATATGTTACATTATTACTATCAAAATTAAAAGTGTGAAATGTATCAAAAATTAAACTAATATGTATAGACTGTTACTATAATTAAACTTTCAATTGAGACATATTTCAGTATTTAGTAATAAGAGTCGAAGATAACACTTTGCATTAAAAGACTGGAATGATAACCTTTACTTATAGATCCAATGACATGCATGTAAGTTAATGGAAAACATGCTATAATTGCCTAGTAAGTATGATTGTTCCATAAGTGTACACGATTCATGAATCAATCAAGCCTTTATTGTTATCTGAGTGTAGAAAATGATGCTGCACTCAGATAACAGAGCTCTTATATAGGTATATTGTTATTATTCTTAACCGATCATGCGTCATGATGTCATTATGTGACCCTCGTTGCCAAATTGAAGTCATCGAGAATGTGGGATTTGTCTTGCTGCGTGTTTGAAAAAGAAACTTCACGTTATAGCCTGAATGCAATCAATAACATACCCTAATGAAGAAACACAGATGCGAGTTTCTATACAGCAGAGAAGCGTTCGTCTACGAACAAGAGCCAGTGCAAAATTTTGCAGCTTGCAGTTTGATGCTCTTTGTTAGAGAATAACTACCTCTCTTTTGCTCGAATTCCTTCATTCATTTTCTCGAGACAAGCATTCTATTACTAGGTAGTAGTTCAATAATAAAACTATAGTCAACAATGATGTTGGGAAGAATAGAAGCTTCCTCGGCCGAGATATACAGGATTTTTTGCTCACTTTTCGTTTACGAATGGCTCCATCCCTTTAATCTGATCAAATTAGTTGATTTGCTTTTTTGAGATTATCATTCTATTACTAGGCAGTAGTTCAGTAATAGATCTATAGTTAACGATGGTTTCGAGTCAATAGAAGCTTCTTAGGCCAAGATATATGGGATTTTTGCTCCCAATTTTTATGACACCAATTGGCGTCAATGGCCATTTAGGGTACTGATGCCAATTGGTGTCATTGGTGTATAATCGATTAATTTCAATGATAGTACTGTAGTGTGGACTTCATGGACATATTGCATGAACAATTAGGTCTTTGGTTAAGCAGGATTTGGAAAATTTAATGTGAAAGTGATAAAGAGCTATGGTGATCATGAGGAATTCATGGGGTTGGATATGATGATAATAGTGATATTTTTGTGATTATGTCCATATGTGACCATGTTTGAAGCACACAAACCGATTTTTTTATAATATTGTAATGAAGACATCAATTCTCAATGAAGCTGCTTTAGGTAATAACATGTTATTTTATATATTGGTAACGTTTTCACATGGCGCCAATAATATGCATTTAATGTAATATATTATCATAATCTGTTATCATGAATGTATATACAAATATATATTGATTTTGCTTCTGTTCATCTTTCTTGAGTTTCGTTCAACATTATAATTCAGTATATTGTAAGGTTTATATTTTCATGCAGTAAGCATTATAATTATTATAATATTACAATAATGCCTTTGCTACAACATAGCTTGTTATACGTATATAATTTAGAGAACACAATAATGTTAAGGCACAGTAGTGCCATTGCAACTATGAAGTCAGTCTTAGTCTTCATCATCTTCTGGACTCCATTCTTCATCACTACTTCCAGTGTTGCCATCTTCTTTGTCTCCTGTGTTCCCATCCTCAGCATTGTTTCTGGGTCTCCATCATTGTCATCTTCAGATGCCTTATTATTGTCGTCATTGATAATGTCATCACTATCAGACTCTCTATCGGCAGAGTAGGGAATATGATATCCAGGATGCTCAGCAGTACATGAAAGTGGCATACTATCTGAGCCATTCAAAGCATTGGAGATTACACATACTTTATTACATTCTGTTATTGCAGATGTCAGATACTCTTCAAAAAGCCTTGTGAAATCAGTGTCATGGGCATTTTGAGCGATACGTATACTAGGTTACAACTTGCTCATACACCGTTGCATTGGCCAACAACAAAATTTAAGATGTTCTTGCGGGCCTTTTATACCAGTATTCAGTGCCTCCCTTGCTCCTCTGTGGTTGACAAAATGAGTATTGTTCGTATCGAAAAAGATTGGAGTTTCATCCATGTTGATTATCATGGATGCTCCCTTATAGCCCTCACACCAACAAGAAATTCCTCGAGTTTCTTCTCAATATTTGAAGACAATTACTGTTGGATCGATGTTGTCTCCGGAGTGTTACATTGCATAAAGTTCCATAACCCTTTATCAGATGCACTGAACTGGCTTACTAGGCTGGATAAGAATCAAGGCCTTACATTAGATGGATTTGCACTGATTAGGTATTAGGAAACTCTGCTCTCTAATATCCACTGACTTAACTAATAATAATTGGTCTTAAATTTTTTGGGCATATATATATATATATATTATAAGGGCATCCCAGCACCTTTACGGATATGCCTCACTTTCGATTTTTTGCTGACTGCTTCTTCATTTATTCTTTTCTGAGTTGTCAGCAGGTATTTCATGTGGTAGATCCTTAGTTCTGTTGTGGTTTCTGTTGTGGTTGCAGTCCTCAATACTATCTCTCTTCAAAGTCTCTAACCTCATCACCTGGGGCTCCATCAAACTACAATACAAACATTCTCACAATTTAACCAGTTGTAATGACTGACCACACACTGACTACCATTAAAACTGTATTCTCGAGATCTTTGCTGTTCTTTGAACTATTTATGACATAATTATGGCAAGTGATATTTCCTCAAGTAAGCCTTAAGTTCGGATTCAGCTCTAATTCCTGGCCAATGACTATAATTTCCCACCTTCCGAAATTGCATTTTTTCTCGCACAAACTTTTTAATATTATTATAGTATGCAAGGTTCCATAGCATCTAATAAGGCAATCAAAATGATAATGACACTGTTATTTTACCGCTCGATCTTGTTTTGAGCATGTATACCTATTTCTCTGAACTCTCATTCTCAGTTTGGAATCAATAGTATCCAATATAAAGGAAACTGCAATGCATGCTGATTCCAAGCACTTAATTGTGTATGAGAAGATAGCAACAGCTACTACTACCAATAATATTTATGTATATTAAATATACTACTAATATTCTGGCATTGAACTATATAATTCATCAGATGTTGTAAGAATGACACCTTTGGAATTTTGAGAAAATGGATATTAGGCCAAAACGGATATTAATAGGACAAAATTTTCCAAAACGAATTGTGGCCTATTAAGTGGTGGCACTGTAAATTGTTTATGTATGTAATAGCAGTAAGTATAGCCATGCCTTAGTAGCAATCTCTATATATATATATATATATATATTATATATAGATAATTCAGTTCGTTTGTTTGTTTGTTCGCAATTCAGGCAAAACCTACTGCATAGGGCGCCACCAAACTCGCCGGGATTATGAAGCTCATTCCTGGAAGTGTCCTCCATGGGTTAAAATCAACCGTCTAACTGTCCATGTGGAAAGGACCTTCCATTTCCGTTTTTCCTTTGTGTGTAATGGCCATTTTTAAATTATGGTCGCAGTGACTTTCGGTTATCGTGCAACTCGATTGGCTGTCGTCCAACAATCAAATTTTATACTTACAGTGTTATAGCAACTATCCTCTGTTGCCACCAGCAAAGATGCGCATGACTCGCCATAGCAGGTCAGCCTGCCGAAGGAGGGCTCACTTGCTAGTGATCTATAATACAGTAACTGTCAGCTTGCATTTTTGCAATGTAACTGTGAAAAATATGAGTCTCAGAGTATATATGTAGCATTTGGTAACTTTCCACTAATCACTGTACACTGAAAAAAAATCTATATCATACTTTAGTTCGTTTGTTAGTTTGTTCGCAATTCGGGCGAAAACTACTGCACAGGGCGCAACCAAACTCTCAGGGATTAGGAAATACGGTTCAGGAAGTGTCCTCCATGGTTAAAATTGACAGTCTGACTCTTCATGTGGAGAACCTTTGATTCTGCAGGTCTTAGTTGTTCCGGTATCCTCAACATCTCCTTCATGATTCCCTGTCAAAATGAAAATGTTCTTGCAGTCCTTGTTACCCTTTTACCCCATCATCAAATCCTAGGATGAACATGTGGACCTATTTTTCAATTTGAAAGCAAGATATGTATTTTAACATGGTAGTTTTATCACCAGTACATCTTGTCTGGACATGTTACAGGAGCTAAGCAAATATATATGAGTGTCTTACATGAATACTACCTAGCTGTGGGGACCTTCCTGGTCCTACTGGTAATATATCTCCAAAATTAGTTGAATTAAATTGAGCTACACACATAAAATCATGTAACGATCAAAAGATTACTGTAGTTGGAATAAAATTCTACTAATATTGCATGGAGTAAGACATCAAGCAGGGTCAAGAAGCATTAGCAAAATATATTTGATTAACACATTCACTATAATCAAGATCCAAATATAATGGTAGGATCCCTATAGAACTTTGGGCAAAACTGTGCATTTTCTTCTGAGTGTGCGGTATCAACCATCAAGTACCCATCACTAATGAAAACAATCCAGCATATATATAATATATAACCAATTTCATTGGTTCACCCTTTCCAACCCCACCCCCTGCACAGTTAGGTCTGTTTGTCCTGTTTCAGTGTTGCTTTTTTTTAATGTTGAGTCTTGAAATGTTACCAGCTGAAGGTCAAATGTGCAAGGAAGTCAGTATTTATAGAAGAATCTGTAATAATGTTTCCAACGTCCAATATGCTTATCAAGAAGATGAACCCAACTGCGAGGATTCTAAGTCATCAGGCAGCTGGTTAAGCTGTTTCAAGTTTCTGGTACTGCACTTTTATGATAACACTGTTTTTACATGCATGTTTTGAAAGTCTTTTTATTGAAGTATAGTATAAGTATATTTCTTCTGCTATGATATCTAACAATTATATTTCATGTATGTGAAATTAACATTGTACTGTGTATATAATTAGTAGGAATTGGATATTCGGCCAAAACAAATAATAGGCCAAAACGAATAGTGGCCTGTTAAGTGGGTGGCACTGTAATTTGTTTATGTATGCAATAGCAGTATGTATTGCCATGCCTTAGTAGCAATGTTCCTTAATACAGTAACTGTCAGCTAGTATTTTGAAATATGAGAGTATATATGTAGGATCTAGTAACTTTTCACTAATCTCTGTACACTATAGCAGAATCTATATAATAAATCAGTTAGTTTGCTTGTTTGTTCGCGATTCGGGCGAAAACCACTCAGGGATTATAAAGTATGGTTCGGAAGTGTCCTCCATGGGTTGAAATCGATTTTCTTACAGGATATATTAATTAGAATTAATATAAATGATTAGAATTAATTTTTGTTGTGGTGTTTTTCTCCGCCTAAAGTGTGAAGTGCCCCTTCTGCTACTCACCCTATCCTTAAGGAGAAACCTCACACTACATTTTACCCTGGCTATGGTAATATCATGGTACTATTAACTCATACCCATCATGCAAGGGAAATGTTCCCTCTGTGGTTAGGTATTATTACACACCTATATGTCCAACCAATTGTAACAGTATAAACATTTGTCCAGTAACTATGCACACACATGTTAAAAGTAGCCAAAGGCCAAATATGCAGGAGGGTGCAGGTTACTATGCAGGTAGATGTCTCCCCCTCCAAAAAAAGTTTGCATTGTTCTCCTTTTGATTTGAGTAATGTTTCCCAATGTATGTGGACAATAAGAGCCAAGGAGGGCTTTCTGATTATTGTATTAACAGTGATGGTGATTTCATGTGAAAAATATTTACCCTGTTATGTCTCTATCATGATCACCTCCATTGCAGTATGTTAGTGTTGAATATACAGCTGGAAGGAATTGATGCATGAAGACATACATGAAATGCATATTACGATCTTGAAAGCCACCATTTGTTACGAGCAAACATCAAATGTATATTATTGGTTTATTTCAAAGAATCCTGAATTGCAATAACTTTTTTGATATGTATGACGAAACTCATTTTGGTGATCGATGAACAAGAGGGGTTAGGCAGTGGAGCATGGTTTAATGGAAGTGCAAAAAGAGTTAACTTACATGTCATAAAATCTAATACTTTATAGCCTTGTTAGTTTATACGCTGTCATACCTTAAGTATGGACATGTTGGCTAAGCAAATTTATCAGTGTCAAAATGCTCATTCTGATACTGCTACATGGTATGTAAACCTCTGTACACTGGACAACTACAAGCTTAGGTGAGGTGCATCAGACTCTGTCTGATCTGCAGTGGAACCTCTTAACAAAGGCCACATCTACATAAGGACCACCTATCTTAAGTGACCATTATCAAACTACCCACTATTTCAAATCAAATGTATACAGCAAAGCAGCTCTGTATAAACACTACGTAGCATGTAAATTTCAGTAGGTCCCTCTGGAAAGGTCATAGTTGCCTTTTTTTCTCTTACAGTAGCCTATGCAAGGGATTTTGCATAGTACCCTGCACTTGTGGGAAGATGGACAGCCTGACTGTACTACATAGGAGACCACATTGACTTCACAGGGAAACAAGAGCTCTTGATGATACTGGATCAACTAGGACCACATGGAATTTCTGGACACCCAGGAACACTAGATGTTGAGGATTCACATGTAAATGAACTTTGGGATCTTCAGTGAAACCTTACAGGTAGCAAATTCAATTTTATGGGAAGACATAGAGCTAGTAATTTCATTAGTGGTGCAATCATTGATGCATTGATAAATCAATTACAATGAACATTACTATGTCACTACAATTGCGCATGTATGTCCATGAGCAGTACCCTATGAACAGACGAAAGATTTAGGATGTTTAGTGACTAAGTACTTAGACTAAGTATGTTTACAGCTCTGTCCAAGATCACTAATACTGTATAATAAAATGTTTAATCATAGCTCTTTTCATCTTGTTTGAAGGAATGTACCTTATAGGATTGAAGGCAACTCCTAACACAAGATAGTCCTGTGGGTCCTGATCGTAAGAGCACAATGTACTGCGAATTCTCATTAATGCTCCGCTGCATTATCCACCATTTTTTTAAATCTGCCACAATTTCCCAGTACCAATGTAATTTACAAGTGCCAATGAAATTTTAGTTAATCCGTCAAACTCATAAATCTGCCATACTTCTTGGAAACGAATTGCGGCCGATTAATGAATATTCACTGTAACGCTTCAAATGTGAATTACTCATGTCGCATCATGCAGATTCATATGTAATCTGCAATACTAATAATAAATATGTATACAATATATATATCCTACAAAATTCCATTTGGACTTTCTATATCATATGAAGTTGTTGCGCTCATTTTCTCGATGTGATACATTCCTGTCCTTTGATGTTTTTTTGGTACTAATTAGACGGAATGTCGATCGAAGCCGCATGCCACCGCCATTTTGTTGTCGTCATCGGTAACCGTTTCCGTTATTGTATAGTGTTAAAGTGTCATTACTCAACTCAGCTTTCTCAACTGACGGCAAGATGGCTTATCAGCTTCGAACTAGAAAACGACCTGTGTCTTACGTCGATAAGACTGATTGGAAAGTACCGCGACGACCAAAACAAAAGAAAAATGAAGACAATCTCTATCCGATTGAAGTTGTTGAAAAAGATGAAGAAAAAAACAACAAACACATGTATGTGTTGTATAAATGAATTCATTATATCTATGAACAGACATCAAATTGCAAGTGAAATATCTCTGTAAACACGATAGTACTATAATAGTATTACGTTTGCATGTATGTATTATAATGTCTTAGTATATGTTCACGTAATATATACCAGGGCTCATCAGCTGTGCTGGGGTATCATTGTTATCATAATGATATGGCTTCTATTAATAACAATGTACAAATGTACACTAAACTATGGCCATATCGCAATAATAACAGAGGTGTGTATTCGATTAGCTGTAGACGCTATATAATACATAGCGTTTCGGCCTTTTGGGCCTCATCAGTACAGCTTACACATATTAGAACATAGGATGCATATGTGATGATAATCTTTGTATATTAAATGGTTTTTAGAAAAACCATTGGTGACATAGAGTTAACTCACATGGTCAAGACATCTTGGGTTAGGGTTAGGGCATGAGGTGTTCCAGCCTGTTAGCCTTTGGTAGAATCTGGATAACAAGCTGATTACCACAACTCACCTGAAGTATGTTTTTGTAAGGGAACATAGGAACTGCAGGCACATATATAAACAGGCACTGTTTCGGCCTTTTGGGCCTCATCAGTGCAGTGTACCCCTTAAGGAATAAACAAACACATGTGGATGCCATTTGTGCATGCATGAGTGCACACACACAAGGTAGCTATGCCATTACAATTAATTTCCTACAGTTTTAATGGTGACCATCTGTTGAGGAGTGTTGGCTTTTAGAAAAGCCTTTGTGTGTACTTGCACCTGCCACACATACATATACAGGTGAACATTGCATACAACATACATTCCAGGGGCAGTGAAAGTAGACAGAGCTCACTCATCCATAGTACAGCGTGGAATGCGTGTGGTCATGCCGTCAGCTTCCTTCACAGCTATAGAACAATGATATAAGAACACAATAATTTGGTAGAGGCTCATGGTGGATACGGCATAATAATAATAGTAGTAGTAAATTCTTCAGCGGTCATGTAGCAGATTGAAATGATTGAAATGTAATACATTTCGACCTCGAAGTATTGTAACTGATTAAGATCTTCAAGGTCGAAACGCATTACATTTCAATCATCTCAATCTACCATGCAACAATATAGATGCATAAACACTGCACTAACCCAGATGTCCACAATAGGGTGTGAATCTGCACTTCTTGCATTCCTTTGAGCAGGTCAGATGATAGTGTCCACCACTGCCACAGTTGCCACATCTGACATCCCTCGGAGCTGACTTCAGCCCACTGTCTGCAAAGAACTCTAAGCGATTGCTTTTCTCCATAAGCTGAGTTAGCGCCTCCATGGACTTCATGTTGGTTGCCCTGGTTGGTGAAAAGGATGAAAACATTCATTTATACTTATTACTTGCACATGTACACACACACATATACACATACACACACACACACACACAGACGCACACACACACAAGCTGGTAACAGCGAAACCCAGAGCGACCGTTGTTACTCTTCTGGAAACCCACGAAAGAAAGTATCATAGAACGCGGAGAGAACAATAGTACTATGCTACGTTATAATATTAAATACGTATATATTATTGCCAGTCTGTATGTTATTATAATGATACTCACACGCATGAAAGCCTATAATATACATTTAGTATTGGGCTCTCCAGTACTGTAGGAAGAACGACCCCCATCGCTGTTGTATTTTACGACGCGAGGTTAGGATTAGGGTTATGTTTACTTTGTAAATTGTATTGATGTGAGCGATGCACTGATATAAATGCAAGCCAACCGTATTTAGCTATATCCTTAACCCTAACCTTGCTATAGAATACAACGGCGCTGGGGGGTTGTTCTTCCTACATGATCCGGGTAGACACTTCATTGCTCAGTATAACAGCTGACTAGACATTCAATCAACAGTCGAAGGTGACGTTATAAATGAACGCAGATAACCGAGCCTTCCAAACTGACTTTAAAGGGTGCTCGAAAATCGAAAAAGGCGGATTTCCCTGGCAAGAATCGGGAGCGTTGAGCCAATCACCAGAATCGTCAGCATGTACTCTATACGTTTCCGGGTTGACAATTTTGGTTTGGGGTTGGTTAGCAATGGTTCTCGAGGACTATACACTATGATGAGATATTCCCATATTAATGTATAGCATACATCATTGTCACTTTAATCGCAAATGGCGGCTGTTATGTAAACGTCATGAGAATAAAATTTAGATGAATAAAATCCTTATAAGATCAAAAACAACATGGTGAGTTGACCTTATTAATGCAGACTTTAATAATAAATATAATGCAATAAAACACAAGATTTGTCTTGAAAACTGGTCTTTTATCAGAATTATTTGTCACCTGTAGGTGTAGAATGCACAAATAATGAGCACAATAACCTCATATGTAATATGTTACGTTAGATATGGGAATTCTATGAATTTATCATTTGAAGATACACTGCAAGAAAAAGACAGTCGGTTTAGAAATGCCAAGTAATTCAACTACAGGGGCAGGAGCCCCATCATTTTCTACACTTGATTTGGTTACTTTACTATTCACTATTCATTTTGTCACAGTTTCCACCTGAGCATGAACATGTGTAGTCAGATATACTCAAATATCGTTCCTACGTCATGTAGTACATTGTCAATTGAACACCATAATACAATGTCATTGATTATTTATTCAATTTAACACATAGATCTTGAAATGCATGGACAATCACACACACACACACACACACACACACACACACACACACACACACACACACACACACACACACACATGCACACACACACACACACACACACACACACACACACACACACACACACACACACACACACACACACACACACACACACACACACACATGCACACACACACACACACACACACACACACACGCACACACACACAACACACACACATGCACACGCACACACACACAAAAAGAGAGAGAGAAAGGGAGTGAGAGAGAGAGAATAAAGACAGCAATAAATCCACACATGGGAATCAACTCATTTACACACCAACGCAGAATTACTAAGGATTCCACAATTACATGGTGTGTGGGTAGGTGCATAGCTAGCTAGGCATATTCATTGATCAAACCTCAACAAAACATGTAATGAATATCTGTAAAAGTGGTTCTGTTCTCCGTTTGACAATAAAAACTGCCTGTTCTCTTGTGGTTACCACTACTAGCTATGAGAAATTTGAGTATAGACTCTAGCTACAGTTATGGCCCCAAGCATTCAGGTGTTTGTACAAGTGGCTCTTTTGTGCTGTGTGGTGACTACCTGTACGGCATGGCATAGGCTGAGTATCCTTGATAGGCCTAAAGCATTCTCACAACTTGAAAACAAAGTGAATGTGCAACAAGAAGAAATCAAGTCACTTCACCAGATAATAGAACATTTGGAGAAGAGACTAGAACAACTTGAAGCAAAAGGTGAGTTTGGTGAGGTTCAAGTACAATCTGCAGTCCCTACTCTTCATTCCTGTTAGTCAGGACCTTCCTCCATAGAGTTTGTGGTTTTGCTTCATGGTATGACAGTCGGCCAATTTTAAGACAGTACATAGAATGGTGAATCCCACCAGTATTGATGGAATACTCATTCCAAGCATTTCTAATATCCTTGTGGATTTGGAATTTAGAATTACAGGAATGAATTACTTGGTGTGATTGTTAAAAATGAAATTTGTTCAAGATGACAAATCTCTTGGGGCTGCCTCCTTGAACCAGAGTTTCTTGGTTGCCATTTTCAAAAGAACCTTCACATAATAAGTTATGTTAGGAGAATCTTCTGGACTCACGTTATAATAGATATTCAGTATTAAATTCTGGACACTTCAATAAAATATATACAATATAAATTATGGCAGAATGCATTATGTGCAGATACCTGGTATACACAGATTATGTCACACTAGTATTTTAAGTTTGAAAACACATGAAGTTGCTGCCCCATGTACTTGAATTACTTGGGCTTACACATCATTTCAAAGCTGATATACATGTAATAATAATATTTTATGTTCACACATTTATACTACATTTTTGAATGAACGTAACATACTGGAAGTCTTTTTTGCAGCATAAGTGTGAATGTATGCAAAATGTACACAGCATGGATGACCACATGGATGTCCCAAACAACAAATCAAAAAAAACTACATAATATCCAACAGAAACAATAAATTCACTTTTACGTACAGGAGATTATGTGCCTAGATGTTGTCCCATTTATACGTGAAAACCCAATTTCAATATTAAATACAGTGTGTGACATCAATCATGTTGCTCATTTGGATTATATAGACTCATTGTTCTTCCAACAGATGAACTCCTGAAAAGAACTAGACGACAAGATGTTTGCAGTTGTCCACTTGGCCCAAAAGGGGCTAGAGGAACACCGGGACTGAATGGGATAAATGGAACAAAGGGTGAAAAGGGAGACCCAGGGCCACATGGGGACAGGGGTGAAAAAGGTGAACTAGGACTGCCAGGATCTCCAGGACCACGAGGACTAAATGGAACAAAAGGTGAACGTGGGGAAACAGGACAAGCAGGGGATGTTGGAGAGAAAGGTGAGCCAGGACTAAAAGGAGACACAGGAGTGGCAGGACTTAATGGAACAAAAGGTGAAAAGGGAAAAATAGGACAACCAGGGAATGCTGGACAGAAAGGCGAGCCTGGACTGAAAGGAGACAGAGGAGTGCCAGGACTTAATGGAACAAAAGGTGAACAAGGAGAAAGAGGACAAACAGGAAATGTTGGACAAAAAGGAGAGAAAGGCATGAAAGGGGAGCAAGGACCACAGGGATATAATGGAACAGAGTGTAAACTAGGAAGAGATGCACCAAAATGTCCAGAACAAACAATTTCACCAACACCTCCTACAAGTTCATCAACACTTGCTACAAGTTCTGTTACAGTAACTGTAACACTTAATCTTGGCTAATATATATACCATTCATTGATCTGGAGATGGAACACGAATATTTCATGCAAGTGCTATTCTTATGCTACATGTTATTAGTGTTTAATTGCGTTTTAATTGTGGCATTTTCATAGCAATGGTTTAATGTAATCTGTTAGCTATTCATATAAAAGCGTTAATAATTTAATACATATTACCATTATAACAGGATATTTTGTATGCCGTCCACATATCCTTTAATTTTGATACAGCAAAATTGACATGTATTTGCACAAATTATAATGGATTCTATAACAATTGCAAATAATTGTAAATACGTGAGATTTTATGGAATTGAGTGAAACCCATAACATGAGGATATTATATTTTGTGTAATATTTCTCAATAATATAATTCCATAATTTGATATAGTCATATTAAGTGTAATAGTAAGAGTAATAATAAACATTAGCACTAGCAAATTGACTGATAACAAAAAGAGGTAAGTATTAAGTGTGATGTTACGAGGAATCATCTGCTGGTAACTGAGAGGATGAGACATCCATCTGCGTTACTGACAATGCTTCTGGAGTAGAATAAATATGCATTTCCTGCAATTTTGAGCGGCTGCTGTAGTAATGGATTCTGTAAAGGTCAAATTGAATTGCAATAATGATACATGAATGAGATATTAGTTTTTCATTTAGACCATCATGAATAATAATTAATGAGGCAATCTCCTGTGGTTTCACCCTTTCCCACACAATATTTTTTGTATTGTAAAATATAAATTGTAAAAATAATTGAATAGGTGTATATCATTGAAAGTGAGTCTCAGAAATTTTCAAGGAAATGAAACACATTTGCTGTATTCCTTCATACTTTCCACTTCTAGTACTGACTTGACTGACCACTGACTTTTGGATCAATTATCATTATGATTGATCCCTGAGATCAACGAAATATAATCGTCATTGCAATTGATCCCCAAGTATTTCCTGATGAGATCTAATGTTATACTACTAGTAAAAGCTCAACACTAAAACGACTCTACTACTGTGGATGCATTTCGATTTTTGAAAAATGCAATGCGAAATTCAGAATCCATGTGTAGGAAAAGCCCTAAATTGATATGCATATCACAGCAGTTCAGTACTGTTTGTATAGGAAATGACTTCAAAAAGTGAGAAGTTTTAAGTGAAATGCACTATACTTAGTCTGGTTACGGGCACTCTGAGGAACAGAACAATCCCTCAAGGATTTCAGATATTCTTGCCAACTGGAAGTCCAAATTTCCGAATTTTTCTGCTGTTCATGGTTCTTAGTAGTCTTGGACACTTCGGTGAACAGTTGTTCTTGTCTCTCAATAGTATTGGACACTTCAATGAATAGGTGTTCTTGGCTCTCAATAGTATTAGACACTTAAATGAACACGCAGGTGTGACATTACAGCATCGCTAATGGTAAAATTGCCACTCCAATACACCATATGAAACTCTCTGAATCTTCCAAGATCCAAGTTGAACAGGTCCGGATCAAAATAAACTGTTGGATCTATGGCCTCGAGAAGATCGGGCTCTACAGTTTTTACTCGGAAGTTCGCACTCGTTTCATACTCTTTTAAATGAGTTAATCCCCTCCCCCTCTTGATCATCGCATTTCGAATCCCTCGGGGTCAGCAATTAACTTACATGTAGAAGTTACTAATTAGAAACCTATACCTCTATATACCTAGGGGTTACTAATAATTATTATATGATAAGGATTCATTGCTGTGTGGGTATCTATGAATAACGAGAGTTGCTGAGGGTAGAGGTCACTGTGTATCTATGTAGTTGTTTGGTTTTCTGGAGGTGACCTAATTCACTGTTCATGTATAAGGCCCTATAGCTGTTCCACTACCAGTATGCTTGGTAATCTCATGGTATAAAGTAACATACATATGTACCTGGCATTACTTCCAATAGCTCTTTCCTGGCACTGATTGTATGGAGGTCACCCAGTACTTCGTATGGCTATAGTGTCCACATCTCTCTATGAAGACACTATTTGCACCTATTACAAATCAAATCATGCAGCATTACAGCTTTGTTAGTTTACTGCTGTTATACCTTTGAAAAGTATAGACAAGCTTGGCTGAGAATATATATATAAAAGGGTAATGATGCTCATCCTGATCCTGGTACATGGTATCCAAACCTCTGCACTCTGCACTATTGCAAGCTTAGGTGAGACTCATCAGATGCTGTCTGAACAGGGCAACCTGTTAAAATAGACCACCTCTACACAAGGACCCCCTATCTACCCACTATTTTAAACCAACTACGCATAGAGTAAAGCAATTCTTTATAAAGTCCACCTAGTGTGTCAAATTTAGGAAGTACCTCTAAAAAACTTACAATTCTTAGCTGTTTTTTTTCTGTTACAATAGTATCAAACCTATAGGCATGTGCATTGGCATAGAATTCTGCACTTGTGGGAAGATGGAAAGTCTGACTGTACTACATAGAAGACAGCATTGACTTGACAAGGGAACCAGTAGCTGATGGAGACACTGGATCAACTAGGACCACAAGCAACTTTTGATCATTCAGGAGCACTAGGATATGTTTAGTACACATAGGTGAGTGCCCTTTGGAGCCTTCAATCAAACCTTACAAGTAGCAAATTCAATTATAATATGGGAAGATATACAGAAATATCATTAGTGGTGTAACAAATGATACATTGCTAAGTCAATTACAATGGACATGACTATGTCCCTGTGACTGCATATGTATGTCCATAAGCAGTACACCATGAACAGTCTAGTAGTTTAGGATGTTCAGTGACCAAGTAATTAGACTAAATTTGTTTACAGCTCTCTCCTAAGAACACTAATGAAGCATAATATGCTGTGAAGATCTAATTAAAATTTGCTTTGTTTGAAGGAATGCACCTTATGGAACTCCTAACACAAGATATTGCTGTGGGTCCTGATCGTAAGAGTACAATATACAGTGAATTATCATTAATGCACTACCACATGTAGTGTGAATGTATGTGAAATCAGCAATACTAATAATCCATTTAATATATCCTACACAATTTTCTTTTCACTAAGGGTATATGATACGCTAGATGTATGAATTCTATGAAGTTTTTATTACAGTATGCACTGCAAGAAAAAGAGAACCGATTTTGAAATGTCACGTAATTCAAGTGTGGGAGCGGCAGCCTCACATGTTTCTTAACTGTTATAGTTTGCTTTAATATTCACTTCAACTTTTTAGGCTGCAACACAGGCCAATAATATAAAGACCATTGCATTTTTACATACCCCCAATTCAAATCCTGACACAGTATACAGAAATTAGATGAAAGATACTAGTATCTTGGACAATAAAATATTTAATTCATTCTTGTCACAGTTCACACACACACACACACACACACACACACACACACACACACACACACACACACACACACACACACACACAACACACACACATACACACCACAGAAGCAAGAAATACCTCTACCCCTACACATGGGAATCAAGTCATTTACACCAAAGCAGTATTACTAAGGATTCCACATTACATGGTGTATCCATAGGTGCATAAGTATATTCATTGATCAAACCTCAAAACCACTAATGAATATCATTAAAAGTGGTTCTGTTCTCTCTTTCACTATAAAGCTGCCTGTTCTTGTGGTTACCACTACTAGCACTAAGAAATTTAGTGCATAGACGTTAGCTACAGTTATGGCTCCAAGTATTCAGGTCTTTGTACAAGTGGCTTTTTTGTGCTGTGTGCTGACTATCAGTATGGCAAGTATCCCTGATTGGCCAAAAACATTCTCACAACTTGAAAACAAAGTGAATATGCAACAAGAAGAAATCAAATCACTTCACCAGATAATAGAACAGTTGGAGATGAGACTAGAACAACTTGAAGCGAAAGGTGAGTTTGGTGAAGTTCTAGTACAACCCGAAGCTCTTCATTTCTGTTAGTTCTGTTAGTCAGGACCTTCCTCCATAGAGTTTGTGGGTTTGCTTCATGGTATGACATCTTTCTAAGTCGGCCAATATTAAGACACTACATAGAATGGTGAATTCCACCCGTATTGATGGAATACTCATTCCAGGCATTTCTAATATCCCTGTGGATTGGAAGTTAGAAGTACAGGAATGAAATACTTGGTGTGATTGTTAAAAATGAAATCTCTTGGGGCCGCCTCCTTGAACCAGAGTTTCTTGGTTGCCATTTTTCATTTCAAAAGAACCTTCACAGAATAAACTATGTTAGGAGAATCTTCTGGACACGAGTTATGATAGTTATTCAAAATTAAATTCTGAACATTTCAATATAATAATTATTATGTGCAATATAAATTATGGCATGGGTGCATTATGTGCAGATACCTGGTATGCACAGATTATGTCACACTAGTATTTTAAGTTTGAGAACTCATGGAGTTGCTGCCCCATGCAAATGAAATACTTGGGCTTACACATCATTTCGAAGCTGATATACATTTAATAATAGTTCATTTACTAACCTCATTAGATATCTTACTACTCCTAGTCTACTCGGTTTTTAATGTACTAATAATATTTTATATACACATATTTATTATACTACATCTTTCGAATGAGCGTAACCAACTGGAACTCTTTTCTGCAGCATAACTGTGAATGTATGCATAATGTACGCAGCATGGATGACCACTTAGGTGTCCCAAACAACAAATAAAAAAACTCTACATATGAAATCAAACAGAAAAAATAAATTCACTTTTACATACAGGAGAATCAGTGACTACCTGTTATCTCAGGGATATGTGAAAACTCAATTCCCATATTAAATACAGTATGTCACATCAATCATGTTGCTCATTTGGATTATTATAGACTCATTGTTCTTTCAACAGATAAACTCCTGGAAAGAACTAAACGACAAGATGATTGCAGTTGTTCACCTGGAGCAAAAGGGGATAGAGGAACACCGGGACTGAATGGGATAAATGGAACAAAGGGTGAAATGGGAGACCCAGGTCTAAATGGGGAGAGAGGTGAAAAAGGTGAACTAGGACTGCCAGGA
This sequence comes from Chondrilla cf. caribensis, assembly GCA_964020155.1. NCBI lineage: Eukaryota > Metazoa > Porifera > Demospongiae > Chondrillida > Chondrillidae > Chondrilla > Chondrilla cf. caribensis. Next base: position 5,306,437 of record OZ026547.1, read on the forward strand.
CCCCAAGGATCACAAGGACAAAATGGAACAAAAGGTGAACACGGGGAAACTGGACAACCAGGGATTGTTGGACAGAAAGGTGAACCAGGACAGAAAGGAGACACAGGAGTGTCAGGCTTTAATGGAACAAAGGGTGAAAAGGGAAAAAGAGGACAACCAGGGAATGTTGGTCAGAAAGGCGAGGCAGGACTGAGAGGAGACAGAGGAGTGCCAGGCCTTAATGGAACAAAGGGTGAACGAGGAGAAAGAGGTAAAGTTGGACAAAAAGGTGAGAAAGGACTGAAAGGAGAGAAAGGTCTGAAAGGGGAGCGAGGACCACAGGGACTTAATGGAACAGAGTGTGAGCTAGGAAGTGATGCACCAAAATGTCCAGGACAAACAATTTCACCAACACCTACAAGTTCATCAACACATGGTACAAGTTCATCTGTTCCTGGAAGAGTTTCTGGCTAATATATATATATATATATATATATATATATATATATATATACATACCTTTCATTGATCTGGAGATGGAGCTCGAATACTTCCTGCAGGTGATAGCCTTATGCCATATGTTATTAATGTTTAATTGCATTTTAATTGTGCCATTTTCATAGCAATGATTGAATGCAGTCTGTTAGCTATACATATGTGAGCGTCTCTGACAAAAGGATCCACTTGGTGAAAAATTTCAAAACACATTTTTTGACATCATTCGATAGCTACGTCACACGTTGGAAGTGCTCAAATATTGTACTCCGTTCATGAGTTATGGATCGTTTCACGGACACCGCTGTCTACATCATAACTTTGAGAATGAGTAGCTTCCGGTTTATTCATTTTAGTCTGTATATTCATGATGTCACGAATACACGAACTTGTAAAGAAGGGTAATGGAGGGCGGTTTGTGATTTCTGCAAAGAATTCGCAATCGTCGATTAATTACATTTAACTTCAGATAGCCTTGCAAGTTTTCAAAGAAGAAAGCTGAAATCACCCACGCTACGTATACTTCTTTCATACGCGCGAAGATTCCGCCAAACTCTGTATAACGAAATGGCGTATTTCCGAGAGCTGGATTCAGTAGCGTATCTCAAGATGTAGTAGTCGTATGACAATTTCGCTTTCAGAGAACATTCTACTAATGATTCAGAGTCGATTTTCGTAAAAAAAAAGTTATTTCGAAGCCTAATAGGTATTTTGTCACCATAACCACAGTTTATACTTTCCACCAAGTGGACCCTTTTGTCAGAGATGCTCACATATGAATGCATTCATAATTTATTACAAATTACCATAAAAACAGGATATTTTGTATCCCATCCACTTATCTTTTAATTTTGATTCAGTAAAATTGACATTCATTTGCAATTATAATGAATTCTATGACATTCGCAAATAATTGTAAAGGTGAGCTTTTATGGAATTAAGTGAAACCCATAACATGAGGATATTATATTTTGTGTATTATTCCTCACTAATAATATAAGAATTCTATAAGTTGATATAGTCATATTAATTGAAGTAATAATAAACATTAGCAGTAGGAAATTAACTGATTACAAAAAGAGGTAAGCAATAAGTGTGATGTTATGAGGAATCATCTGCTGATAACCGAGAGAATGAGACATCCATCTGCATTCATTATAGCAATAATACAACACAACACAGTACGTAGAGAGTAACAGCAGCTGGGAGGAAACTTGAAGTCAGAAATCCAGTAGTTCAGAATCGGCTATCTATCCACGACTAAGTTCCTCAAAGATTGTACGGTGCAATTCCTTTGTCGCAGCTTAGTCCATGTCTGTTTCGATCAGTAACCTAGTCTCTTGAACACTGGACAACCTACTTGGTATGGTTGCAGGCACTCTGAGGAACAGAATAATATCTCAGGGATTTCAGATATTCTTGCCAGCTGCAGTCCAAATTTCAAGTTTCCTGCTGTTCTTGGTTCAATGAACAGTTGTTCTTGGCTCTCAATAGTCTCGGACTCTTCAATAAACAGTTGTTCTTGGCTCTCAGTAGTCTTGGATGCTTTAATGAACAGTTGTTCTTCCTCTGAATCTTCTAGTATGGGTTGGCTAGCGGATACAAATTGAAGATATCCAGATCAAAATGAACTGTTGGATCTATGGTCTCGAGAAGATCGGACTCTAGATCTTCTCACTCCTAAGTTCACATTCATTTTGTACTGGTCTAAATCAGTTAATCCCCTCCCCTCATGATCCTCTTAGTTTAGAATCCCTTGGGTCGGCAAATAACTTACATGTACGAAGAGGTTACTAATTAGAAGCCTCTACCTCTACCTAGGGGTTAGTAATTATTATTATATGATAAGGATTCATTGCTGTGTGAGTATCCATGAGTAACAAGAGTTGTTGAGCATAGTCACAGCCAATAATTCAATAAAACACAGAACATTTCGATCCATAGATGCAGCTGAAGAAGACCTACAGATCTTAACGACCTGTGTCATATTGAATTATTGGCTGTGATTACGCTCAGTAATTTTTGTTAACAATAATTATTGGTAGCCTCTACTTATGCATGAGTAATTACATCACAGAGCACAGAGCTGACTGTATAGGTCACGAATTAGTGACCTCAATTTACACTTGCATCATTGTAGTCTCATAGGCTGATGATGTCATGCATTAAGGAGCTCGCTGCTGAAGTGATTAGTGTTAAATTGCAAAATTAAATACCAATGAATTTGTCTCTGGGAATATTGATTTCCCAGAAAACGACAAAGTGTTGAGTACTAATACCTACATACAGGGAATTTAAAGCCCTTACTGCACCAATTTCATAACCATCAGCAATAAGTTATTTACTATATACCCTGCTGTAAATCATGCCAGTATCTAATGTACTCACCTATTTCCCTTGGTCTCATTACCATACCGGACAAAGAGAAAAGCAGCTTTGCCTGTCGCAGTCACATGCAAGCATATAATACAGTCTGAATAAAAATTGCAGCTTATTCATCTTGTAATTCGAAGTAACAGTGCGATGAAGCCCTAATATATGTGTGAATGTAAAGGACAATTTAATTAAAAGGTTGGCAGTTCAATGAAAATGATGATAATTTAATGATTTATTTGTAATATTGAAAGACATTTACTGTTTATCTATGTAGTAGTTGTTCGGTTTTCTGGAGGTGCCCTAATTTACTGTTCATGTATAAGGCATATGCATGCTCTTCCACTACTAGTGTGCTTGGTAATCTGATGGTATAATGTAACATACATCTTTACCTGGCAGTTCTTGCAATAGCTCTTTCGATTTCCTGGCACTGATTGTATGGGGGTCACCCAGTTCTTCGCATGAATGCTGGTTGCACTGGTTGGCTGCCACATCTCCTCCTTACACATACTACAAATCCAATTCTGTGACATTACAGCTTTGTTAGTTTATTTGTCATTTACCTTTGAAAAGTAATAGACAATCTTGGCTAAGCATATATATAAACTAGGGTAATGATGCTTGTTCTGATACTGCACATGGTATGCAAACCTCTGTTCTCTGCACAGCTTAGGAGAGCCACATCAGACACTGTCCGAACTACAGGGGACCTGTTGAAATAGACCACCTTTACATTAGAACCACCTATCCATTGCTGAACAACCCACTATTTCAATTCAACTGCGCATAAAGCGCTCTGTAAAAGTCTACCTAGTGTGTCAATTTTAGGAGGTCCCTCTGGTAGAATTCTTTGCTGATTTTTTCTGTTACAGTAGTATCAAGCCTAAGCATGTGAATTTGCATAGAATCCTGTACATGTGGGAAGATAAACAGACTGTACTACATAGTAGACCACATTGACTTGACAGGGAACCAAGAGCTGTTGATGATACTGGATCAACTAGAACCGGAAGGAACTTATGGAAATCCAGGAGCACTGGGATATGTAGGGTATATACAGGTGAGTGCCCTTTGAAGCCTTTTTCAGTCAAACCTTACAAGTAGCAAATTCAATTATAATATGGGAAGATATACAGTAATTTCATTAGTGGTGCAACAAATGATACATTGCTAAATCAATTATAATGGACATGTCACTAAGACATCATAATTATTATGTATGTCCATGAGCAGCACTCCATGAACAGTCTAGAAATTTAAGATGTTCAGTGACCAAGTATTTAAACTAAGTAGGTTACAGCTCACTCCAAAGATCACTACGAAAGTACAATATAATGTGAAAACCATAATAAAATTTGCCTTGTTTGAAGAAATGTACCTTTTAGGATTGAAGGCAACTCCTAACACAAGATATTGTTGATCATTCTGATTTTTAAAGAACAATATTCTGTGAGTTCTTGTTAATGCATCACCGCTTTATCCAGCAAATCTTGAAATCTGCCACTATTTTCCAATACCAATGTAATGTACAAGTGCCAATGAATAGAATTTTAGTTAATCCGTCAAACTCATTTATCGACATTTTTCTTGGAAACAACTTGTGGCGAATATTATTAATGAGTATTCATTGTAATGCTCCACATGTGAATTACTCATGTCACGTCATGCAAATTCATATGTAGTCTACAATACCAATAATTTATTTAGTGTATCCTGCACAATTTCCTTTTGACTTCTGGTACGGTAGATATAGGAATCCTAGGAATATATCATTAGAAAATACACTCAAGAAAGAGACAGTCTAGTTCGAAATGCCAAGTGATTTGAGTGTGGGGCCAGCAGCCACACCAGTTTCCACACTTGAATTATTTGCTTTACTATTCACTTCAACATTTTAGGCTGTCAATAATGTAAAGGCCACTTGTACTTACCTAACTTTCAAATCCTGCTACAGTGTAAAGAAATAAGATGAAAGATACAAGTACATTGCACAATAATAATTTTTATTTATTCTTGTCACAGTTCCTTTTTGAGCAAAACCATGTGTACAGTTAGTAGACCAAATATAATATACCTCACTATTGCCCTTAAGTCATGGTAGTGCATTGGCAAATGAACAGCACGTATTGACATTGATTATTTATTCGACTTACCACACATAGATCCCGAAATGTATGGACAAGTACACACACATACACACATACATACATGCATGCACGCACGCACACACACACACACACACACACACACACACACACACACACACAACACACACACACGCACACATACACACACACACACGCACACACACACACACACACCATACGCACATACCACAAAGAAGAACGAAACACCACTGCCCCCACACATGGGAATCAACTCGTTTACACCAAAGTAGAATTACTAAGGATTCCACAATTTCATGGTGTGTGGGTAGGTATATTCATTGATCAAACCTCAAAACCGTAATGAATATCTTTAAAAGTGGCACTGTTCTCCCTTTGACTATAAAAACTGCCAGTTCTTGTGGTTGCCACTACTAGCACTGAGAAACTTAGAGCATAGACTCTAGCTACAGTTATGGCTCCAAGCAGTAAGGTGTTCGTACAAGTTGCTTTTTTGTGCTGTGTGGTGATCTCCAGTATGGCGAGTATCCCTGATTGGCCAAAAGCATTCTCACAACTTGAAAACAAGGTGAATGTGCAACAAGAAGAAATAAAGTCACTCCACCAGATAATAGAACAGTTGGAAAGGAGACTGGAACAACTTGAAGTGAAAGGTGAGGTTGGTGATGTTCATGTGCAGCAAGCAAAGTCCCCATTCTTCATTCCTGATAGTCAGGACCTTCCTCCTTTTTGAGTATGGTATATATATATATATAAGACATTACATGAGTAGTTATAGACTGGTGAATTCCACCAGTACCGGTGGAGTACTATATTCCAAGCATTTCTAATATCCTTGTGGATGGGAAGTAAGATGTACAGGAATGAACTGCTTGGTGTGGTAGTTAAAAATGAAATTTTTGAGATAAAAAGAAACTCTTTGGGCTGCCTCCTTGAACCAGAATTGCTTTAGTGCCTTTTTTCAGTTCAGAGAACGTTCACGTTATATATGTTATGTTAGGAGAATCTTCTGGACTCGAGACATTATAGTTATTCAATTTTAAGGTCGCAATTTTTTATACTACATCTTTCAGATAAGCGTGACATACCGAAAGTTATTTCATATTATTTCAGCATAATTGTGAATGTATGCAAAAATGTACACAGCATGGATGATCACTTGGATGTCCCAAGCAATAAAATTGATCCAATTCTAGTCTATGTGACTGGTACAAGATTGAGCAGGAAAAAAAATCACTTCTCTGTACAGGAGAATCTATGACTACCTGTTGTCTCAGGGATATGTGATAGCCCAATGTCCATATTAATTACAATATGTCACATCAATCATGTTGCTCATTTGGATTATATAGACTCATTGTTCTTTCAACAGACAAACTCCTGGAAAGAACTAAACGACAAGATGTTTGCAGTTGTCCACTTGGAGCAAAAGGGAATAGAGGAACACCGGGACTGAATGGGATAAATGGAACAAAGGGTGAAAAGGGAGACCCAGGTCTAAATGGGGAGAGGGGTGACAATGGAGAACTAGGTCTGCCAGGACCCCAAGGACCCCAAGGACTAAATGGAACAAAAGGTGAACGTGGTAATACAGGAGAACCAGGGAAAGTTGGACCGAAAGGTGAATCAGGACTAAAAGGAGAGAAAGGAGTGCCAGGACTTAATGGAACAAAGGGTGAACGTGGAGAAAAAGGACAACCAGGGAATATTGGACAGAAAGGTGAACCAGGAATGAATGGAGAGCAAGGTCCAAGAGGTAAGAAGGGGAAACGAGGGGAAAAGGGGGTGCCAGGAATATCAGGATCACCAGGTCATAATGGAACAAAAGGTGAACAAGGGGAAAAAGGACAACGCGGGAGTATTGGACAGAAAGGTGAACCAGGACCGAAAGGAGAGCAAGGACCGCAGGGACCTAATGGAACAGAGTGCAAACTAGAAAGTGATGCACCGAAAGGTCCAGGACAAACAATTTCACCAACACCTGCAATTTCACCAACACAAGTTGCACGTTCACCAACACTTACAGTACCACCACTTACTGGCTAATATACTGCATCTACCATCCATTGATCTAGAGGTGGAGCTCAAATACTTCATGCAATTGCTAGTCATATGCCATATGTTATTAATGTTTAATTGCATTTTACCTTCTGTTGTGAAAATTGATATAATAGCACCGTAATTACTATTATAACTGTAATAATGATAATAATAATAATAGTGATTAAATCAAGCATGAAATATATAATCCAATAACAATAGCAATTATAAGAATGGTATAATCAAACACAGCATGCAGCAAACCTAGATGTACATATGCATTTGAATGTTATCTATCTAGGTGTACCACATGACCTTCTGCCATGGCAAGATCAGCTGCACTCGTATCCACTCAGCTAGGATAATGGTGTGATGACCTTGAGCTCCGGAGGTAACTGACCGACAATCTCAAGATGGCAAAACTGAGGCAACAATGAAGCATCCTCAATACGGTACTGTAGGTCAAGTGGTGTTTCACAGCCTGCAGAGAAACAATGTTACAAATATGGCAGGTTCAGTTTCACAAATCCTTCCCTCATATTTAAGTCTTATCTCACGTTCATGATGCCTGTAGCATGTAGCGGTCTGGAGAGATTTGTTTGATTCCCCCCAAAAAACCACTTACCACAACATCTAGTTTAGGATCAACATTAGTGGCAGCACTGAAGGTCGAGAGTGTGTGCCCACCAAAGGTTGCAGATGTGGCTCAATGCAGACATCATGGCAAACTTCTGTAAGAAGATTGGCCACAATTATCACAGACTCAGGTATGACGTATGATGGTAGTTCCACATGTGGGGCTAGTCAAAGTGTGATCTGTGATTCACTGTGTAGGTTGGTGGGTGTCCATCCATAGCCCAGACAGAGTTCATCGTGGAAAGGGGCCTTTATGGAGGGCAAACCCATGAGCAGTGAAGTGCAGTTAACCGGCTGTAGGCTCCCTTCTCACTGGTTAATTCAACAGATCTAGCACCCAGATGGCATAGACCAGTATGGGTTACGTGGATTCCTTTTCCTTATACTCTTTCTGCTTCCATGTGGTATTTTTCCATTCACAACTAAACTTCTTCTTTTGTGATTTATGGTATAGTCTTAATCTGGGCCTACCACAGCTAGTCTATCCCACCAGGATTGAAGTTGGCTTATATGTCCTCCTGCTAAGGCAACATCAGCAAACCATACTTGTTTGACTCCTGTAGAACAAACAGCTTTGATGAGTGTTGTAACACCCAGGGCATACATAGCCATGGCCAATGGATCACCATGGAGGCTTCCCTTTTTGGAGAGGATAATCTCATTCCACTTTCAAACAGTAAATGCCGACTAGTGCTGTGGCAATGCTGTGGCAAAGTTTTTTTTTTTTTTACTTTGTTCAAGGTGGTAGCACAATGAGGATGTTGAAGGCATTATTAGTGTCAATCAGTAATGCTCCCTCACATTCCTCACCCTCAAAATTTGATTTTACTTTGTGTAAGGCTGCCTCACAGACTCCATTTTGGTCTGCACATAGCTGAAGTGCACCCACTGCAGATTGAGTGTCAGATCTGGTCACACTTAGTATTGTCTTACTGACAATTTGGCGGAAAACTGCAGATGCCAATAGGACATACTCATGGCTGTTTATTGAGCGTAATCAGATGGCAGGCAATAAATGCTGATAGACCAGAAGGGCCGACCACTGAAGTGCAGATGTGCTTTGTCAAGGCGCTAGAGCATCACAGAAGGCTTTTGACATGTCATTAAAGTTTGTGCACATACGGCATCAGTGTTTTGCATCCAACCCGGATGGTCCGGTAGACCCTTGAACTCAGCGGCAAAATGAGCACATTAGTTGACCATTGATTCTGTCAGAGTATTGGATGTTATTCCTGAGAGTGTGATGATTCCGGGAGAAGAGTGTATGGGTGTGTGTGTCTGTGGAGTTTGGTATGGATGATTAATAATTATTATTAATACATATTTTATATGTATCAATTATTTAATAGATATTGCCATTTGAAGCACGTTATTATGCATGCCGTTGAAGTATTTTTTAACTTTCATTCAGTAAATTGACTTTCATTAGCATATATCATGGATCAATAGATTCTATGACATTTGCAAATAATTTGAAACATTATAGCTTCTATGGAATTGAAATCCATGAGAAGAAACAATTATATTTTGTGTACTATATTTCCCAATAATATAATTCTATATGTTGATATAGTCAGATTCATGACGGTAATAACAAACATTGAGTAATTTGCAAATTGATGGATAACAAAATGTATGCAATTAGTGTAATGTTACAATGAATCGTCTGCTGGTACCTGAGAGGATAAAATATCCATCTGCATTATTCCTGACAGTCCAGATTAGAATGAATATTTATGCAATTTCTGGCAATAAATCCTGTAAAGGTCAAGTTGAATTGCAACAATGATACATATACGATATATTATTTTATTCTGGTAGAAGTTACTAATTAGCAACCTCTACTTAGGCAATCTTATTCATTACGGGGCACAGAGCTGGCAGTAGGGGTCACAAATTTGTGACTTGAATGTACATTTGTATTATTATAGTCTAAGACTTGTTGCATGATGACGTGATCCATTAAGGGTCTTGCTGGTGAAGTTATTGATTTCACTGCTCAAGTTTAACCTTCCTTGGTGTTAAATTCTTATGCAGCAACTTATGTGCATGGAAACAAATGTCTAACTGTTGATTTTCCATTGGATTGATCACATGGACTGACATTTGCATTGTAGTGGTGTTTGAATTAGTGCTTAATCGTGAAATTTCAACGATGCTTGTGAAATTTCAACTAGCAATGAATTTCTCTCTGAAGATATGATTTCCTAGTAAATGGCAAAACATTGAGTACTAATACCTATCTTTCAACTTTCAACTTTCGACTTTCAAGCCTTAACTGCTCCAATTTCATGACCTTCAGTAATAAATTATTTACTACCCTGCTCTCAATTATGCCCGTATTTAATGTACTCACCCCTCGCATGCTAATTTCCTAGGGCCTTTTTGCCATGCCAGACAATGGGAGATAATAGTATTGGCTGTCACAAATGAGTGTATATAACACAATCTCAATAATAATTGCAGCTTATACATGTTCAAATACCAGTGTGATGGAGCCATAATTCCTGTGTAAGTTTGAATGACATTTTAATTAGAAGGTTGGCAAGTTAAAGGAAATTTAATGATAATTTAATTATTTATTTCTAATACTGAATAACCGTTACTGTGATCTATGTAGTAGATATTTTGTTTTTTGGAGGTGACCTATTTCACTGCTAATTTACAAGGCCCTAGCTGTTCCACTGCTAGTATGCTTGGTAACCTGATCGTAATGTAACATACCTATGTACCTGGCATTTCTTCCAATAGCTCTTTCCTGGCAGTGCTTGTATGGAGGGCACCCAGTACATCATATGAGTACTGGTTGTACTGGTTGGCTGCGCCACATCTCTCTAGTAATATATACACTGTTTGCGCCTACAACAAATCAAATCCTGCAGCATTACGGCTTTGTTAGTTAATTGCTGTTATACCTTTGAAAAGTATAGACAAGCTTGGCTAAGCAGATGAATATATACCAGTGTAATGATGCTGATTCTGATACTGCTACATAGTATGCAAACCTCTGTACTCTGCACAGTTGCAAACTGAGGTGAGCCACATCAGACACTGTCTGAACTACAGGGGAACCTTTTAAAATAGACCACCTCTACACAAGGACCACCTATCCTGAACTACCCACTATTTTAACCCAACTACGCATAGAGTAAAGCAACTCTTTATAAAGTCCACCTGGTGTGTCAAATTTAGGAGGTACCTCTGGAAAACTTTGCTGTTTTTTTTTTTCTGTTACAATAGTATCAAGTTTAGGCATGGGAATTTGCATAGAAATCTTGACTTGTGGGAAGATGGACAGCCTGACTGTACTACATAGATCTAGAAGACCACTTTGACTTAACAGGGAACCAAGAGCTGTTGGCACTGGGTCAACTAGGACCACAAGCAACTTTTGATCATTCAGGAGCACTAGGAGATGTTGAGTATACATAGGTGAGTGCCCTTTGGAGCCTTCAGTCAAACCTTACAAGTAGCAAATTCAATTATAATATGGGAAGATATACAGAAATTTCATTAGTGGTGCAACAAATGATACATTGCTAAGTCAATTACAATGGACATGACTATGTCCCTGTGACTGCATATGTATGCCCATGAGCAGTACACCATGTACAGTCTAGAAATTTAGGATGTTCAGTGACCAAGTAATTAGACTAAATTTGTTTACAGCTCTCTCCAAAGACCACTAAGGAAGCATAATATGCTGTGAAGATCAAATTAAAATTTGCTTTGTTTGAAGGAATGCACCTTATGGAACTCCTAACAGAAGATATTGCTGTGGGTCCTGATCGTAAGAGTACAATATACTGTGAATTCTCGCTAATGCACTACCACTTTATCCATCCAAACCTTTAAGTCTGCCACTATTTCCCAGTACCAATGTAATATACAAAATTAATGTAAATGAATATTTACTGAGTCCCTCAAACTCATTAATCTGTCATATTTCTTGGGAAAATAATTAATGAGTATCCACTGTAATGCTTCACATGTGAATTACCCATGTCACATGTAGTGTGAATGTATGTGAAATCAGCAATGCTAATAATCTATTTAATATATCTTACACAATTTCCTTTTCACTAAGGGTATATGTTACGCTAGATGTATGAATTCTATGTAGTTTTCATTACAGTATGCACTGCAAGAAAAAGAGAATCAATTTTGAAATGTCAAGTAATTCGAGTGCAGGGCGGCAGCCTCACGCGTTTCTTAACTGTTATAGTTTGCTTTAATATTCACTACAACGTTCTAGGCTGCAACACATGCCAATAATATAAAGACCATTGCATTTTTACTTACCCCCAATTCAAATCCTGACACAGTATACAGAAATTAGATGAAAGATACTAGTATCTTGCACAATAAAATATTTATTGCAAAACAGATGGACGAGTACATTCGACAATGTCCAACATGCGTTAGAACGACACATCAACCACGTGAACCAATGCTGCCAACACCCCTACCCAAGTATCCATGGGAGAAAATAGCTACAGACCTTTTCGAAAGGAAGGGAAAGCACTATCTGGTACTTGTAGACTACTACTCCAGATACCTAGAAGTCATCCAACTGACATCAACCACCACTTCCAGCGTTATCAGTGCCATGAAATCCGTATTCTGCAGACATGGGATTCCCAGTACCATAGTCAGTGACAACGGACCACAATTCTCTTCAGTAGAGATGAAGAGATTCGCGACAGCATATGGATTCCAGCAAATAACCAGCAGCCCGTACTTTCCACAAAGTAACGGTCTAGCAGAAAGGGCAGTGAGAACAGCAAAAGGACTACTGGAAGACACACAGGATACCTATCTTGCCCTCCTGAGTTACAGGACTACTCCTCTACCATGGTGCGGCTTGAGCCCAGCTGAGCTATTGATGGGGAGACAGCTAAGGACAGATGTACCCCAATCCCCAAACACGCTGAGACCAACATGGCCACACCTGAATGGTTTTGAAGAGAAGGACAGGAGATACAAGGAATTGCAAAAGGAAAACTTTGATCGTCGCCATAAAGTACGCCCTCTGACCCAATTGCCAGCAGACAAAGAAGTCTGGGTCAACACCCAAGGCAGACAAGAGCAAGGAAGAATCATCACCACAGCATCAACTCCTCGCTCCTACCTCATAGATACCCCAAGAGGACAAATTAGGAGAAACCGTGCCCACATCATTCCCCAACCAACTGCACCACCAAGTGAAGAATCAGAGGAAACCCAAAACACTCCAAGAAGAGTTACACGCTCTCAGACGGGAACCCTCATACACCCACCTGACCGCCTTTGCTATTATAGGAAGGGAGATGTGGCATGAGCTAGAACTAAGAAGACTTTAGGTTACTATTATAGGCTTTGTGTAGCAAATGATATCATGTACCTATCTGTATGGTTAATATGTATTTATCACTTTAGTTGAGTATATATGCTTTGAGGTCTCTTGTGAAGACCAGTTGATTAATGATTCATTCTGAAGTGAACTAGTGTCGTCAAGCGAGTTTAGGACATATCACATATGTGAAATCAGCAATGCTAATAATCTATTTAATATATCCTACACAATTTCCTTTTCACTAAGTGTATATGTTACGCTAGGTGTATGAATTCTATGTAGTTTTCATTACAGTATGCACTGCAAGAAAAAGAGAATCAATTTTGAAATGTCAAGTAATTCGAGTGCAGGGCGGCAGCCTCACGCGTTTCTTAACTGTTATAGTTTGCTTTAATATTCACTACAACGTTCTAGGCTGCAACACATGCCAATAATATAAAGACCATTGCATTTTTACTTACCCCCAATTCAAATCCTGACACAGTATACAGAAATTAGATGAAAGATACTGGTATCTTGCACAATAATATATTTAATTCATTCTTGTAACAGTTCACACACACACACACACACACACACACACACACACACACACACACACACACACACACACACACACACACAGCAGAATTACTAAGGATTCCACATTACATGGTGTGTCCATAGGTGTATAGGTATATTCATGGATCAAACCTCAAACCAGTAATGAATATCGTTAAAAGTGGTTCTGTTCTGACTCACTTTCACTATAAAACTGCCTGTTCTTGTGGTTACCACTACTATCACTGAGAAATTTAGTGCATAGACATTAGCTAGAGTTATGGCTGCAAGTATTCAGTTCTTTGTACAAGTGGCTCTCTTGTGCTGTGTGGTGACTATCAGTATGGCAAGTATCCCTGATTGGCCAAAAACATTCTCACAACTTGAAAGCAAAGTGAATATGCAACAAGAAGAAATCAAGTCACTTCACCAGATAATAGAACAGTTGGAGATGAGACTAGAACAACTTGAAGCGAAAGGTGAGTTTGGTGAAGTTCTAGTACAACCCAAAGCTCTTCATTTCTGTCAGTTCTGTTAGTCAGGACCTTCCTCCATAGAGTTTGTGGGGTTTACTTCATGGTATGACATCTTTCTAAGTCGGCCAATATTAAGACAGTACATAGAATGGCGAATTCCACCAGTATTGATGGAATACTCATTCCAAGCATTTCTAATATCCCTGTGGATTTGGAATTTAGAATTACAGGAATGAATTACTTGGTGTGATTGTTAAAAATGAAATTTGTTCAAGATGACAAATCTCTTAGGGCCTCCTCCTTGAATGGCCTCCTTCAAAATTAAATTCTGAACATTTCAATATAATAATTATTATGTGCAATATAAATTATTGCAGGGGTGCATTATGTGCAGATACCTGGTATGCACAGATTATGTCACACTAGTATTTGAAGTTTGAAAACTCATGGAGTTGCTGCCCCATGCACTTGAATTACTTGGGCTTACACATCATTTCGAAGCTGATATACATGTAATAATAGTTCATTTACTAACCTCATTAGATATCTTACTACTCCTAGTCTACTCGGTTTTTAATGTACTAATAATATTTTATATACACATATTTATTATACTACATCTTTCGGATGAGCGTAACCAACTGGAACTCTTTTCTGCAGCATAACTGTGAATGTATGCAAAATGTACGCAGCATGGATGACCACTTAGGTGTCCCGAACAACAAATAAAAAAACTCTACATATACCATCAAACAGAAAAAAATAAATTCACTTTTACATACAGGAGAATCAGTGACTACTTGTTATCTCAGGGATATGTGATAGCCCAATTTCCATATTAATTACTTTTTGTCACATTAATCATGTTGCTCATTTGGATAATATAGACTCATTGTTCTTTCAACAGATAAACTCCTGGAAAGAACTAGACGACAAGATGTTTGCAGTTGTCCACTTGGAGTAAAAGGGGATAGAGGAACACCGGGACTGAATGGGATAAATGGAACAAAGGGTGAAAAGGGAGACCCAGGTCTAAATGGGGAGAGAGGTGAAAAAGGTGAACTAGGACTGCCAGGACCCCAAGGACCACAAGGACAAAATGGAACAAAAGGTGAACACGGGGAAACTGGACAACCAGGGATTGTTGAACAGAAAGGTGAACCAGGAATGAAAGGAGACACAGGAGTGTCAGGCCTTAATGGAACAAAGGGTGAAAAGGGAAAAAGAGGACAACCAGGGAATGTTGGTCAAAAAGGCGAGGCAGGACTGAGAGGAGACAGAGGAGTGCCAGGACTTAATGGAACAAAGGGTGAACGAGGAGAAAGAGGTAAAGTTGGACAAAAAGGTGAGAAAGGACTGAAAGGAGAGAAAGGTCTGAAAGGGGAGCGAGGACCACAGGGACTTAATGGAACAGAGTGTGAGCTAGGAAGTGATGCACCAAAATGTCCAGGACAAACAATTTCACCAACACCTACAAGTTCATCAACACATGATACAAGTTCATCTGTTCCTGGAAGAGTTTCTGGCTAATATATATATATACATACCTTTCATTGATCTGGAGATGGAGCTCGAATACTTCCTGCAGGTGATAGCCTTATGCCATATGTTATTAATGTTTAATTGCATTTTAATTGTGCCATTTTCTTAGCAATGATTGAATGCAGTCTGTTAGCTATACATATGTGAGCATCTCTGACAAAAGGGTCCACTTGGTGAAAAATTTCAAAACACATTTTCTGACATCATTCGATAGCTACGTCACAGGGGAACGTGTTTTCAGTTGGAAGCGCTCAAATATTGTACTCCGTCCACGAGTTATTGATCGTTTCACGGACACCGCTGTCTACATCATAACTTTGAGAACGAGTCGCTTCCGGTTTATTCATTTTAGTCTGTATATTCATGACGTCACGAATACACGAACTTGTAAAGAAGGGTAATGGAGGGCGGTTTGTGATTTCTGCAAAGAATTCGCAATCGTCTATTACTTACATTTAACTTCAGATAGCCTTGCAAGTTTTCAAAGAAGAAAGCTGAAATCACCCACGCTACGTATACTTCTTTCATACGCGCGAAGATTCCGCCAAACTCTGTATAACGAAATGGCGTATTTCCGAGAGCTGGATTCAGTAGCGTATCTCAAGATGTAGTAGTCGTATGACAATTTCGCTTTCAGAGAACATTCTACTAATGATTCAGAGTCGATTTTCGCAAAAAAAAAGTTATTTCGAAGCCTAATAGGTATTTTGTCACCATAACCACAGTTTATACTTTCCACCAAGTGGACCCTTTTGTCAGAGATGCTCACATATGAATGCATTCATAATTTATTACAAATTACCATAAAAACAGGATATTTTGTATCCCATCCACTTATCTTTTAATTTTGATTCAGTAAAATTGACATTCATTTGCAATTATAATGAATTCTATGACATTCGCAAATAATTGTAAATGTGAGCTTTTATGGAATTAAGTGAAACCCATAACATGAGGATATTATATTTTGTGTATTATTCCTCACTAATAATATAAGAAAGTTGATATAGTCATATTAATTGAATTAATAATAAACATTAGCAGTAGGAAATTAACTGATTACAAAAAGAGGTAAGCAATAAGTGTGATGTTATGAGGAATCATCTGCTGATAACCGAGAGAATGAGACATCCATCTGCATTCATTATAGCAATAATACAACACAACACAGTACGTAGAGAGTAACAGCAGCTGGGAGGAAACTTGAACTTGAAGTCAGAAATCCAGTAGTTCAGAATCGGCTATCTATCCACGACTAAGTTCCTCAAAGATTGTACGGTGCAATTCCTTTGTCGCAGCTTAGTCCATGTCTGTTTCGATCAGTAACCTAGTCTCTTGAACACTGGACAACCTACTTGGTCTGGTTGCAGGCACTCTGAGGAACAGAATAATCTCTCAGGGATTTCAGATATTCTTGCCAGCTGCAGTCCAAATTTCAAGTTTCCTGCTGTTCTTGATTCAATGAACAGTTGTTCTTGGCTCTCAGTAGTCTTGGATGCTTTAATGAACAGTTGTTCTTCCTCTGAATCTTCTAGTATGGGTTGGCTAGCAGATACAAATTGAAGAGATCCAGATTAAATGAACTGTTGGATCTATGGTCTTGAGAAGATCAGGCTCTAGATCTTCTCACTCCTAAGTTAACATTCATTTTGTACTGGTCTAAATCAGTTAATCCCCTCCCCTCATGATCCTCGCAGTTTAGAATCCATTGGGGTCGGCAATAACTTACATGTAGAGGTTACTAATTAGAAGCCTCTACCTCTACCTAGGGGTTAATAATTATTATTATATGATAAGGATTCATTGCTGTGTGAGTATCCATGAGTAACAAAAGTTGTTGAGCATAGTCACAGCCAATAATTCAATAAAACACAGAACATTTCGATCCGTAGATGCAGCTGAAGAAGACCTACAGATCTTAACGACCTGTGTCATATTGAATTATTGGCTGTGATTACACTCAGTAATTCTTGTTACCAATAATTATTGGTAGCCTCTACTTATGCATGAGTAATTACATCACAGAGCACAGAGCTGACTGTATAGGTCACAAATTAGTGACCTCAATTTACACTTTGATCATTATAGTCTCATAGGCTGATGATGTCATCCATTAAGGGGCTCGCTGCTGAAGTGATTAATGTTAAATTGCAAAATTAAATACCAATGAATTTGTCTCTGGGAATATTGATTTCCCAGATAACGACAAAGTGTTGAGTACTAATACCTACATACAGGGAATTTCAAGCCCTTACTGCACCAATTTTATAACCTTCAGCCATAAGTTATTTACTATATACCCTGATCTAAATCATACCAGTATCTAATGTACTCGCTTATTGCCCTTGGTCTCATTGCCATACCGGATAAAGAGAAAAGCAGCTTTGCCTGTCGCAGTCACATGCAAGCATATAATACAGTCTGAATAATAATTGCAGCTTATTCATCTTGTAATTCGAAGTAACAGTGTGATGAAGCCCTAATATATGTGTGGATGTGAAGGACATTTTAATTAAAAGGTTGGCAGTTCAATGAAAATGATGATAATTTAATGATTTATTTGTAATATTGAAAGACATTTACTGTTTATCTATGTAGTAGTTGTTTGGTTTTCTGGAGGTGACCTAATTTACTGTTCATGTATAAGACCCTAGCTCTTCCACAACTAGTGTGCTTGGTAATCTGATGGTATAATGTAACATACATCTGTACCTGGCAGTTCTTGCAATAGCTCTTTCGATTTCCTGGCACTGATTGTATGGGGGTCACCCAGTTCTTCGCATGAATGCTGGTTGCACTGGTTGGCTGCCACATCTCCTCCTTACACCTACTACAAAATCCAATCCTGTGACATTACAGCTTTGTTAGTTTATTTGTCATTATACCTTTGAAAAGTATTGACAAGCTTGGCTAAGCATATATATATATATATACATACTAGGGTAATGATGCTTGTTCTGATACTGCTACATGGTATGCAAACCTTTGTACTCTGCACAGCTTAGGAGAGCCACTTCAGACACTGTCCAAACTACAGGGGACCTGTTGAAATAGACCACCTTTACAGTAAACCACCTATCCATTGCTGAACTACCCACTATTTAAATTCAACTACACATAAAGCAGCTCTGTAAAGTCTACCTAGTGTGTCAATTTTAGGAGGTCCCTCTGGTAGAATTCTTTGCTCATTTTTTCTGTTACAGTAGTATCAAGCCTAAGCATGTGAATTTGCATAGAATCCTGTACTTGTGGGAAGATGGACAGCCTGACTGTACTACATAGTAGACCACAATGACTTGACAGGGAACCAAGAGCTGTTGATGATACTGGATCAACTAGAACCGGAAGGAACTTATGGAAATCCAGGAGCACTGGGATATGTTGAGTATACACAGGTGAGTGCCCTTTGAAGCCTTTTTCAGTCAAACCTTACAAGTAGCAAATTCAATTATAATATGGGAAGATATACAGTAATTTCATTAGACTAAGTGGTGACACCATTGATGCATTGATAAATCAATTACAATGGACATGTCACTAATACTGCATATGTATGTCCATGAACAGTACTCCATGAACAGTCTAGAAATTTAAGATGTTCAGTGACCAAGTATTTAAACTACGTATGTTACAGCTCACTCCAAAGATCACTACGAAAGTACAATATGATGTGAAAATCATAATAAAATTTGCCTTGTTTGAAGAAATGTATACCTTTTAGGATTGAAGGCAACTCCTAACACAAGATATTGTAGGTCATTCTGATTTTTACAGTATAAAATTTGGTGAATTCTTGTTAATGCATCACCGCTTAATCTTGTAATCCGCCACTATTTCCCAATACAAATGTGCTGTACAAGTGCCAATGAATAGAATTTTAGTTAATCTGTCAAACTCATTAATCGACATTTTTCTTGGAAACAACTTGTAGTGAATATTATTAACGAGTATTCACTGTAATGCTCCACATGTGAATTACTCATGTCACGTCATGCAAATTCATATGTAATCTACAATACTAATAATTTATTTAATGTATCCTATACTATTTCCTTTTGACTTCCGGTACGGTAGATATAGGAATCCTAGGAATGCTTCATTAGAAAATTCACTGCAAGAAAGAGACAGTCTATTTCAAAATGCCAGGAAATATGAGTGTGGGGCCAGCAGCCACACCAGTTTCCACACTTGAATTATTTGCTTTACTATTCACTTCAACTGTCAATAATGCAAAGGCCATTTGTACTTACCAAACTTTCAAATCCTGCTACAGTGTACAGAAATAAGATGAAAGATACAAGTACATTGCACAATAGTAAATTTTATTTATTCTTGTCACAGTTCCTATTTGAGCAAAACCATGTGTACAGTTAGTAGACCAAATATATACCCACATATTGCCCTTAAGTCATGATAGTGCATTGGCAAATGAACACCACATATTGTCATCGATAATTGATTCAACTTACCACACATAGATCCCGAAATGTATGGACAAGTACACACACAAACACACATACATACATGCACGCACGCACGCACGCACGCACGCACGCACACACACACACACACACACACACACACACACACAACACACACACACACACACACAACACACACACACACACACACACACACACACACACACACACCATACGCACATACCACAAAGAAGAACGAAACACCACTAACCCCACACATGGGAATCCACTCACTTATACCAAAGCAGAATTACTAAGGATTCCACAATTACATGGTGTATGGGTAGGTATATTCATTGATCAAACCTCGAAACATGTAATGAATATCTTTAAAAGTGGCTCTGTTCTCCCTTTGACTATAAAACTGCCAGTTCTTGTGGTTACCATTACTAACATCGAGAAATTTAGTGCATAGACTTTAGCTTCGGCTATGGCTCCAAGCAGTCAGGTGTTCGTACATGTTGCTTTTTTGTGCTGTGTGGTGATCTCCAGTATGGCGAGTATCCCTGATTGGCCAAAAGCATTCTCACAACTTGAAAACAAGGTGAATGTGCAACAAGAAGAAATAAAGTCACTCCGCCAGGTAATAGAACAGTTGGAGAGGAGACTGGAACAACTTGAAGTGAAAGGTGAGGTTGGTGATGTTCATGTGCAGCCTCAAGTCCCCATTCTTCATTCCATATAGTCAGGACCTTCCTCCTTTTGGAGTATGTGGATCTGTTTCATTGTATCATTGAGTCAGTCAATATTAAGACAGTACATGAGTAATTAAGACAGTCAATATTAAGACAGTACATGAGTAATTATAGAATGGTGAATTCCACCAGTACTGGTGGAGTACTATATTCCAAGCATTTCTATTATCCCTGTGGATGGGAAGTAAGATGTACAGGAATGAACTACTTGGTGTGATAGTTAAAAATGCACGTTTTGAGATAAAAAGAAACTCTTTGGGCTGCCTCCTTGAACCAGAATTGCTTTAGTGCCTTTTTTCAGTTCAGAGAACCTTCACAAAATATGTTATGTTAGGAGAATCTTCTGGACTCGAGACATTATAGTTATTCAATTTTAATTTCTCACCAATTTCAATATTTTTTCCACACAGTATACAATATGATGGGGGTTTATTTGGTGCAGATACCTGGTGAACCTAGATCATGTCAAGCAAGTATTTATAGTTTGAAAACTCATGGAGTTATCGCCTCATGCACGTGAAATACTTGAGCGTACGCATCATTCTTATGCTGATATCTATATATTTAATGATATTATATTATGTACGCAAATTTATTATACTACATCTTTCAGATAAGCGTGACATACTGAAAGTTATTCCATATTATTTCAACATAATTGTGAATGTATGCAAAAATGTACACAGCATGGATGATCACTTGGATCTCCCAAGCAATAAAATTGATCCAATTCTAGTCTATGTGACTGGTACAAGATTGAGCAGGAAAAAAAATCACTTCTCTGTACAGGAGAATCTATGACTACCTGTTGTCTCAGGGATATGTGATAGCCCAATGTCCATATTAATTACTTTTTGTCACATCAATCATGTTGCTCATTTGGATAATATAGACTCCTTGTTCTTTCAACAGATAAACTCCTGGAAAGAACTAGACGACAAGATGTTTGCAGTTGTCCACTTGGAGTAAAAGGGGCTAGAGGAACACCGGGACTGAATGGGATAAATGGAACAAAGGGTGAAAAGGGAGACCCAGGTCTAAATGGGGAGAGGGGTGACAATGGAGAACTAGGTCTGCCAGGACCCCAAGGACTAAATGGAACAAAAGGTGAACGTGGTTATACAGGAGAACCAGGGAATGTTGGGCCGAAAGGTGAATCAGGACTGAAAGGAGACAAAGGAGTGCCAGGACTTAATGGAACAAAGGGTGAACGTGGAGAAATAGGACAACCAGGAAATAAAGGACAGAAAGGTGAGAAAGGTCCGAGAGGTAAAAATGGAAATAAAGGGCAAAAGGGGGAGCCAGGAATCAAAGGATCACAAGGTCATAATGGAACAAATGGTGAACGAGGGGAAAAAGGACAACGCGGGAATATTGGACAGAAAGGTGAACCAGGACTGAAAGGAGAGAAAGGACCACAGGGACTTAATGGAACAGAGTGTAAACCAGAAAGTGATGCAACAAAAGGTCCAAGACAAACAATTCCACCAACACCTACAATTTCACCAGCACAAGTTACAAGTTCAACAACAATTGCTACAACTTCGCTGTACACACTTGGTAGATAAACCATCCATTGATCTGGAGGTCGAGCTCGAATACTTCATGCAAATACTACCCCAATGTTATAAATGTTTAATTGTAGTTCATTTTTGTGAAAGACATGCTAGCACAGTAATTACTATCTATTAAACAACAATACATACTAATAATAATAATAATAATAATAATGATAAAAGTGATCAAATCAAGCATGAAATATATAATTCCATAACAATAGCAATTACAAAAATGGCATAATCAAACACAGCATGCAACAAACCTAGACGTACATATATATTAACATTTTACCTACCTAGGTGTACCACACCTTCCACCATGGCTGGATCAGCTGCACTCATGTACACTCCTCTAGGATGATGGTATGATGACCTTGATCTCTGGAGGTAACTGACCTACAATCTCAAGATGGCAAAGCTGAGGCACAATCAAGCAAAGCATCCTCAATACAGTACTGTAGGTCAAGTGCTGTTTCTCAGCCTGCATAGAATCAAGTTGCTTGATGAAGGTACTTGGACCGGTTCCTCCAGTACAGGAATGAAAAAAATGGCACGAATGTGCCATGTTCAATCCCCGAATTCTTTATTACCGAGCGTTAGCGAGGTAATTGTTTCCGTTCGTTTGGGGAGTCCGATCGAGCAGCCCACGCACATAATTGCGGTGGCCGCCAATATTGTTCAATTTAGGTCACTTTTTGGTTTCTTTGAACGCAAATCGTTCGTCGAACGAATCGATCAGCACTAAGTCGTCCCACCGACGGTAATGGGGCACCGTCACAGCATATATTGAAATGGCAAACTTGGACAAAGGTTGCCTGTGGTTCACACACGATCCGTTAAAAGAGCACTTACTTTTCGATTCCTCCTGTCGACAAATTTCGGACTACATCACTACTAAGTACCTTAAAACAATTCGAATAACAATTGTCAACTTTTTTGCACAACGATTTTTCGATTTCCTTCGCCGAAGAGCAGGGTTCGCCAATCCGTCGTTCGGGACACCAAATGGTCGGCCATCATGACGTCCATTTTGGAAGACATTTTTAGATGATGTCACTAAACTACGTCATATCATGGATCTTGATATGCAAGATCTATTTGCGAGGTTCTGAACTTTGTTCACAACTAGTATTATTTCATATTTATGTCTCTTCTCGTGTTCATGGTGCCTGTACGCAGGTAAAACATGTGAGATCGGTTCCGTAAACAAAATGGCCGCTGGATAATTGCTCTTATTATTTCTGCCTCTTCCTTCCTCCAGGACCGGTTTTATGCACGAACGAATGGCTTCCACACTTCTAATACATTATAGCTATGTTTCTATCCCTGGGATGGTTTGTACTTCACTCATTTGATCGAGATATTCGGCATACCGTCATACCTATGAAAAAGGCTTTTATCGAAGTGCGGAATTTTTGATGGAAGGCACGAGCTTAACTTTCTAGTTCCAAATATTCGCAATAATGACACCTAACTTTTCACCGCGTAGCTTGTTGATTACTTTTTCTATTCTTGAGATATGACAGTTTTGTCATTTCACGGCAAGAGGTAAAAAACATAAACCATCACATGTTGACAACGGAGATGAATATCAAGAAGAACTGTTGTGAAAAGTTGGCTTTACCCTTCTTCTACCCAATGTCGACGGATAAGTAGCTCTGGGCTTCACTTAAAAATTCCGCATTCTCCTAGAAGTTCAGCTATGCTCAAAACTCAACTCCTCCAGATCACATTACTATCACAAGGTTCGGATTACGTAAGCACCAAAATGTAATTCGTACGACGGTGTCTCTCGTACATAATAAGCATAAGAAGAGGTAAATCTTTCTCAAAGAAAACATTTTAATAATAAACGAACTATAAAGGGTAGAAAAACGTTCGCTTGCTGCTACGAATTCGTACAACTGATTTCGTGCGTTTCAATGTCACTGATCATCATGCGGATTGCATGTGACTCGCCCACACTACCTGTGATTTAATTGTTTACATAACACCTTAACCACCAAATTCCAGTCGACGCCCTCGAATCTCACATGTTATACCTGCATAGCATGTAGTGGTCTGGAGAGATTTTGAGATGTTTGAGTCTCTCCCCACCCCAGAACACACTTGCCACTACATCTATCCCAGCATCATCATTAGTAGCAGTACTGTGGGCTGTGAGTGTGTCTCCAGCAAGAGGTTACAGATGTGGCTCAATGCAAAAGGCATGGCAAACTTCTGTAAGAAGATTGGCCACAATATCAAGGACTTCATTATGACGTATGGTGGTAGTTCCACGTATTGGGCAAGTCAAAGCATGCTCTGTGTTAACGATGGCTCCACAAGCACATTCACTATGTAGATTGGTGATCCATAGCCCAGACAGAGCCATTTGAAACACGTTTTTAAGCATGCCATTGAAGATATTTTTCACTTTAATTCATCAAAAATGACATTCATTGGCACAAATCATAATGGATTCTATAATTGAAAATGTTTTAGCTTCTATTGAATTGTGTGAAATCCACGATAAGAAGCTGTTATATTTTGCATATATAACATAATTCCCGAATAATATAATTCTATATGTTGACATAGTCAGATTCAGGACAGTAATAATAAACATTGAGTATATAGCAAATTGATGGATAACAATAATGTATACAATTAGTGTAATCTTACAATGAATTGTCTGTTTGAAACTTAGAGGATAAAATATCCATTTGCATTCCTGACAGTGCTTCCTGATTAGAATAAATATTTATGCAATTTCTGCCATTTTGAGAGGCTGTTTTAGCAATAGCTCCTGTAAAAGTCAAGTTGAACTGCAATAATGATACATAAACGAGATATTAGAATTATTCATGTAGAAGTTACTAATTCTTAACCTCTACTTAGGCAAGCTTATTCATCACAGAGCACAGAACTGGCAGTAGGGGTCACAAATAAGTAACTTTAACGTACACTTGTATTATTATAGTCTTGTTGTATGATGACGTGATGCATTAAGGAGCTTGCTGGTGAAGTTATTGATTTTACTGCTCAAGTTTAACCTTCCTTGGTGTTTTGTTCTTATGCAGCAACTAATGTGCAAGGAAACAAATGTCTAACTGTTGATTTTCCATTGGATTGCTCACATTGACTGACATTTGCATCGCAGTGGTGCTTGAATTAGTGCTCAATTGCGAAATGTCAACGATGCTTGTGTTATTTCAAATAGCAATGAATTTCTCTCTGAAAATATGATTTCCCAGTAAATGACAAAATATTAAGAACTGATATCAACCTTTCAGCTTTCAACTTTCAACTTTCAAGTCCTTATTGCCCCAACTTCATGACCTTCAGTAATAGAATATTTACTACCTTTTCTCTCAATTATGCCAGTATTTAATGTACTCACCCCTCACATGCTAATTTCCTGGGGCCTCATTGCCATGCCAGACAATGGGAGATAATAGTATTGGCTGTCACATACAAGCGTATTCCACACAATCTCAATAGTAATTGCAGCTTATACATCTTGTAATTTCAAATAACAGTCTGATGGAGCCATAATTTCCGTGTAAATTGGAATGACATGGACAAGGCCTTAGCTGTTCCACTGCTAGTATGCTTTGTAACCTGATTGTAATGTAACATACATATGTACCTCGCATTTCTTCCAATAGCTCTTTCCTGGCACTGATTGTATGGAGGTCACCCAGTACTTTGTAGGAGTAATGGTTGTACTGGTTGGCTGCCACATCTCTCTATTGATACACTATTTGCACCTACTACAAATCAAATCCTGCAGCATTACGCCTTTGTTAGTTAATAGCTGTTATACCTTTGAAAAGTACAGAGAAGCTTGGCTAAGCATATAATAATATTATATATATATATATATATATATATATATATATATATATATATGTATATATACACCAGGGTAATGATGCTTATTCTGATACTGCTACATAGTATGCAAAACTCTGTACTCTGCAAAGTTGCAAGCTTAAGTGAGCCACATCAGACGCTGTCTGAACAACAGGGCAACCTGTTAAAATAGACCACATCTACACAAGGACCACCTATCCTGAACTACCCACTATTTTAACCCAACTACGCATAGAGTAAAGCAACTCTTTATAAAGTCCACCTGGTGTGTCAAATTTAGGAGGTACCTCTGGAAAACTTTGCTGTTATAATTTTTATCTGTTACAATAGTATCAAGTTTAGGCATGGGAATTTGCATAGAAATCTTGACTTGTGGGAAGATGGACAGCCTGACTGTATTACATAGATCTAGAAGACCACATTGACTTAACAGGGAACCAAGAGCTGTTGGCACTGGATCAACTAGGACCACAAGGAACTTTTGATCATTCAGGAGCACTAGGAGATGTTGAGTACACACAGGTGAGTGCCCTTTGGAGCCTTCAATCAAACCTTACAAGTAGCAAATTCAATTATAATATGGGAAGATATACAGAATTTCATTAGTGGTGACACCATTGATGCATTGATAAATCAATCACAATGGACATGACTATGTCCCTGTGACTGCATATGTATGTCCATGAGCAGTACACCATGAACAGTCCAGTAGTTTAAGATGTTCAGTGACCAAGTAATTAGACTAAATTTGTTTACAGCTCTATCCAAAGACCACTAATGAAGCATAATATGCTGTGAAAATCAAATTAATTTTTTTTGTTTGAAGGAATGCACCTTATGGAACTCCTAACACAAGATATTGCTGTGGGTCCTGATTGTAAGAGTACTGCGAATTCTCGTTAATGCACTACTGCTTTATCCACCAAACCTTTAAGTCTGCCACTATTTCCAAGTACCAATGTAATATACTAATGTCAATGAATATTTATTAAGTCCCTCAAACTCATTAATGTCATACTTCTTGGGAAAAAAAATTATATAATGTGGCCAATTAATGAATATCCACTGTAATGCTTCACATGTGAATTACCCATGTCACATGTAGTGTAAATGTATGTGTAATCAGCAATGCTAATAATCTATTTAATATATCCTACACAATTTCCTTTTCACTAAGGGCATATGTTACGCTATATGCATGAATTCTATGAATTATTTATTACAGTATGCACTGCAAGAAAAAGAGAACCGATTTTGAAATGTCAAGTAATTCAAGTGCGGGAGCGGCAGCCGGCAGCCTCACATGTTTCTTAACTGTTATAGTTTGCTTTAATATTCACTTGAACTTTTTAGGATGCAACACATGTCAATAATATAAAGACCATTGCATTTTTACTTACCCCAGATGAAAGAAACTAGTATCTTGCACAATAATATATTTAATTCATTCTTGTCACAGTTCACACACACACACACACACACACACACACACACACACACACACACACACACACACACACACACCACAGAAGCAAGAAATACCACTACCCCCACACATGGGAATCAACTCATTTCCACCAAAGCAGAATTACTAAGGATTCCACATTACATGGTGTGTCCATAGGTGCATAGGTATATTCATGGATCAAACCTCAAAACCAGTAATGAATATCATTAAAAGTGGTTCTGTTCTCACTTTCACTATAAAACTGCCTGTTTTTGTGGTTACCACTACTATCACTGAGAAATTTAGTGCATAGACATTAGCTACAGTTATGGCTCCAAGTATTCAGTTCTTTGTACAAGTGGCTCTCTTGTGCTGTGTGGTGACTATCAGTATGGCAAGTATCCCTGATTGGCCAAAAACATTCTCACAACTTGAAAACAAAGTGAATATGCAACAAGAAGAAATCAAGTCACTCCACCAGATAATAGAACAGTTGGAGATGAGACTAGAACAACTTGAAGCGAAAGGTGAGTTTGTGAAGTTCTAGTACAACCTGAAGCTCTTCATTATTGTCAGTTCTGTTAGTCAGGACCTTCCTCCATAGAGTTTGTGGGGTTTGCTTCATGGTATTACATCTTTCTAAGTCGGCCAATATTAAGACAGTACATAGAATGGTGAATCCAACCTGTATTGATGGAATACTCATTCCAGGCATTTCTAATATCCCTGTGGATTTGGAATTTAGAATTACAGGAATCACTTGGTGTGATTGTTAAAAATGAAATTTGTTTATGACGATAAACTTTTGGGGCTGCGTCCTTGAACCAGAATTTCTTGGTTGCCATTTTCCATTTCAAAAGAACCTTCACAAAATTTATTATGTTAGGAGAATCTTCTGGACATGAGTTATAATAGTTATTCAAATTTAAATTCTGAACATTTCAATATATTATGTGCAATATGAATTATGGCGGGGGTGCATTATGTGCAGATACCTGGTATGCACAGATTATGTCACACTACTATTTTAAGATTGAAAACTCATGGAGTTGCTGCCCCATGCACTTGAAATACTTGGGCTTACACATCACTTCGAAGCTGATATACATGTAATAATAATGTAACAGTTCTTTTTAAATTAATAACTTTGTTAGATATCTTCACTACTACTCCTAGTCTACTCGGTTTTTAATGTAATAATAATATTTCATATACAAATATTTATTATACTACATCTTTTGGATGAGCGCAACCAACTGGAAGCTGCAGCATAACTGTGAGTGTATGCAAAATGTACGCAGCATGGATGACCACTTAGGTGTCCCAAACAACAAATAAAAAAACTCTGGTATAACATGTGAGATCGGTACCGTGAACATAATGGCCGCCGTAAAATTACTCTTACATTTTCTTCCTCTTCATCTCTCCAAGACCAGTCTATTACAGGAAAGAATAGTTTGAACGCTTCTAATACGTGTTAACTATGTTTCAATTCCTTAGATACTTCGTACTTTGCTCATTTGATGGAGATATTCCACATGCCGCCATACCTATGAAAAGGGCTTTTATCGAAGTGCGGAATTTTTGATGGAAGGCACGAGTTTAACTTTCTAGTTCGAACATTCGCAATAATGACACCTAACTTTTCACCGCGGTGCTTGTTGATTTCTTCCCCCATTCCTGAGATATGACGGTTTTTGTTGGTTCGAGGCATGAGGTGAAAAACATAAACCGTCACATGTTGCCAACGGAAGCGAATATCAACAAGCGATACGGTGAAAAGTTAGCTTTACCCTTCTTCTAACTAATGTCGACGCATACGTAGCTCTGGGCTGCAGTGAAAAATTGCGCATTCTCCGAGAAGTTCTACTATGCTCAAAACCCACAATGCTCCTCCAGATCGCGTTACTTACGTAAGCATAAATTTGAAAATCGTGCACCGGTGTCTCTCGTACATATTCAGCTTAAGAATACGCGAATCTTTCTCAAAGAAACATTCTAGTAATATTCGATCTATAAAGGGAGAAAAAAGTACGGTTGCTGCTGTGTATTCGTACAATTGATTTCGTACGTTTGAAATGTCACTGATCATCATGCGGACTGTGTGTGACTCGCCCACACTACCTGTGACTTAATTGTTTACATAACACCTTAACCACCAAATTCTGGTCGACACCCTCAAATCTCAGATGTTATACCTGCATAACATCAAACAGAAAAAAATAAAATCACTTTTACATACAGGAGAATCAGTGACTACCTGTTATCTCAGGGATATGTGGTAACTCAATTTCCATATTAAATACAGTATGTCACATCACTCATGTTGCCCATTTGGATTATATTATAGACTCATTGTTCTTTCAACAGACGAACTTCTGAAAAGAGGTAGACGACAAAATGATTGCAGTTGTCCACTTGGACCAAAAGGGGCTAGAGGAACTCCGGGACTGAATGGGATAAATGGAACAAAGGGTGAAAAGGGAGACCCAGGGCCACAGGGGGAGAGCGGTGACAATGGAGAACTAGGTCTGCCAGGACCCCAAGGACTAAATGGAACAAAAGGTGAACGCGGGGAAACTGGACAACCAGGGATTGTTGGACAGAAAGGTGAACCAGGACAGAAAGGAGACACAGGAGTGTCAGGCTTTAATGGAACAAAGGGTGAAAAGGGAAAAAGAGGACTACCAGGGAATGTTGGACAGAATGGCAAGCCAGGACTGAAAGGAGACAGAGGAGTGCCAGGACTTAATGGAACAAAAGGTGAACAAGGAGAAAGAGGAAAAGTTGGACAAAAAGGTGAGAAAGGACTGAAAGGAGAGAAAGGTCTGAATTTCAAAGGGGAGCAAGGACCACAGGGACTTAATGGAACAGAGTGTGAGATAGGAAGTGATGCACGAAAATGTCCAGGACAAACAATTTCACCAACACCTACAAGTTCATCAACACATGCTACAAGTTCCCCTGGACCAATTTCTGGCTAATATATATATATATATATATATATATATATATATATATATATATATATATGTGAGCGTCTCTGACAAAAGGGTGTACTTGGTGAAAAATTTCGAAACACATTTTCTGACACTATTCGATAGCTACGTCACAAGGGAACGTGTTTCCCTTGGAAGCACTCGAATATTGTACTCCGTTCACGAGTTATGGATTGTTTCACAGCCATCCCTGTCTACATTAAAACCTTGAGAACGAGTCGCTTCCGGTTTATTCATTTCAGTCCGTATATTCATGACGTCACGAATATGCAAACTCGTAAAGAAGGGTTATGGAGGGCGGTTTGTGATTTCTGCAGAGAATTAGCAGTCGTCGATTAAATACCGTTGACTTCAGATAGCCTTGCAAGTTTTCGAAGAAGAAAGCTGAAATCACCCGCGCTACGTATACTTCTGTCATACGTGCGAATATTCCGCCAAACTCTGTGTAACAAAATGTCGTATTTCCGAGAGCTGAAGTAAGTAGCGTATCTCAAGATGTAGTGATGGTATGACAATTTCGCTTTCAGAGAACATTCCACTAATGATTCAGAGTCGATTTTCGCAAAAACAGAAGTTTGTTATTTCGAAGCCTAATAGGTATTTTGTCACCGTAACCACAGTTTATACTTGTCACCAAGTGGACCCTTCTGTCAGAGATGCTCATATATATATATATATATATATATATATATACCTTTTATTGATTTGGAGATGGAGCTCGAATATTTCATGCTTAGTGCTAGCCTTATGCTACATGTTATTAGTGTTTAATTGCATTTTAATTGTGCCATTTTCATAGCAATGATTGAATGCAGTCTGTTAGCTAGTCATATGAATGCATTCATAATTTATTACAAATTACCATAAAAACAGGATATTTTGTATGCCATCCACTTATCTTTTGATTTTGATTCAGCAAAATTGACATTCATTTGCAATTATAATGAATTCTATGACATTCGCAAATAATAGTAATTGTGAGCTTTTATGGAATTAAGTGAAACCCATAACATGAGGATATTATATTTTGTATATTATTCCTCAATAATAATATAAGAATTCTATAAGTTGATATAGTCATATTTATTGGAGTAATAATAAACATTACCAGTAGCAAATTAACTTTAGTAGTTCAGAATTGGCTATCTATCCGCGACTGAGTTCCTCAAAGTCGTCGATCAAGGTTGAAAACAGCCACTTTGCTACCTTGCTTTCTATATTTTCGGGTGTTTCTTCCCATAAATAACTGATTCTGATAAATAACTGATTCTGAATGTCTTAGGCACACAGGACTGGACTGGAGAGCAGAAAATACCTTCAGAAAGAAGCAGTGATTCTCTGTGCATTTTGGAGCGTTTATTTGGCGATAAATGGGTTACTACCCGCCTGCCTCGGGAGGTATCATATTTACTGCTCTCGCCCTTGGTTCTCGCGCAGTAAATACGATACCTCCCTCGTAGACAGGTAGTAACCTATATTTCTGCAATTGTCAGTGGCTGTTGTAGTAATGGATCCCATAAAGGTCAAGTTGAATTGTAATTATAATGATATATCCATGAGATAGTAATTTTTCATTTAAACCACCATGAATAATTAACCAATTATGCGCCATGATGTCATTGTAGTGCGTGACTCTTGTGGTCGAATTGAATTTGTCAAGAATGTGTGATTTGTCTCACCACCTAGAAAGAAGAAACTTCACATTTTAACCTGAATGCAATCAATAACGTACCCAAATAAAGAAACAGACTTACGAGTAACAGCTTATTGGAATGACTGTCCCATTATTGGAATGACTGTCCTAAGTTGAAATTTGGTCCATTCTGTCATTTAGCTATTATGTTGTGCCAACTCATTATAATTCATGGGCCAATGTTGTCTGAATTCATTATGTTCTGTGGTAGTATCATGATATTATAATATTTTTACAAGTAACATTGAGATACAATGATAACTATTAAAATATTCATAATAATGAAAGTAAATACGAGTTATGGCTCAGTAACTTGGGATGCAAGGGCAGAGAACTGCATTTCGGTACGTATGTCATCCTTGGCTCCGAAAAGAATGAAGTTTCTTCCCATTTTCAGTGCAGTGTTGGCAATTGTACCTGTGAAAGATGAGATTTGCTACAGTTCAGCAAATGGAAGGTGTATTTGTACATAATTGATGGAGATACACTAAAATATGTACACTGCATGCAATTCGTTGGTCACAAATTTGAGGATAGGATTCCCTTATATAGGGTCACAAATTTGAGGATAGGATTCCCTTATAAAGGGTCACAAATTTGTGGACTGGAATCCATTTACTAGGTCACAATTTGAAAACTGGCCATGGAATACCCTTAACGGGTCACAAATTTGTGGGCTATGCAGTATTAATGCATGTATATATATGCCCTGTAAAGCTGTTGATGCTGAATATTCCCAGTTGCCATGGTAACATAAGATACAACTACATATGTATTTTACCTTCATCTTCACTTTCTTCAAATATCAATATGCACTGTCCTTGGGATGTGTACATTTTTAGCAGAGTGCTCCAAATCTCATCTGACGATTTGTATGATGTAAAATTTCGTCTGGGCAGATCACTAAAGTTGGCAGGATGGAGCTTGCCATCTTGTGACCAGTGGCCAATCACAGCTGCCAATACAGATGGCATCATTGTTTTGCCATCATCAAGGAGATCTGCTTACAATAAATGAAAGGAATTAAGTGAATTATCGTTATTATGCATTCCAATATCTGCCATTTTGTGTGTGTGTGTGTGTGTGTGTGTGCGTGTGCGTGCGTGTGTGTGTGTGTGTGTGTGTGTGTGTGTGTGTGTGTGTGTGTGTGTGTGTGTGTGTGTGTGCATGTATGTGTACGTATGTCTGTTTCAAGAAACACCAATAATATAATGAAACTTGTTTGCTACATCTAAACTCCTAATTGAGGCTCGCTGTGAACACGGCAAAGGCAAATATGGTGTATGCATGTGTGTATTTCGGTATACATGGTTGGCTGTGTGTGTATGTGCATAAAATTATAGATAACGTGACCCATGTTTGTTTTGATACTGCATGAGTGGCTAACTTTGTAGCGGCTGAACGCGTGATCCTTCATGGCACAGATACAAAATCTCCGCATTTAGCAGGTGCTCACGGAACACATCTGTGAATATTTGAGCCTTCTCTGTAGTGCAGATTGCAACAAGACTGAACTGCCCATTAGACAATGATGCAGATGTGGTGTTAAACTCTTTTGCACTCCACACCATTGTCTTTATGTCAGATTCAGTCATGGCATCATTCTAAAGTAACAACAAAATTAATTTAAAATATATTAATTTGTTTGTGTGGAATTACCAATAGTAATAATATATAGCTGAACCAGGGCTGCATAGGGGAACGTGGAGTGAGTTGACTGCGTTTCACCATGGCTTGCTATGTGCATCGCAAAGAGTTGCTCAGTAACAGACAACGTAATCATGATAACCCTCCTGATTGCCCTTCCCATACGGTGAATTTACATGCCATGGTATTGAGGGATTTGAACCTGCATAGGTTTCAGCATACTGAAAATCATTGCCCGAACCGGAAATTTTGCTATCCCATTGCGTAAACAACCAAAACCCGACAAAATGGCGTCCTACCACTCTATGACTTTCTACGTGCCCGACAACGTTACGGTGTAGATTCACGTAGATATGTGGCCCAGAAAAGGCTTGAAGGGTTAGTCAACTTTGGATCTTTTCAATTTGCAAGGTATGTTTTAGTACTTAGGTGTTGGATTGTAGTATTTTATGTCATCGTGGTCGTTGCTACTTGTACTCTACTATCTCATCATCTCTTGTGGCTGGTCTGCCTGATAATCCTGAATAATCAACTACCTAACTAAATTTAAGTAATAGAAACCTCGATAACTCCATTCATTCCTCCCCTAAAGGCTAATCTTCGAAAGATTAAGTAGGATAATGCGGGGTATTTCGGAACGGTGGGGTAATTCGGAATGGTCGATTAAAAGCAGTGTCACTAGCAAGCTACAAGCATTAATTTTAGTCAGTGTTGTCTTGGTGAATTGAGAGTTCAGCAATGTCAAGTGTGGCTAGACAGGTTAATAATAGCAAAAGTTAAAGGCACCGTTCTGAAGTACCCCGCTTTATCCTGCAATGACTAAGGAACGTAAGTAAGACGTTGAATGACATTAGAGTGTCTTCTAATTGTTTTTACTGTACCGTAACATCTATCATAAGCCTGTCACATAATGAACGTGGAGTACTACCACATACACTCATCATGTAGTTATTGTCTATGGTTTGAATGGGCGTGTACATAGATATTTGACAATATTATAATGTTCTCATATCCTGTACCAAAAGTATAGTCATGGGGTAAATTTAATGCTTACCTGCTTGCAGTTCCCAGCAATGATAAATGTCGACCCTTGATATGAAGGCATTGCGGACAAAAGAGCTTCCTTTGTGGACTTTGTGTAGGGTGATGATATGAAGTAGCCAGCACAACCTCCCATGTCGACTGAGTTTTCAGAATCCTTCCTTGACACACTGTCTAATGCTGCCCGGCAATAGTCTTTGAATGGCTGGGTAAGGCCTTCCTTAGTCTTCATTTTTACCTTGAAAAATACCTTTAGTTTGTCTTCCGATGCATAATTTGGGTACACCTCCACAGCCTTGTTCCATTCCTTCATGTTCACGCATCTACAGTATATATCACATGAAAAGATTGATTTACATGTGCGTAGTATAAGTACCCTGAAGTATACACATGTAATATACAAGTTGGGCACTAGTAAACATGTGTACCATGATGTGAAGAATTTCAAAACCTTAAGAAGCATTCTTTGATGTTTTTCATTGCTCTCTTTCTCTTCCCCTCTTCTTGGAGCTCTGGAATGCTCATGTTACCACTCAATACTTGTGAGAGTAGGCTTTGTTGAATAGTGCTGCTGAGGTTTTGAATGGGCTCCAGATAATGTTGTTTAAAAGCAATCTTTTTTTGAAGTTGCTTGGCATTGGCTGATGTGGAAAAGTACATTAGATTGGGAGCACGTAAACATTTCATTTTCGAATGAGGCACCACGTTACAAATTTATATCTGTTATTATGATTACTACATTGTTATATGCCAGTGCCCGGTGACTTAATTACTAGTGCACCTATGTACATATGCATTTATTGTACATGCGTACTTAGTGTGTGTGGTACAGTTATATGACACCCAGTTGAGTTTTGATTCAGTCCATTCTTAGCAGAGCCTTTTATGTTGTTTGGGGGTATAGGCATAGGCATAGAACTGTCAGCACTTCATGATATATCGAAATTCTTTAAATTTTGCCACCTGGGTGTAGCATTGGACACCATCTTAGCACACCTCATCTACACACCCACTTTATTAGACTAAGTGAGGATGTAACGTTTTGTACTACTTGACGATTGTCTTACTTGGAGGCTTCTGTCCTTTTGTCTCCCCTTCACTAAACATCTCCATAACCCTTATTGCCATCTTGTATTCCATGGGGTTGAATGATGCCTGCTTCAAAATGTTGTCAATGTTTGTGGTACTGAATGACTGAGCAGAAAACATGCATACCATATATAGCTCTATTTAAGGAATGATATCTTACTACATGCACTCTATAATCACCTTAGGCAAAATGCATGTTCGGCACTTGTCTCTCCATTGTTGGGTTGGTTGCACTATTTCACCATTGGTACCCATCTCAAGCAGGCATCTACAGGCTTCAACCTACATCAATGCATTGAATACAGTTACAACTGCATATAAAAGTGGTTAACTCTAATTTCTGTACTTTGGAGATGATTACATTTTCATACAAACATGCACCCATGCATGCACACACACACACACACACACACACACACACACACACACACACACACACACACACACACACACACACACACACACACACACACACACACACACACACACACACATTATATATATAATATAGCATAGCTTACATAGTCTCTGTGGGTCATTTCATGTGTGTAGTGTCCATTGATGTTGTGCCTGGATGCCAGTCTCAATGCCTCTTCATCAGTGAGGCCACAATACACATATGCGATGCACTCACTAAAAAATGGATTGTCTGCCGAAGATCGAAATAAATGACATGTTTTTGAATACATATGTCACCATAATATATCTGATGATGCTATCACTGATAGCATCATCAGATGTATATGAAATTACTCACCAGGAACCTCTGCCATCAGTTCTTTCTTGGCTGTAACTGTATGTAGGCCGCCCAAAACTTCATACTGACATTGATTCCTCAAGCTTACTTTGAAGTCTGAGGAATCTTCAACAAATTTCTTGTGGCACAGTAGTGCCGCTGGAGACACCCCAGGTGCAGCTGGGTCCTGTATCATACGTTTCTTAAGTGATTTTATGAAGTAAGGGTCTACTTTCCTAAGCTGTCTTGTAGGCTCAGGCGGGTGGCAAATGTTGGTATTGATCATGAGTGGTGTTGACCCTTTGAAAATTGAATGGCATAATATGTAATTACATACGTAAAAAGTATATACTTGGCAACCCCTGAATTTGCATGCAATGGCATTGAAACATATAAAATGTATGGGAGGGAGGAGGATAAAGTGGGTTCTGGTAGTATATATGTACTTGTTGTATGATTGGGGTCAAGATCAAAGGAAAAAGTGTGCATTCGCAGCGTGTACTGCACACTTTTTTCAATTAACTGAACCACAAGTGTGCATTATCCGATAAGCGCCCAGTGTTGTCTTAATTGTAACAATTAGCTAGAGATGGTATGCACGAAGCGGGGGCGTAGCTCGGCGGCCATATTGGGTGGCAAAAGACGAGTTACGTATAAGGATCAATACAAAATCTGTCCATATGGAGTTGTACCATTCATTCAAGGTCGTTCAAGGTCGTTAACACCGCTTGGGAGTTAGTTACGTGTGTATGTGTTACGTGTGTAGTAAAAAACGCTGTACTGATGAGGCCCAAAAGGCCGAAACGCTAGGTAATAGCGTCTACAGCTATAATACTAGTGTGCACGCATTGCAGATACCTCGCATATATATTGTATATTGTTGCTGTGAGGATGAAGAGGCATTGATTTTTTTTCATATTATTGTTGACAAGATGTTAAGAGTTCTAGACACTTCGTCGGATGAAACCTCAAATTTCTTAGAGAAGTGAGCTCATAGGGTATTTGAGATTCGGCCCGTCGAGGTTATTTAGAAGAGTTTCATTAGAAACGTGGCAGGGTACGTACTTATCTAGATCGATTCTATCCATAGAGCCTCTGGGCTGCTTCAGAAATGGACTCAGAATACTTCGAAAGGCTCTCTTTGTTCACTCTACCAATCTTTTGTGAATAAATGCTGCTTAAGCGGCGAAACGAGCAAATCTTAGGGCTGATCATGAAGTAATGCCTTGCGCGTACTTTGCCGGGACACGGCTTTTTGCCACCCAATATGGCTGCCAGTCAGGGTTTAACACATACGCCCCCGCGTCGTGCATGCCATCTATTTATACTGAAGATACTGGCAATTGAAGCCAGACAATGACGTGACAACTGCTAATTGTTATGATAACACTTGAGGTTTGTCCTATTATTGCCCACTATCGTTAGTATGCTCTCTTTGTTATTAGCTTTTATGGCTTCAGAGGTATCAGTAGTAAGGCCGATTTTAAGAATGCTAGAGAAGCTGAAACTGCGATCCTGTTGGCGAGAATTCAAATGAGCCCCTACAACAAACTAGTTATTATATAGGGTGTGGTGCAATGGCTCTATATTGCACCATTCCCTATTACATATTGTCCAATTCTTGTTGAAATTCATGGTGCCATCAGTCCGTGTTACTAATTTGAAGATTTAGCATAATATGCTAAACAATTAAAACTGCATGATCAATAACAATTCACTTCTTCATTTATATGCCGCCAACAGTAATGTCACCAATGCCAATCACTCACCAACTTTTTTCTTCTCGATTTGCTCATCTAGATGGTGCATGACTAAGGTGGACTTTTTTACAACAGGTTTCTGATTTTCATCCATGCTTGGTGCTCTTTTGTTCCCAGCAGTAATTACCATTTTGTTGTTACTCTTGAGAAGTGTCGTAGCAGTAACAGTCTCCATCTCTTCACCATCATCACTGTTGTCTATAAAGAGAATATGAGGTGAGATGTTCTCAAATTACTGCATGTTGCGTGTGTTTGTGTGTTGCGGTA
The DNA here is from genome assembly GCA_964020155.1 of Chondrilla cf. caribensis. NCBI lineage: Eukaryota > Metazoa > Porifera > Demospongiae > Chondrillida > Chondrillidae > Chondrilla > Chondrilla cf. caribensis. The sequence goes on from OZ026547.1 coordinate 5,345,254, forward strand.
TTTTGTCTGTGATCATGTACATTATATGTGGGACCACACTACAGCACTCAGATTGTATCTAGTACAGAGCTGTTTATTTGTTTACCTGGAGACAGGAATTCTCTTTCTGCACCATTGAACTTGCTTGCTACATATCTTATTGTTCTAACATTGCTAACTACAAAATGTAAATGTAATACATTTAGCAAATAAGCAAATGTTTATAACAACGTGTGTATTTATGCATAGTACATACATACATAAGGTCACTGTGTTTGTATGTACATACGTATGTGTGCATGCATCTGTGTTTGTGCGCACTGTGTTGTGTGAATTCATGTGTGTATTTGTATGTGTGTGCATGCATGTGTGTTCATGTGCTTGTGTTTACTACATATGCAGACCTGTGTACAGTATTTTCTGTATTGTACACACATATGTGAATGTGTTTACATCCATATGTTTTATACATGTATTAGCATGTGTCAGCCGTGCATGGTTGTTACCCTTTGCCTGCACAATATGTTTTGAGTTATCTTTCTCTTACGTACTTATGCAAAACTTAGTTTCCTCTTCCCATTTCTCCAGGAAATCTTCAAGGGTTATAAGTCCATCAAATTTCTTGCTGAATTCACTACATTTGCCACTAAATAGCCGGATATCCAAGAGAGCAGTTCCATCTTGAAAGGCAACCTGAATGTACAAACTCTTTGAACTTGTAATTATGTTGTAGCTGCTGTGTGCGTGTGCTTATTACTATTGTATCTTGTGGTTAATTAACCTTGACCAATGTTGTTCGTTGCGTAGCTGAAGCCAACTCGTGCGCGTCGTCACCGCCAGGGCTAATTTCCCTTATAGCGCCAAGCTTTTTACCACGCCCTTTCTTGAGTTCATTGCCTTCTCCAGTGAAAACCTTTATCCTGGTGGTAGCATCCTTAGCTAACGACTCCACTTGGAAGTACCACGTCTTTGCTGGAGGCATTTCTCTTCAAGATAAAACTATTATGCATTCGCAGCTGCATGTGTGTGCGCGAAAGAGCTACAGTTGGCGCGACGAATTATAGGGGACTCCCATTGGTGTTCCTAAGGAAAGTTAGCGGGTTTTGCAGAATTAGTCGGCGTTAGCCTCTTTGACATTTTCGAATTGAAAGAATTATGGAACGAAGTTCGAATTCTCCCGGCGCCCCTCCTATAGCAAAACGCAAGCGAATTTATTGGTCACATGCAAGTCAGCAGAGTATATACGCAGGTGAGCCTCGTATACAAATATTCCATGCATGGTACACGTAACACTTGCGCTCTGCTCGTCATGCACGCATAACAACGTAAATCATTTATAATATGTTCAGTAATAAAACGGATGAAATTTAAACAATACTTATTAAAATTAATAATTATTAATACAATGTCAATGTGTATGCCAAAAAACAGTTATCTACAGTAAAAAATAAAAAGTGCAAAGTTAACAAAATTAAGTTGAAAAGACGGCAGCCAGTCCAGGCTTTGGAAGGTGACTTGTCACCACAAACCTATCATTATGAAAGAAACAGTGATAGTTAAACACATATAGAATATGGACAGATTATGGAAAATTAGAGTAAAAGTAATTTTAAATAAGAAGACAGTACAGATGTACATGTATGTGTGCAGTGTGTGTGTGTGTGTGTGTGTGTACGTGCGTGTGTGTGTGTGCGTGTGTGTGGGCGCGTGTGTGTGTGGTGTGTGTGTGTGTGGCGTGTGTGTGTGTGTGTGTTCGTGCGTGTGTGTGTGCGTGTGTGTGTACGTGCGTGTGTGTGTGTGCATGTGTGTGGGAGCGTGTGTGTGTGGTGTGTGTGTGTGTGTGTGTGTGTGTGTGTGTGCGTGCGTGTGTGTGCGTGTGTGTACGTGCGTGGGTGTGTGTGTGTGCATGTGTGTGTACGTGTGTGTGTGTGTGTGTGTGTGTGTGTGTGTGTGTGTGTGTACATGCGTGGGTGTGTGTGTGTGCATGTGTGTGTACGTGTGTGTGTGTGTGTGTGTGTGTGTGTGTGGTGTGTGGGTGGGTGTACATGCATGTGTGTGTGCGTGTGTGTGCATGTACCTCAATTTGTTAGCAACACTTTTCAGGTCCTTCAGAAGACTCAGAAGAAGTTCTACATTATTATGACCTGGATGATGTTAGACATAAAGGTTAATATGATTGTGTATGTATGCAGTTACAGTGAGACTGTAAATGTTGGCTTTTCAGTACATGTTTGAGTACAGGAAGGTTGCAAGTTCATCAGTGATGCATGTACATGTATGTGAATGTAGGATAAGTCACAAAAGTCCATAATTTCTGTACCTTGAACATGTAGACATTATCCACTCTTCGGATGAGCCCATGGCTAGTTACTCACAGGAGATACTCCACTTTTATAAGCTGGAAGATGGCAGTGATGAAGGTTAGTGTGTGTGTAAGTACATTATTATTCACTACAATAGTAACATGCAAACACAAGTAACATATTTCAGAATTTGCAGGTACTTCATCAAATGATGAGGAGATAGTACATTTCTATGATGATGACATTGAGGCAGGTGAGTGCTGTTGTCTTCCTGTCCATCCAATTTGTATTTCAATATTATAATTAAAACGTATGTATAGAAATAGGTAATGGGAATTATTATTTGCTACTATACGTATAAACCTATTCAGATGTAGACAAGATAGGAGAGCAACAAATTCCAAAAGCTCTTAAAATGTACTGTTTAAAATGTATTACAGTGTAAGGTTTTTAAGTATCATACACTTTTTTCT